>CANTAL010000023.1:1207500-1807500 GCA_947650365.1 Chamaelirium japonicum
TTTCTTTGCATCCTCGTTTCCAACAAAAAGTTAGTACTACAAAGAAAAAAATAACTAAATAGATAAATAATAACGACAGATGCTAATAAATAAATAAATAAAAATTTTGATTGCTATAATACAAATGAGTTTTTCAGCGGATGGAATTTTCAAAAAGAAAAGAGAGTAGTCATTAATTAAAATTTTATATTCTATAATATACGTTGGGCATGTTTCTGCATGACTCTCCTTTATTCTATGAGGGTTCATCCTATATTGTTCTTTATGAGTTTTCTTTTCAAATGGAATAATATAAGATTCATTATTATACTCTATATTCCACCTTGTATTATCTATATTATCTTTGAAAAGTTTGCATAATTGAATTTTCTGATTTTGGATGAATTGAGGAAAAATTAAATCAGAAAATATATCTTCTTCATCCAAATATGTATGTTGAAACTCAGATAGCAGAGTTTATAGGTCAATGTATGATTTTTCGATAATAATTGGATGATCAATCATGATATCATTAATTTCAAGATTCGTTGATAGAGCATTAACTTCTTTAACAAACATATCACTATCAATGATATAAGGAAGATCATGGGTGGCATCTAGTAATGCAGTGATTGTATTGATATGATCATCAATATCCAAATTCTTTCCAAAATATGCAAGGCAAGCTTCCAGTGGGTCATCGTAGTTTACTTGTGATACAAAACTTTCTTTTTGTTCTTGCAAGTAGTTAACCTCTTCTAATTCATCCCTGTCATCTCTAGGTTGTTTGCTTATATGAAATATATTGACTTGTAATGTCATGTTACCGAAGGACATGCTCATTACACTATTCCGACAGTTGATTAATGCATTCGATGTTGCTAGGAAAGGTCGCCCTAAGATTACTGGTACTCGACTCGTAAATTCAGTTGGTAGTTTGATATCAAGTACCACAAAGTCAACAGGGAATACAAATTATCCCACTTTGATTAGGACGTCTTCTACTATCCCTTTTGGATATCGGATTGAAGCATTAGCTAGCTAGAGGGTTAATTTAGTAGGTTTTAACTCCCCCAAACCTAGCTCTTTATATATGGAATATGGAAGGAGGTTGACACTTGCACCTAAGTCGAGCAAGGCTTTCTCAATATGATATTCCCCTATTTCATAGGAAATGGTAAGACAACCAGGGTCCTTATATTTGATAGGGGTTGAGCATGAAATAACTGAACTAGCCTGCTGAGCCAGAAATGCTCTCTTGGGTACATTAGTTGCTCTCTTAAAAGTGCAAAGGTCCTTTAAGAATTTGGCATATGTAGGTATTTGTTGGATTGCATCTAAGAGTGGAATATTAATTTTTACTTGCTTGAAAACTTCAAGCATATTATCCATTTGCATTTTCTTCTTTGTTGGTTCTAACCTTTGAGGATATGGGGCTCTTGGGATGTAAGTTCTAAGAGGTGGTTCACTAGGTGATGCAATGTTTACAGTATCATGTCTTGTGTGCTCCCTAGTTTCCTCTTGTGCTTTTGGCTCCTCTTTAGGTGTTTCTTCAGTTCTTATGTCATTCTGCCTAAGTTTCTCAGTTTCCTTAGGAGGTTCTATCATGTTATCAACTTGTCGTCCTGACCTAAGTGTAGTGATTGCATTTGCCTACTCATGGCCTTTTTCTTTGATGTCATGAACTTTAAATTGATCCCTTAGATGTGACCCTTTAGGGTTAGTCTCAGGTTGACTTGGGAATGTGCCCTTATCTCTTGTATTCAAAGAATCAGCTAGTTGACTCACAGTGTATTCTAACTTCGCAATAGATTATGTGTTAGCACTAATGCTTTGTACGGTGCTCTGTTGGAATTGGAGGGTATTCTGGGCTAATAGTTTCATCACTTCCTCTAGAGAAGTGATTCTTTGATTATCTGGGTTAGGGATGGCATTCTGTATGGGTGGTTTTTGAAATCCTAGAGGTGGTACAGACTAAGATGGGCCACCTGGGTATGGACCCGTAGTCCATGAGAAATTTGGATGATTCTTCCATCCTTCATTGTAAGTGTTTGAATATGGATTATGCTTTTGTTGATTATCAAAACGATTGTTTTGATATAAAGCATTGATTTTTTTCATATTATTTTCTTGTTTCCCTAACATCGGGCATCGATAATCTGCATGGGTAGACTCACTACAAATTAAACAAATGGAAAAGGTAGGTTCATTATTGCAACTCATAGTTTGATTAAGGCTTAATGCTTCTAAGCTATTTGGAGTGGAAGTCCTATTTCCTTGATTTATTTCTAGAGCCTCTAAGCGTCTCATCACAGTGGCCAGTTTAGCTTCTGCTTCTAATTTAGGTTCAACTTTATAGAATCCACCTTGCGCAGTAGGGGGGAATTTCCTAGAATCTTCTTTTGTTGGTTCCCACTGTAGTGTATTCTCTACAATTTCTTCTAAGTAGGTCCAGGCTTGATCTGCTGTCTTTTTGGTGAACTCACCATTATAACATGATTCTATCATGGTCTTAGATGGGTAGTTCAATCCTTCATAAAGGATTTGGACTAGTCTAATTTTTTCAAAACCATGGTATGTATAATGCAGTAGTAGGTCCTTAAATCTTTCTATATATTTATAGAGAGCTTCACCTTCCAGTTGGTGAAACACATTCAAGGCCTGATGAATCGAGGTCGTCTTTTGTTTAGAATAGAATTTTCTATAAAAGAGCTCGAGTAGGCTTACCCACGTAGTTATGGATCCAGCTTGTAAGGCATAAAGCCATAGTGAGAACGGGAATAATCTAAGTTTGAGGTTTTCTTCGAACATATTATCGAATTTCATTGTTCCACATATGTCCTCAAATTCTCTTATGTGTTGATATGGATTTTCCTGTTCCATTCGCTGAAAGACAGGGAGCATTTGGATTAAGTTAGATTTTAATTCAAATTATGCATTAGTGGTCGGTAAGGTTATGCAAGAAGGTTGTGTAGCTCTAGTGGGATACATATAATCCACTAAGGTGATTGCTTGCGGCTGTTCCGCCATCTCTAAGATATTATTTTATTTAACTCTAACTAATCTTTTTCCTACACGTGCCCAAACTGCAGACTGTGTGTCCAGATTAATGTGCCAATTAAGTAATAGTAGTTTGACTAATATAACGATATGCTAGTAAAGAAAGCAGAGTACGTACTTTATCAGAATACTTATGCAAATAGAAAATCTACTATTATGCAGTGCAACACCCTAGCAAATGGTTTCTATCAATGCAAGGTTGAGTGTACACCTCAGACTGAGACACACATACAACTATAAGAGGTGTATGTGCCGAGCTGGCGACAACCTTACAAAGTTGCGATACAATTGGATTATTCGATCTACGGTGAAAGTTTGCACATTAATCGGTTACTCTAATTACTACGGTTGTTGAATTAGCAAGAGTAAGCAATAGGAGTAATCAAACCCACTGACTGGAGAAGCGTGGGTAAGGATTTGAGTACTTACCTTGGCTATGATTATGCACGTTTTCTTTCGAGCGTGTAGATACCTGAAAAGTAAAACACCATAAAGGATAAGTACTCAGGAGATAAAATACGAACGAGAATAACTAAAATTTTAATTTTTTAATTTTTTTTTTAAGCAAATAAAAACTAAACTTTAACAGTTTTCAAACTCAAGTCCCCGACAACGATGCCAAATACTTGTGATTTTAAATTGTTATACCGCAAGTGCACGGCGTCGATCTGATATACAGTGGCAAATACGGGTCGATCCCACAAAGACTGGATTGAAAACTAATTAAAAAAAAAAGATTAATGATTAAACTAGTATGGAAAGATCTCCAAAGGAGAGCGAGTGAATTTTAAATTAATTAAGTCTTGATTAACATAAACACAATAGACTAAAAATAATAAAATAATAGTTGTGGATAATCAATGGATGAGAACTAGGGTTTCGAGGTTACGCTTGGACATTCACAAATAATATTGATTATTTACCTTAGTTGGGGTAGAATGGCGTGTTCATCCCAACCGGAAGATTTAACAATTAAAATCTGAGAATCTTTAATCTTAGATCTAGACAGTTGAAGATTAGCGTGAAAGAAGTTGTTGCACTACACAGGGACTCTCCCTAGCATCCGGCGTAACCTGAGTCAACGCTGAATCTTAAAGAGTTTATAGAAGTGTCAACGTCTCTTTGAGAAGTTGAATCACAGAGCAGTCTATTTCTATAGATTAAAGATTTGAATTATAATAAAATAATAATAATCATACGATGGTTATTCAAAACATTCAGAACGATACTACAGTGATGTAGAAACTTCCCTACGCATCTACTATGACTGGAGTCAATAATAGAAACAAGCGAATATGTAAGCATGTGATATTTAATAAAGATTATGAAACGACCAAAGATGAAATTACATTACGGCATAAACGGGAATCAATATTATTCATAAATAAACCAAGTTTCACCCCTAGCCCTAGCTAGGGGTTTAGCTACGCATATTCATGCAATTCATAACAAAAATATAAATGCGAGCAAACTTCATTATGGATGATGAGATGGTGCGTGAGGTTTCTGGTGATGATGACGGCGCGTCTTCGATGATGGCGGCGTGCAGCTTCGTGATGTTGGAGCGTCGCTCAGAGATGGTGGATGATGGAAGTATACAGTCGTGAGAGCCTTGAGATGGTTAAGATGGTGAGGGTGGAAGACGATCGTTTGCCTAGGTGAGAGATCCCCCCCTCAACTAGGGTTCGGATCTGTGGTAGATGGCAGCCCCTTGGTGATGATATAAGATTGTCCCAGCCTCCCCTTGGTTTACCCAAGCCCCCCTATATAGGATAGAGAGAGAGGAAATAAAGAGAATATCGGACTAGAGAGAGAAAAAGAAGGAGGAGAGAGAGAAGTTCGATGCTGGGCGTGCATGGCTCGGGTACAGCTGGGGGGTCCGGTTTAGATGGAGAAAGGAGAGAAAGAGACAGAAGAGGAGAGAGAGAGAGAGATTCGGTGGGAGAGAGAGAATCCTGGAAAGAGAGGAGATCGGTGGAGGTAGTTCAGTTGATTGGATAGAACGGACGACTGTGATTAGGTGGGGAGAAGAGGATCCAGAGCTTAGCTTTGATCGGGTCGGTACTGGGTTTGATGCACGGGATGGGTGTGATGATCTGTATGGATGGGAGAAAGAGAGTTGGGTGCAATGGGCCGCGGGTTGTGATTAGGAACTGTGGACGGCTGTGATTAAATAGAGGAAAAGAGAGAAGAGAGCTGATGATGATTAAGGTGGCCGCATACATGCCTGCATGCATGTAGATGGAAGCTAGGGACGACTTTGATTAAATCGGACGGTTAAGGGTGGGTGTATCTGCTGGGTTTAAATGGAATGGACCATGGGATGTAAGGGATTGGACGGCTATGATGCTATCGGGGACCTCATAGCATGGGTTGGTCTGTGGTACATGAGAGGGTGCGTGAGGTTTCTGGCGATGATGACGGCGCATCTTCGACGGTACGATGGTGTTTATGGTTGGTAGAAGATGATGGATGCTGGTGATGTGGAAGATGATGGATGGTATGTGTGGATTTCGGGGTTGTACGAGAGAGTTGCTAAAGAGATTGGATATCGAGGATTTGCAAAACGCTCATGGTTTGGAGTTAAAGTCGGGTTGTCTTGGTTCAGGTCGAATGGGTCATGTGGAAAACTTAATCACCATCATCCAAATTCATCATCAAATCCATCATTGTTCCTTCGCATTCATGCAGTCATCTTCTGGTTCGATTCCTGCATTGCAGCGGCTTCCTCGTTCGAATGATCACAGTTATCCATTTTCCAACGTTGTTCTTCAGACAGGCCTCCAAACGAGCTGCCCAACCTCCATAAAATCGCCGTGAGAATATCCATGGCTTGATCATAAAGTCCTTGAGCTAATTGCATAGAAAACCGGATCAATTCCTTGGAAAACACACATCAAATGATGCTTATCAGATTCAAACGCGATTATCGATAAAATGATAATTTGGATATCCGGGTCGTATTTTTCATGCATGCAATGTATGAAAGCGAATCAATATGTCATTGGGTTCGTATGAAAGTCTACTATATCATGGTGCAAAGAAACTCATGCAATTTACGTGTATTATAAAAGTTTTACGTAGCAAAGTGACGCTATGTGTATGATAAAGAAGGGATAATTCGCACCAAATGGACGCTCAACAGTAAGCTTAACCTATAAATAATATATGACCCCTTTGGGGTGGGGGACGTTTGACGTCTCTTCTCCACTTCTTAATAATATAATTATATCTCTGAGTTCTCTTCTATCTTCTCCCATGGATTAGGGTTTTCCATAGATTACTTAGGTCCTAAGTAAGCTTACCCTATAAATAATATACGACCCCTTTAGGGTGGGGCACGTTTGATGACTCTCTCTTTCTCCCATCTCACAATAAGTTATCAGCACGAACATATCGAGCCCAGCCGACCAGTCGCAAGAAAACGGAGAGAGAAACGAAGACAGAAGTGGAGTTTTAGAATTTAGATTCTTTCTTAGTTCATACTTATACCCATGGTCAATGGACTAGAGCATGACTTCTTCTCTCTTATCTCTTAATTTGTTTATCTCTCCATTCTCTTCCCTCTGTCTTCGTTTCTCTCTTCATTTTCTTATGACTGATCGGTTGGGCTCGACATGTTCGTACTGATAACGTATTATGAGATGGGAGAAAGAGAGAGCCGTCAAATATGCCCAACCCTAAAGGGGTCGTATAAATATTGAGAAGTTGAGTTTTGGAATTTACATTCCTTCTTACTTCACACCTATAATCATGGCTAATGTACTGGAGTAGGACTTTTTCTTCCTTTGTTTATTTCTTCATTCTCTTCTCTCTTCTTCTCTCTTCTGTCTTTGTTTCTTTATTCATTTTCTCTACTCTCTTCTTCTCTCTCTTCTGTCTTTGTTTCTCTCTCTGTTTTCACTTGACTGGTAGGTTGGGCTCAATATGTTCATTCTGATAATGTGTTGTGAGGTAGAAGAAAGAGAGAGCCATCAAACGTGCCCTACCCTAAAGAGGTCATATAAATATTAAGAAGTGGAGTTTTGTAATTTAGATTCTTTCTTACTTCACACCTATACCCATGGCTAATGGACTGGAGCAGGACTTCTTCTCTTTCCGTGCTGATAATATTACTATAATTTTTTGAATTAAATTAATTATTTAATTAAAACAAAGAGAGTTTTGGAATTTACTATGATAATTATAATAACTTTGAGATGATGCTATTGAGAAGTGGAGTTTTGGAATTTAGATTTATTCTTACTTCATACTTATACCCATGGCGAATGGACTGGAGCAGTATTTCTTTTATCTTCTCTTTTTATTTATCTCTATATTCTCTTCTCTTTTTTGTCTTTGTTTCTCTCTTTGTTTTCTTGCGACTGGTTAGCTGGGCTCGACATGTTCATGCTGATAACGAATTGTAAGATGGGATAAAGAGAGATCCATCAAACATGCCCTACCCTAAAGGGGTCGTATTTATTTATAGGGTAAGCTTACTTAAGGCCTAATCAATCTATGGGAAACCCTAATCCATGGGAGAATAGAGAAGAGAACAGAGATATTTAATTATATTATTGAGAAGTGGAGTTTTGAAATTTAGATTCCTTCTTACTTCACTCCTATACCGATGGCGAATGGACTGGAGTAAGACTTTTTTTCTCTTCTCTCTTTATTGTTCTTTTCGTTCTCTTCTCTCTTCTTCTTTCTTCTTACAACATGTTATCAGCACGAACGTGTCGAGCCCAGCCGACCAATCACAAGATAACGGTACAAGAAACGAAGACAGAAGAGAGAGAAAAAGAGAGAAGAGAATAAAGAGATAAATAAAGAGAGAAGAAGAGAAATAAAATATTTTTTATGCACATAAATTTATATAAATTATTTAATAAATATGAAATGTTTTATAATTAAATATTTATATAATAATATTAAGATGGTACTATTTAAATATTTAAAGAAACAATATACTTTATAATATTTAAAGAAATATTAATTAAAATAAATAAAATAAATAAGTAATCTCCCATCTCACAATACGTTATCAACACAAATATGTCGAGCCCAATGGACCAATCATAAAAAAATAGAGAGAGAAATGAAAAGAGAAGAAGAGAGTAGAGAACAAAGAGTTAAAAAAAGAGATAAGAGAGAAGAAGTCTTGCTTCTGTCTATTCGCTATGGGTATAGGTGTGAAGTAAAAAGGAATCTAAATTCCAAAACTCCACTTCTCAATATTAATAGTACCGCTTTAGGGTGGGGCATGTTTGATGGCTTATTGTTTCTCCCATTTTACAACACGTTATCTTCACGAATATGTCGAGCCCAGCCGATTAGTCACAAGAAAACGGAGAGAGAAACGAAGACAAAAGAGAAAGAAGAAGAGAAAAGATAACGGAGAGATAAATAAAGTGAGAAGAGAGAAAAAGTCCTGTTTCAGTCCATTGGCCATGGGTATTGGTGTAAAGTAAGAAGGAATCTAAATTCCAAAAACTCCACTGCTCAATATTTATACGACCCTATTAGGGTGGGGCATGTTTGATGGCACTTTCTTTCTCTCATCTTATAATACATTATTAGCATGAATATATCGAGCCTAGCTGATCAGTCACAAGAAAATAGAAAGAGAAACAAAGATAGATGAGAGAGAAGTAGAGAGAAGAGAACGAAAAGATAACGAAGAAAGAAGAAAGAAGAAGTCCTGCTCCAACCATTGGCCACGGGTATAGGTGTGAAGTAAGATAGAATCTAAATTCCAAAACTCTACGGAAGAGAGAGAAGAAGAAAGAAGAGAATGGAGAGTTAAATAAAGAAAGAAGAGAGAAGAAGTCATGCTCTAGTTTATTGGCCACGGGTATAGGTGTGAAGTAATAAGGAATCTAATTTCCAAAACTCTACTTCTGTCTTTGTTTCTCTCTCTATTTTCTTGCGACTGGTCGGCTGGGCTCGACATGTTCGTACTGATAACATGTTATGAGATGGGAGAAAGAGAGAGCCGTCAAACGTACCCTACACTACAGGGGTTATATATTATTTATAGGGTAAATATTGTGAGATAGAAGAAAAAGAGAGCCGTGAAACATACCCCAACCTAAAGGGGTCATATATTATTTATAAGGTAAGCTTACTTAGGGCTTAAGCAATCTATAGGAAACCCTAATCTATGAGAGAAGAGAGAAAAGAATGGGGAGATTTAGTTATATTATTGAGAAGTAGAGTTTTGGAATTTAGATTCTTTCTTACTTCACACCTATACCCATAGCCAATGAACTGCAGCACAACTTCTTCTCTCTTCTCTCTTCGTTTATCTCTCTGTTCTCTTCTCTCTTCTTCTCTCTCTTCTGTCTTTGTTTCTCTCTCTATTTTCTTATAACTGGTTGGCTGGGCTCAATATGTTCGTGCTGATAACTTGTTCTGAGATAGGAGAAAGAAAGAGTCATCACACTTTTCCCACCCTAAAGGGGTCGTATATTATTTACAGGGTAAACTTACTTAGTGCCTAAGCAATCTATGGGAAACCCTGATCCACGGGAGAAGAGAGAAGAGAACAGAGATAGAAGAGAACAAAGTGATTTAATTTATTATTAAGAAGCAGAGTTTTGGAATTTAGATTCTTTCTTACTATACACAAATACCCGTGGCCAATGGACTGGAGCAGGACTTCTTCTCTCTTCTCTCTTTATTTATCTCTCCGTTATCTTCTCTCTTCTTCTCTCTCTTCTGTGGAGTTTTAGAATTTAGATTCCTTCTTACTTCACACCTATACTCATGGCCAATAGATTGGAGCAAAACTTCTTCTCTCTTCGTTTATCTCTCCATTCTCTTCGTTCTTCTTCTTTCTTTTCTGTTTCTATTTCTGTCTCCGTTTTCTTGTGACTGGTCGACTGGGCTCGATATGCTTGTGCTGATAACGTATTGTGAGATAGGAGATTGCTTATTTATTTTATTTATTTCGATCGGATGGCTGTCCATCGTCGGATCTCTCTTATGGATTAGGGTTTCCCATAGATTGCTTAGGCTCTAAGTAAGCTTACCCTATAAAAATTTAACTTATTTAATTAATTATCGCCACGGGTATAGGTGTGAAGTAAGAAGGAATCTAAATTCCAAAACTCTACTTCTTAACAGTATCATCTCAACATTATTATGATTATCATAGTAATATTACTATAATTTTTTTAATTAAATTAATTATTTAAAATTAAGAGAGTTTGGGAATTTACTATGATAATCGTAATAACATTGAGATGATACTATTGGGAAGTGGAGTTTTGGAATTTAGATTCATTCTTACTTTACACCTATACCTGTGGCCAATGGACTGGAGCATGACTTATTTTCTTTTCTCTTTTCATTTATCTCTCCATTCTCTTCACTCTTCCTCTCTCTCTTCTACCTTCGTTCCTCTCTCCGTTTTCTTGTGACTAGTCGGGTGGGCTCGATATGTTCGTACTAATAACGTGTTGTGAGATGGGAGAAAGATAGAGCCGTCAAATGTGCCCCACCCTAAAGGGGTCGTATAAATATTGCGAAGTAAAGTTTTGGAATTTAGATTCCTTCTAACTTCACACCTATACCCATGGCCAATGGACAAAAGTAGGACTTTTTCTCTCTTCTCTTTTTGTTTATCTCTCCGTTCTCTTCTCTCTTCTTCTCTCTCTTCTATCTTTATTTCGCTCTCTGCTTTCTTGTGACTGGTCGGCTAGGATAGACATGTTCGTACTGATAACGTATTATGAGATGGAAGAAATAGAGAGTTGTCAAATGTGCCCCATACTAAAGGGGTCATATAAATATTGAGAAGTAGAGTTTTGGAATTTAGATTCTTTCTTACTTCATGTCTATACCCGTGGCTAATGGACTGGAGCAGGACTTCTTTTCTCTTCTCTTATTATTTATTTCTCCGTTCTCTTCTCTCTTCTCCTCTTTCTTCTGTCTTCATTTCTCTTTCTATTTTATTGGGACTGGTCGGCTGAGCTTGACATGTTCGTGCTGATTACGTGTTGTGAGATGTGGTAAAGAGAGAGTTATCACGGGTATAGGTGTGAAGTAAAAAAGAATCTAAATTCCAAAACTCCACTTCTTATTAATATAAGTAAATCTCTCCATTCTTTTCTATCTACTTCCATGGATTAGGGTTTTCCATATATTACTTAGGCCCTAAGTATGCTTACCCTATAAATAATATACGATCTCTTTAGGGTAGGGCATATTTAACGGCTCTCTTTTTCCTACCTCACAACACTTACCCTATAAATAATATATGACCCATTTAGGATGGGGCATGTTTGACGGCTTTCACATTCTCCCATCACACAATACATTATCAGCACGAACATGTCATGCCCAGCCGACCAGTTGCAAGGAAACGGAGAGAGAAACAAAGACAGAATTGGAGTTTTGAAATTTAGCTTCATTCTTACTTCACACCTATACACGTGGCCAATGGACTGGAGTAGGACTTCTTCTCTTTTCCCTCTTTATTTATCTCTCTATTCTCTTCTCTCTTCTTCTCACTCTTCATTGGAGTTTTGTAATTTAGATTCCTTCTTACTTCACACCTATACTAGTAGCTAATGGACTGGAGCAGGGCTTCTTATCTCTTCTCTCTTCGTTTATCTCTCCGTTCTCTTCTCTCTTTTCTGTCTTTGTTTCTCTCTCTATTTTCTTATGATGGAGAGATAAATAAAGAGAGAAGAGAGAAGTAGTCCTGCTCCAATCCTTTGACCACGGGTATAGGTGTGAAGTAAGAAGGAATCTAAATTCTAAAACTCCACTTCTATCTTTATGTCTCTCTCTGTTTTCTTATGACTGGTCGGCTAGGCTCAACATGGTCGTACTGATAACGTGTTATGTGATGGGAGAAAGAGATAGCCATCAAACGTGCCCCACCCTAACGAGGTCGTATAAATATTGAGAAGTAGAGTTTTGGAATTTAGATTCGTTCTTACTTCATATCTATACCCGTGGCTATTGGACTGGAGTAGGACTTCTTATCTCTTCTCTCTTCGTTTATCTTTTCGTTCTCTTCTCTTTTCTTCTCTCTCTTCTGTCTTTGTTTTTTTCTCTATTTTCTTGTGACTGGTCGATTGGGCTCGATATATTCATGCTGATAACGTGTTGTGAGAAGAGAAAAGAAGAGAGAAGAGAATGAAGAGATAAACCAAGAGAGAAGAGAGAAGAAGTCCTACTCAAGTCCATTCGCCACGGGTATTGGTGTGAAGTAAAAAGGAATCTAAATTCCAAAACTCCACTGCTTAATAATATAATTAAATCTCTCCGTTCTCTTCTCTCTTCTCTTATAAATTAGGGTTTCCCATAGATTGCTTAGGTCCTAAGTAAGCTTACCCTATAAATGATATATGACCCCTTTAGGATGAGGTATGTTTGACGACTCTCTCTTTCTCCTGTCTCACAACACGTTATCAGCACGAACATGTCAAGCCCAGCCGACCAGTTGCAAAAAAATGGACGGAAAAACAAAAATAGAAGTGGAGTTTTGAAATTTAGATTCCTTCTTACTTCACACCTATACCCGTAGCCAATAGACTGGAGCAGGACTTCTTCTCACTTCTCTCTTTATTTATCTCTCCGTTCTCTTCTCTTTTATTCTCTCTTCTCTGTCTTTATTTTTCTCTCTGTTTTCTTACAACAAGTCGGTTGGGCTCGACATGTTCGTGCTGATAACGTGTTATAAGATGGAAGAAAGAGAGAGCCGTCAGACGTGCCCCACCCTAAAGGGGTCGTAAATTATTTATAGGGTAAGCTTACTTAGGGACTAAAAATCTATGTGAAACCTAAAATAATTTTAAAATAGTATCATCTCAATATCTAAATATATTAAATAGTTATTTAAATTAATAAAAATGGACAGGAGCAGGACTTCAATAATTTAAAAACCAAATTGAATATCTCAATATATATTAAATAATTATTTATGATAATTAAATAATTAAGTAGAATAGACTTATATTTTATATTATAAATGAAGACAGAATTGAGAAGAGAATAGAGAGATAAACAAAGATAGAAGAGAAAAGAAGTTCTTCTACAGTCCATTAGCCATGAAAATAGGTGTGAAGTAAGAAGGAATCTAAATTCCATAGAAAAGAGAAAAGAAGAGAGAAGAGAATGGAGAGATAAATGAAGATAGAAGATAGAAGAAGTCCTGCTCCAGTCCATTGGCCATGGGTATAGGTGTGAAGTAAGAAGGAATCTAAATTCCAAAAATCAACTTCTGTCTTCGTTTCTTTCTCCGTTTTCTTGCAACTGGTCGGTTGGGTTTGACATGTTTGTACTGATAACGTGTTGTGAGATGGGAAAAAGAGAGAGGCGTCAAACGTGCCCCACCCTAACAGAGTCGTATAAATATTAAGAAGTTGAGTTTTGGAATTTAGATTCCTTCTTACTTCACATCTATACCCGTGGCAAATGGACTGGAGTAGGTCTTCTTCTATCTCTTCTCTCTCCATTTTCTTCCCTCTTCTCCTATGGATTTGGGTTTCCCATAGATTACTTAGGCCCTAAGTAAGCTTACCTTATAAATAATATATGACCCCTTTAGGGTGGGGCACGTTTGACGGCTTTCTCTTTCTCCCATCTCATAATATATTATCAGCACGAATATATCGAGCCCAGTCAACCAATCACAAAAAACAGAGAGAGAAACGAAGACAGAAGAGAGAGAAGAAAAGAGAAGAGAACAGAGAGATAAACGAAGAGAGACGAGAGAAGAAGTCCTGCTCCAGTCCATTCGTCATGGGTATAGGTTTGAAGTAAGAAGGAATCTAAATTCTAAAACTCTACTTCTCAATAATATTATCTCAATGTTATTATGATTATCATAGTAAATTCCAAAACTATCTTCGTTTTAATTAAATAAATCATTTAATTAAAAAAATTATAGTAACATTATCAGCCCGAAAAGAGAAGAAGTCCTGCTCAAGTCCATTAGCCACAGGTATAGGTGTGAAGTAAGAAGGAATCTAAATTTCAAAACTCAACTTCTTAATATTTATATGACCCCTTTAGGGTAGGGCACATTTGACGGCTCTCTCTTTCTTCCATATCACAACACATTATCAGTGCAAACATGTCGAGCCCAGCCTACCAGTCACAAGAAAATAGAGAGAGAAACGAAGACAGAAAAAAGAGAAGAAGAGAGAAAATAAAACGGAGAGAGAAACAAAGATAGAAGAGATAGAAGAGAAAGAAGAGATAAACGAAAAGAGAAGAGAGAAGAAGTCATGTTCCAGTCCATTGGCCACGGGTATAGGTGTGAAGTAAGAAGGAATCTAAATTCCAAAACTTAACTTCTTAATATTTATATGACCCCTTCAGGATGGGATTTATTTGACGCTCTCTCTTTCTCCTATCTCACAACACGTTATCAGCACGAACATATCAAGCCCAGTCGACCAATCACATGAAAACAAAGAGAGAAATGAAGACAGAAGAGAGAGAAGAAGAGAGAATAGAATAAAGAGATAAACGAAAGGAGAAGAGAGAAGAAGTCTTGCTCTAGCCTATTGGTCATGGGTATAGGTGTAAAGTATGAAGGAATCTAAATTCCAAAACTCTACTTCTCAATAATATAAATAATTCTCTCCATTCTCTTATCTCTTCTCCCATGAATTAGGGTTTCCCATAAATTGCTTACGCCCTAAGTAATCTTACCCTATAAATAATAAATAATATATGATCCCTTTAGGATAGGGCACGTTTGACGGCTCTCCCTTTCTCCCATCTCACAATATGCTATCAGCACGAACATATCGAGCCCAGCCGACCAGTCGTAAGAAAACAAAAAGAGAAACGAAGATAGAAGTAGAGTTTTGGAATTTAGATTCCTTTTTACTTCACACCTATACCCGTGGTCAAAGGACTGGAGCAGGAGTACTTCTCTCTTCATTTATCTCTCCATACTCTTCTCTCTTCTTCTCATTCTTCTGTCTTTTTTTATCTATCAATTTTCTTTTGATTGGTCGGCTGGGCTTGACATGTTCGTGCTGATAACGTGTTGTGAGATGGGAGAAAAAGAGAGCCATTACACGTACCCTACCCTAAAGGGCTCGTATAAATATTAAGAAGTAAAGTTTTGGAATTTAGATTCCTTCTTACTTCACACCTATACCCGTGGCCAATGAACTAGAGCATGACTTCTTCTCTCTTCATTCATCTCTCCGTTCTCTTCTCTCTTTTTCTTTCTTTTCTGTCTTCGTTTCTTTCTTCATTTTCTATTGACTAGTCGGTTAGGCTCGACATGTTCGTGCTGATAACGTATTGTGAGGAGAGAGAAGAGAACCTAATTAAAATAATTTAAATCTCTCTAGTTTTAATAATTAAATAGAAGTCTGTCCTCATCTTTTTTCTCTTCTATGGAGTTTTGGAATTTAGATTCCTTATTACATCGCACCTATACCTGGGGTCAATGGACTAGAGCAGGACTTCATCTCTCATCGTTTATCTTTCTATTCTATTCTCTTTTCTTCTCTCTCTTCTTCTTTCTCTTCTCTCTTCTTTTCTCTCTTTTTTGGAGTTTTGGAATTTAGATTCCTTTTTACTTCATACCTATACCCATGGCTAATGGACTAGAGCAGGACTTCTTATCCCCTTCTCTCTTCATTTATCTGTCCGTTCTTTTCTCTCTTCTACATAAATAATTAATTTAAATTATATTATTATTTAATTGAGAGAGAAACAAAGATAGAAGAGAGAGAAGAAGAGAGAAGAGAAAGGAAAGATAAATAAAAAGATAAGACAGAAGAAGTCCTGGTCTAGTCTATTTGTAATGGGTAAAGATGTGAAGTAAGAAAAGAATCTAAATTCCAGTACTACATAGAAGAGAGAGAAGAAGAGAGAAAAGAATAGAGAAATAAACGAAGACAGAAGTAACTTTTGGAATTTAGATTCCTTCTTACTTTATACCTATACCCATGGCCAATGGACTGGAGCAGGACTTCTTCTCTCTTCTCTCTTCATTTATCTCTCCTCTTATCTCTTCTTCTCTTTTCTGTGGAGTTTTGGAATTTAGATTCCTTCTTAGTTAACACCTATACCTATGGCCAATGAATTAGATCAGGACTTCTTCTCTCTTCTATCTTTATTTATCTCTCTGTTCTCTTCTCACTTCTTCTCTCTTTTCTGTCTTCGTTTCTCTCTTTATTTTCTTTCGACTAGTCAGCAGGGCTCGACATGTTCGTACTGATAACGAGTTGTGAGATGGGAGAAAGACAGAGCCGTCAAACGTGTCCCACCCTAAAGGGGTCGTATAAATATTAAGAAGTAAAGTTTTGGAATTTAGATTCCTTCTTACTTCATACTTTTTTAATAATTAAATAATAATTAATTTAATTAAAAAAATTATAGTAATATTACTATGATAATCATAATAACGTTAAGATGATACTATTGAGAAATAAAGTTTTGGAATTTAGATTCCTTCTTACTTTAAACTTACACATGTGGCCAATGAACTAGAGTAGGACTTCTTCTTTATTCTCTCTTCGTTTATCTCTTCGTTCTCTTCTTTCTTTTTCTCTCTCTTCTGTCTTTGTTTTTCTCTTAATTTTCTTGTGACTGGTCGGCTGGGATCGATATGTTCGTGCTGATAACATGTTGTGAGATGGGCAAAAAAAAGAGAATGGAGAGATTTAATAATATTATTAAGAAGTGGAGTTTTAGAATTTAGATTCCTTTTTACTTCACACCTATACCCATGGCCAATGGACTGGAGCATGACTTCTTCTCTCTTTTTTCTTTATTTATCTCTCTATTCTCTTATCTCTCTTTTGTCTTTATTTCTTTCTCCGTTTTCTTGTAACTGGTCGGCTGGGCTCGACATGTTTGTGCTGGTAATGTATTGTGAAATGGGAAAAAGAGAGAGCCATCAAACGTGCCCCACCCTAAAGGGGTTGTATATTATTTATAGGGTAAGCTTACATAGGGCCGAAGCAATCTATAGGAAACCCTGATCCATGGGAGAGATCCGACGGTGGATATCTATCCGATCGAACGATCACATAACAGTTATAATATTTTAAATTTTTATAAAGAAAAATATAAATTATTTTTAAAGCAAAAAAATTCAGGTATGCCTCATCTTCCTTCATTACTTTCTATTATTTAATTAATTTAATTAGTTTAATAAATTAAATTTTTAAATAATTAAATAAATATTTAATTATCTATATAATTAAATAACTAAATAATTTTAATAATTTTTTTATTATTTAAATATTAAATAAAATAAATATTTAATTGATTATTTAAAATAATATTAAATTATTAAAAAAAAAATTATTATCTATATTTTCAAATAATTACATAATAATTTATTTTAATTATTATTTAGTTAATTATAAAATTATTTAATAATGGAATTTTTTATTTGATTAATTAAATAATCTATTTAATATATTTCTAAACTAAATAAGTTTTTAAATATTTAAATAATTAACTAATTATTTTATTATTTCATTATAAAATAATATTTTAAGAATTTTCTAATAAAATGAATTAAAAAAGTAATTATATAATTAAATAATTATTTTTTTATTTAATAATTTAAATAATTTAATAGTTACCTAATTTAATTATTTTATAATATAATAATAATAAATAAATTAAATAATAAATTTAATTAAATAAATAGATAATTAAATAATTAAATAAATAAATTATTTTACTAAAATCTTAATTATTATATTATTTAAATTATTAAATTATTTAATAATTTAATAAATGATTAATTTAATTAAAAAAAGTATAGTTACATTACTATGATAATTATAATAACGTTGAGATGATGCTATTGAGAAGTGAAGTTTTGAAATTTAGATTCCTTTTTACTGCACACCTATACCCGTGGCCAATGGACTGGAGTAGGACTTCTTCTCTCTTCTCTCTTCGTTTATCTCTTCATTCTCTTCTCTCTTCTTCTCTGTTCTGTGTTTGTTTCTCTCTCTGTTTTCTTATGACTGGTCGGCTGGGCTCGACATATTCATACTGATAATATGTTGTGAGATTGGAGAATAAGAGAGCAGTCAAATGTGTCCCACCCTAAAGGGGTCGTATATTATTTATAGGGTAAGCTTACTTAGGGCCTAAGCAATCTATAGGAAACCCTATTCTATGGAAAAAGAGAGAAAAGAACGGAGAGATTTAAGTATATTATTGAGAAGTAGAGTTTTGAAATTTAAATTCCTTCTTACTTCACACCTAAACCCCTGGCAAATGGACTAGAATAGGACTTCTTCTCTCTTCTCTCTTTGTTTATCTCTCCATTCTCTTCTCTCTTCTACTCTCTCTTATGTCTTCGTTTCTCTCTCCGTTTTCTTATGACTGGTCGGCTGGGCTCGACATATTTGTGCTGATAACGTGTTATGAGATGGGAGAATGCTTATTAATTTTATTTATTTTAATTAATATTTTTTAAATATTATAAAGTATATTATTTCTTTAAATATTTAAAAGTTTCATCTCAACGTTATTATTTAAATGTTTAATTATAAAATATTGCAAAATTATTAAATAATTTATATAAATTTATGAGTATGAAATATATTTTATTTCTTTTCTTCTCTCTTTATTTATTTCTTCTTTCTCTTCTCTCTTTATTTATTTCTTCGTTATCTTCTCTCTTCTTCTCTCTCTTCTGTGTTCGTTTCTTGCTCTATTTTCTTTTGACTGGTCGGCTGGGCTCGACATGTTCGTGCTATAACGTGTTGAGAGAAGTGAGAAGAGAGAAGAAGAGAGAAAAGAAATGAGAGATAAATGAAGAGACAAGAAGTCCTGCTCCAGTCCATTAGCCACGGGTATAGGTATAAAGTAAAAAGGAATCTAAATTTCAAAACTCCACTTCTCAATAATATAATTAAATCTCTTTGTTCTCTTCTCTCTTCTACTATGGATTAGGGTTTCCCATAGATTGCTTAGGCCCAAAGTAAGCTTATCCTTTAAATAATATATAACCCTTTTAGGGTGGGGAATATTTCACGGCTCTCTATTTCTCCCATTTCATAATACATTATCAGTACGAACATATCGAGCCCAGCCGACAAGTCACAAAAAAATGGAGAGAGAAACGAATACAGAACAGAGAGAAGAAGAAAGAAGAGAATAAAGAGATAAGTGAAGAGAGAAAAAAGAAGAAGCCCTGCTCCAGTCCATTGGCCACGGGTATAGGTGTGACGTAAGAAGGAATCTAAATTCCAAAACTTCACTTCTCAAAAATATAATTAAATTTCTCCATTTTCTTCTCTCTTCTCCCATAGATTAGGGTTTGACATAGATCGATTAGGCACTAACTAATCTACCCTATAAATAATATATGACCCTTTTAGGGAGGGGCATATTTGATGGTTCTCTCTTTCTTCCATCTCACACCACGTTATCAGCACGAATATATTGAGCCCAGCCAACCAGTCACAAGAAAACAAAGAGAGAAATAAAGACAAAAGAGACAGAAGAAGAGAAAAGAGAACAGAGAGATAAATAAAGAGAGAAGAGATAAGATATCCTGCTCTATTCCATTGACCATTGGTATAGGTGTGAAGTAAAAAGGAATCTATATTTCAAAACTCCACTTCTGTCTTTGTTTTTTTCTCCGTTTTCTTATGACTGGTCGCCTGGGCTTGACATGTTCGTGCAAATAACGTGTTATAAAATGGGAGAAAGAGAGAGTCATCAAACATACCCTACCCTAAAGAGGTAGTATATTATTTATAGGGTAAGCTTACTTAGGGCCTAAGCAATCTATAGGAAACTCTATTCCATGCGAGAAGAGAAGCGAATGAAGAGATTAATTAAATTATTGAGAAGTGGAGTTTTTGAATTTAGATTCTTTCTTACTTTACATCTATACCCATGGCCAATGGACTGCATCAGGACTTCTTCTTTCTTTTCTCTTCGTTTATCTCTCTGTCCTCTTCTCTCTTCTTCTCTCTCTTCTGTCATCATTTCTATCTCTGTTTTCTTGTCTTGCCTGGGCACGACATATTCGTGTTGATAACGTGTTGTGAGATAGGAGAAAGAGAGGGCCATCACACGTGTTGCACCCTCAAGAGGTCATATAAATATTGAGAAGTAGAGTTTTTGAATTTAGATTCCTTCTTACTTTATACCTATACCAGTGGCGAATAGATTGGAGTAAGACTTCCACTATCTTCTTTCTTCGTTTATCTCTTTATTCTCTTCTCTCCTTTGTCTTTGTTTCTCTCTTAATTAAATAATTATATTATTTAATTAAATTATTTAGGTAGAAGAGAGAACAGAACGAAGAGATAAACAAAGAGAGAAGGGGAGAAGAAGTCCTGTTCCAGTCCATTGGCAACGGTTATAGGTGTAGAGTAAGAAGGAATCTAAATTCCAAAACTCTACAGACGAGAGAGAAGAAGAGAGAAGAGAAGAGAGAAGAGAGAGAAGAATAGAGAAAAGAATGTAAAGATAAACAAAAAGAGAAGATAGAAGAAGTCCTGCTCCAATCCATTGGCTATTGGTATAGGTGTGAAGTAAGAAGGAATCAAAATTCCAAAACATCACTTCTGTCTTAATTTCTCTCTTCGTTTTCTATGACTGGTTAGCTGGGCTCGAAATATTCGTGCTGATAACGTATTGTGAGATAAGAGAAAGAGAGAGTCGTCAAACGTGCCCCATCCTAAAGGGGTCATAAATTATTTATTATTTATAGGGTAAGCATACTTAGGGCCTAAATAATCTATAGGAATCCCTAATCCATGGGAAAAAAGAGAAGAAAATGGCGAGTGTAAATTATATTATTGAGAAGAGGAGTTTTAAAATTTAGATTACTTCTTACTTCACACCTAGACCCGTGGTTAATGGACTGGAGCAAGACTTCTTCTCTCTTCTATCTTCTTTTATCTCTCCATTCTCTTATTTCTTGTTCTCTCTCTTCTGTCTTTGTTTTTCTCTCCGTTTTCTTGTGATTGGTCGGCTGGGCTATATATGTTCATACTGATAACGTATTGTGATATAGAAAAAAAAAGGAGCCGTCAAATGTGCCCCACCCTAAAGGGGTCATATAAATATTGAGAAGCTAAGTTTTGGAATTTATATTCCTTCTTACTTCACACCTATACCCATGACCAATGGCCTGGAGTAGGACTTCTTCTTTCTTCTTTTATCTTTTCGTTCTCTTTTTTATTTTTCTCTCTCTCTCTTCTATCTTTGTTTCTCTCTTCGTTTTCTCTTCTCTCTTTTTCTCTCTCTTCGGTCTTAGTTCTCTCTCTGTTTTCTTGTGACTAGTAGGCTGGGCTCGATATGTTCGTACTGATAATATATTGTGAGGTAGAAGAAAGGGAGATCTATCAAATGTGCCCCACCCTAAAGGTGTCATATAAATATTGAGAAGTGGAGTTTTATAATTTAGATTCTTTCTTACTTCATACCTATACCCGTGGCTAATGGACTCGAGCAGGACTTCTTCTATTTTCGTGCTGATAATTTTACTATAATTTTTTTAATTAAATTAATTATTTAATTAAAATGAAGAGAGTTTTGGAATTTACTATGGTAATCATAATAACATTGAGATGATACTATTGAGAAATGTAATTTTAGAATTTAGATTCCTTCTTTTTGTTTCTCTCTCCGTTTTCTTACGACTGGTCAGCTGGGCTCGACATGTTCGTACTGAGAACGTATTATGAGATGGAAGAAAAAGAGAGCCATCAAACATGCCCCATCCTAAAGGGTCGTATATTATTTATAGGGTATGCTTACTTAGGGCCTAAGCAATCTATGGGAAACCCTAATCCATAGGAGAAGAGAGAAGAGAATGGAGAGATTTAATTATATTATTGAGAAGTAGAGTTTTGGATTTTAGATTCCATTTTACTTCACACCTATACCCTTGGCGAATGGACTAGAGTAAGACTTCTCTCTTCTCTCTTCATTTATCTCTCCGTTCTCTTCTCTCTTCTCACAACACGTTATCAACACGAACATATCGAGCCCAGCCAATAATTCACAAGAAAATGGTGCGAGAAACGAAGACAGAAGAGATAAAAGAAGAAAGAAGAGAACGGAGAGATAAATAAAGAGAGAAAAAGAGAAATAAAATATTTTTTATGCTCATAAATTTATATAAATTATTTAATAATTATGTAATATTTTCTAATTAAATATTTAAATAATAATATTGAGATGATACTATTTGAATATTTAAAGAAATAATATACTTTATAATATTTAAAGAAATATTAATTAAAATAAATAAAATAAATAAGCAATCTCCTTTTTCACAACACATTATCAACACGAACATGTCTAGCCCAGCAAACCAGTCACAAAAAAATAAAAAGAGAAACAAAGACAGAAGAGAGAGAAGTAGAGAGAAGAGAACAGAGAGATAAACGAAGAGAGAAGAGAGAAGAAGTCATACTCTAGTCCATTTGATACGAGTATAGGTGTAAAGTAAGAAGGAATCTAAATTCCAAAACTCCACTTCTCAATAATATAATTAAATCTCTCCATTCTCTTCTCTCTTCTTCCATGGATTCGGGTTTCCTATAGATTGCTTAGGCTTTAAGTAAACTTACCCTATAAATTATATATGACCCCTTTAGGGTGCGGCATATATGACGGCTCTCTCTTTCTCCCATCACACAATATGTTATCAGTACGAACATATCGAGCCAAGCTGACTAGTTATAAGAAAACGGAGAGAAAAACAAAGACAGAAAAGAGAGAAGAAGAGAGAAGAGAACGAAGAGATAAATGAAGAGAGAAAAGATAAGAAGTACTGCTCCAGTCCATTTGCCATGGGTATAGGTATGAAGTAAGAAGGAATCTAAATTCCAAAACTCCACAGAAGAGAGAGAACCAAAGAGAAAAGAATAGAGCAAAAGATAAAAGAGAAAAGAGAAGTAGTCCTGCTCAAGCCCATTGGCCACGGGTATAGGTGTGAAGTAAGAAGAAATCTAAATTTCAAAACTCCACTTCTTAATAGTATCATCTCAACGTTAGTATGATTATCATAGTAAAATTACTATACTTTTTTTAATTAAATTAATCATTTATTTAATTATTAAATAATTTAATAATTAAGTTTTTAGAAAAATAATTAATTTTTTAAGTTAATTAATTAATTAATTTATTTATTATTATCATATTATTAAATTTTAAAATTATATACAGATTTAATTATTTAAATTATTAAATAAAGAAATATTATTTTAATTATATTATTTATTAATTTATTTATTTTATTAGTTATTTCTTAAATTATTATTTTATTTTTTATTAATTAAATAATAAGTCACTTATTAAAATATTTAAAAACTTAATTAGTGAATAAATATATTAAATATATTCTTTACTCAAATAAAAAAATAATTTTTTTATTAAATAATTTTATAGTTAAATAAATAATAATAAAATAAATTATTATATGATTAAATAAATATTTTATTAAATTATAAAATATTAATTGAAATTAATAAAAAATTAATTATTTAATTACTTAATAAAATTAAAAAATAATTCGATAATAATTTCTTTATTATTTAAATAATTAGTTAATTATTTAAATAATAGGAAGTAAAGAAGGAAGATAAGGTAATCCAAATTTTTTATTTTAAAAATAATTTATATTTTTTTTAAAAAAAATTTAAAACATTGCAACTGTTATGAAATCGTTCGATAGGATGGCTATCCACCGTCTGATCTCTCCCATGGATTACGATTTTCTATATATTGCTTAGGCCCTAAGTAAGCTTACCCTATAAATAATATACGACCACTTTTCCATAGATTGCTTAGGCCTTAAGTAAGTTTACTCTATAAAGAATATATGACCCTTTTAGGATGGGGCACGTTTGACGGCTCTCTTTTTTTCCCATCTCACAATACGCTATCAGCTCGAACATATCGAGCCCAGTCGACCAGTCATAAGAAAACGGAGAAAGAAATGAAGACAAAAGAGAGAGATGAAGAAAGAAGAGAACAGAGAGATAAACGAAGAGAGAAAAGAGAAGAAGTCCTGCTCCAGTCCATTGGCCACGGGTATAGGTCTGAAGTAAGAAGAAATCTAAATTCCAAAACTCCACTTCTGAATAGTATTATCTCAATATTATTTTAATTATCATAGTAATATTACTATAATTTTTTTAAATTAAATTATTTATTAATTTAATTATTAAATAGGTATGAAGTAAGAAGGAATCTAAATTCCAAAACTTATTTTCTTAATATTTATACGACCCCTTTAGGGTAGGGCACGTTTGACGACTCTCTCTTTCTCCCATCTCATAATACGTTATCAGCACGACCATGTCAAGCCCAGCCGACCAGTCACAAAAAAACAGAGAGAGAAACAAAGACAGAAAAGAGAGAAGAGAATGAAGATATAAAAGAAGATAGAAGAGAGAAGAAGTTCTGCTCCAGTCCATTGGCCACGGGTACAGGTGTTAAGTATGAAGAATCTAAATTCCAAGACTCCATAAAAGAGAGAGAAGAAGAGGGAAGAGAACAAAGAGATAAATAAAGAAAGAAGAGAGAAGAAGTCATTCTCCAGTTTATTGGCCACGGGTATAGGTGTAAAGTAAGAAGGAATCTAAATTCCAAAACTCCACTTCTGTCTTCGTTTATCTCTCCGTTCTCTTCTCTCTTTTTTTCTTTTTTCTTTTCTCTTTTCTTTGTAGTTTTGGAATTTAGATTCCATCTTAATTCACATATATACCCATGGCGAATGGACTGGAGTAGTACTTCTTCTCTCTTCATTTATCTATGCATTCTCTTCTCTTTTATTTTCTCTTTTCTATCTTTGTTTCTTTCTTAATTAAATAATTATATTATTTAATTAAATTATTTAGGTTGAAGAGAAAAAAGAATAGAAAGATAAATGAAGAGAGAAGGGGAGAAGAAGTCCTACTCTAGTCCATTCGCCATGGGTATAGGTGTAAATTAAAAAGGAATCTAAATTCCAAAACTCCACAGAAAAGAGAGAATAAGGGAGAAGAGAATGGTGATGAGAGAGAAGAATAGAGAAGAGTGCATAGAGATAAACAAAGAGAGAGAATAGAAGAAGTCCTGCTCTATTCCATTGGCCACGGGTATAGGTGTGAAGTAATAAGGAATCTAAATTCCAAAACTCCACAGAAGAGAAAGAAGATGATGATATACTTCTTTTTAATTATTAAAACTAGAGAGATTTATATTATTTTATTTAGGTTCTCTTTTATCTTCTTACAACATGTTATCAGCACGAATATGTCAAGCCCAATCGACTAGTCATAAAAAATGAAGAGTGAAACAAAGACAGAAGAGAGAGAAAAAGAGAAAAGAACGGAGAGATAAACGAAGAGAAAAGAGAGAAGAAGACCTAGTCCAGTCCATTGGCCATGGGTATAGCTGTGAAATAAGAAGAAATCTAAATTCTAAAACTCTATACCTATACCCTTGGCCAATTGACTGGAGCAGAACTTATTCACTACAAAAAAAACAGTTATTATCGACGGAAACTATCCATCGGTAATATTAACATTCCGTCGGTAATAGTTTATAGCGACGGAAGATATTTCCGTCGCTGGCTGTCGGGAAAGAAGGTGTCGGGAAAAACAATACGACGGACCAAATATTACCGTCGGTAATAATAATTAATACCGACGGTAATACTAAAGCCGTCGGTCATATTTAATCAATTAAAAATTAATATAATATAATATTGTCGACGAAACTTAATAATCCGTCGGTAATATATATAAACAATTTATCGACGCTTATAGTATATACTGTCGGTAATACTATATATATTCCCGACACATATATATATGTACCGTCGGTAATAATATATATATTACAGACGGATATTATATACCATCGGCAAATTATTTATAATTTACAAAAAATGAAAAGATTATTACCGACGGAATATTTAATTTCCGTCGGTAATAAGTATGTTTTTTTTTATAATAAATTTACCTAAATAATGTTATTTAATTCCTATGATTTACAACAATACCACAATATATTAACACAATTTATCAAATATTACCACAATTTATAAAATATTACCGCAAATTTTAAAATATTACCTAAATTGATAAAAAATTACAGTAAATTATCAAATATTACCACAGTACCCGACAATTATAGACAAGAACAAAAAATAACCACATATTACAAAATAATATTTACACAATCCAAAACTGAGAGATGATACATGCCCTATCTCAACCACCCCCGCCCGCCACCAACGTTGGTGCTCTCATCGATCCCCTGACGCCGCCCTATCTTAACTACCCCCGCCCGCCACCAACGCTGGTGCTCTCATCGATCCCCTGACGCCGCCCTGCTCCTGTAATTAACATGTATTTGTTAAAAAAATGGTTTATATCTATAACTGAGTCTAAGCGTTAAAAAATGATAAGTTAGCGTGTTTCGGTTTTGAAATAGGTTTGGATTCGATCGGATCGGCATCCGATAATTCGAAGTTGGAATTATTCCGTATTTCGAACTTGCGAGCGGGTTCTAATTGGATATTTGACCAATTTACGCTCCGATTCACCGATTTAGAGTCTAAGTGTTGGAAAATCATAAGTTAGCGTGTTTCGGATATGAAATAGGTTTGGATTCGATCCGATCGTCATCGGATCGGCATCCGATAATTTAAACTTGGAATTATTTCATATTTCGGACTTGCGAGCGAGTTCTAATTGGATATTTGACCAATTTATGCTCCGATTCACCGATTTAGAGTCTAAGTGTTGGAAAATCATAAGTTAGCGTGTTTCGGATATGAAATAGGTTTGGATTCGATCCGATCGTCATCGGATCGGCATCCGATAATTCAAACTTGGAATTATTCCGTATTTCGGACTTGTGAGCAGGTTCTAATTGGATATTTGACCAATTTACGATCCGATTCACCGATTTAGAGTCTAAGTATTGGAAAACCATAACTTAGCGTGTTTCGGATATGAAATAGGTTTGGATTCAATCGGATCGTCATCGGATCGGCATCCGATAATTCGAACTTGGAATTATTCCGTATTTCGAACTTGCGAGCGAGTTCTAATTGGATATTTGACCAATTTACGCTCCGATTCACCGATTTAGAGTCTAAGTATTGGAAAATCATAAGTTAGCGTGTTTCGGATATGAAATAGGTTTGGATTTGATCGGATCGTCATCGGATCAGCATCCGATAATTCGAACTTGGAATTATTCCGTATTTCGGACTTGCGAGCGGGTTCTAATTGGATATTTGACCAATTTACGATCCGATTCACCGATTTAGAGTCTAAGTGTTGGAAAATCATAAGTTAGCGTGTTTCGGATATGAAATAGGTTTGGATTCGATCCGATCATCATCGGATCGGCATCTGATAATTCGAACTTGGAGTTATTCCGTATTACGGACTTGCGAGCGAGTTCTAATTGGATATTTGACCAATTTACGCTCCGATTCACCGATTTAGAGTCTAAGTGTTGGAAAATCATAAGTTAGCGTGTTTCGGATATGAAATAGGTTAGAATTCGATCGGATCGTCATCGGATCGGCATCCGATAATTCGAGGTTGGAATTATTCCGTATTTCGGACTTGCGGCTGGTTCTAATTGGATATTTGACCAATTTACGATCCGATTCACCGATTTAGAGTCTAAGTATTGAAAAATCATAAGTTAGCGTGTTTCGGATATGAAATACGTTTGGATTCGATCGGATCGTCATCGGATCGGCATCCAATAATTCAAAGTTGGAATTATTCCGTATTTCGGACTTGAGAGTGGGTTATAATTGGATATTTGAACAATTTACGCTCCGATTCACCGATTTAGAGTCTTAGTGTTGGAAAATCATAAGTTAGCGTGTTTCGGATATAAAATAGGTTTGGATTCGATCGGATCGTCATCGAATCGGCATCCGATAATTCAAAGTTGGAATTATTCCGTATTTCGGACTTGCGAGCGGGTTCTAATTGGATATTTGACCAATTTACGATCCGATTCACCGATTTAGAGTCTAAGTGTTGGAAAATCATAACTTAGCGTGTTTCGGATATGAAATAGGTTTGGATTCGATCGGATCATCATCGGATTGGCATCTGATAATTCGAACTTGGAATTATTCTGTATTTCGGACTTGCGAGCGGGTTCTAATTGGATATTTGACCAATTTACGATCCGATTCACCGATTTATAGTCTAAGTGTTGGAAAATCATAACTTAGCGTGTTTCGGATATGAAATAGGTTTGGATTCGATCGGATCGTCATCGGATCGGCATCCGATAATTCGAACTTGGAATTATTCCATATTTTGGACTTGCGAGCGCGTTCTAATTGGATATTTGACCAATTTACGCTTCGATTCACCGATTTAGAGTCTAAATGTTGGAAAATCATAAGTTAGCGTGTTTCGGATATGAAATAGGTCTGGATTCGATCCGATCGTCATCGGATCGGCATCCGATAATTCGAACTTGGAATTATTCCGTATTTCGGACTTGCGAGCGGGTTCTAATTGGATATTTGACCAATTTACGCTCCGATTCACCGATTTAGAGTCTAAGTGTTGGAAAATCATAAGTTAGCGTGTTTCGGATATGAAATAGGTTTGGATTCGATTCGATCGTCATCGGATCGGCATCCGATAATTCGAAGTTGTAATTATTTCGTATTTCAGACTTGCGAGCGAGTTATAATTGGATATTAGACCAATTTACGCTCCGATTCACCGATTTAGAGTCTAAGTGTTGGAAAATCATAAGTTAGCGTGTTTCGGATATGAAATTAGTTTGGATTCGATCTGATTGTCATCGGATCGGCATCCGATAATTCGAAATTGGAATTATTCTGTATTTCGGACTTGCGAGCGGTTCTAATTGGATTTTTGACCAATTTACGCTCCGATTCACCGATTTAGAGTCTAAGTGTTGGAAAATCATAAGTTAGCGTGTTTCGGATATGAAATAGGTTTGGATTTGATCCGATCATCATCGGATCGGCATCCGATAATTCGAACTTGGAATTATTCCGTATTTCGGACTTGCGAGCGGGTTCTAATTGGATATTTGACCAATTTACGCGCCGATTCACCGATTTAGAGTCTAAGTGTTGGAAAATCATAAGTTAGCGTGTTTCGGATATGAAATAGGTTTGGATTCAATCCGATCATCATCGGATCGGCATCCGATAATTCGAACTTGGAATTATTCCGTATTTCGGACTTGCGAGCAGGTTCTAATAGGATATTTGACCAATTTACGATCCGATTCACTGATTTAGAGTCTAAGTGTTGGAAAATTATAACTTAGCGTGTTTCGGATATGAAATAGGTTTGGATTCGATCGGATCGTCATCGAATCGGCATCCGATAATTCGAACTTTGAATTATTCCGTATTTCGGACTTGCGAGCGGGTTCTAATTGGATATTTGACCAATTTACGCTCTGATTCACCGATTTGGAGTCTAAGTGTTGGAAAATCATAAGTTAGCGTGTTTCGGATATGAAATAGGTTTGGATTCGATCAGATCGGCATCAGATCGGCATCCGATAATTCGAAGTTGGAATTATTCCGTATTTCGGACTTGCGAGCGAGTTATAATTGGATATTTGACCAATTTACGCTCCGATTCATCGATTTAGAGTCTAAGTATTGGAAAATCATAAGTTAGCGTGTTACGGATATGAAATAGTTTTGGATTCAATCGGATCGTCATCGGATCGGCATCCGATAATTCGAACTTGGAATTATTCCGTATTTCGGACTTGCGAGCGGGTTCTAATTGGATATTTGACCAATTTATGATCCGATTCACCGATTTAGAGTCTAAGTATTGGAAAATCAGAACTTAGCGTGTTTCGGATATGAAATAGGTTTGGATTCGATCGGATCGTCATCGGATCGACATCCGATAATTTGAAGTTGGAATTATTCCGTATTTCGGACTTGCGAGCGGGTTCTAATTGGATATTTGACCAATTTACGATCCGATTCACCGATTTAGAGTCTAAGTGTTGGAAAATCATAACTTAGCGTGTTTCGGATATGAAATAGGTTTGGATTCGATCGGATCGTCATCGGATCGGCATCCGATAATTCAAACTTGGAATTATTCCGTATTTCAGACTTGCGAGCGTGTTCTAATTGGATATTTGACCAATTTACGCTCCGATTCACCGATTTAGAGTCTAAGTGTTGGAAAATCATAAGTTAGCGTGTTTCGGATATGAAATAGGTTTGAATTCGATCGGATCGTCATCGGATCGGCATCCGATAATTCGAACTTGGAATTATTCCGTATTTCGGACTTGGGAGCGGGTTCTAATTGGATATTCGACCAATTTACGCTCCGATTCACCGATTTAGAGTCTAAGTATTGGAAAATCATAAGTTAGCGTGTTTCGGATATGAAATAGGTTTGGATTCGATCCGATCGTCATCGGATCGGCATCCGATAATTTAAAGTTGGAATTATTTCGTATTTCGGACTTGCGAGCAAGTTATAATTGTATATTTGACCAATTAACGCTCCGATTCATCGATTTAGAGTCTAAGTGTTGGAAAATCATAAGTTAGCGTGTTTCGGATATGAAATAGGTTTGGATTGGATCGGATCATCATCGGATCGGCATCCGATAATTTGAACTTGGAATTATTCTGTATTTCGGACTTGCGAGTGGGTTCTAATTGGATATTTGACCAATTTACGCTCCGATTCTCCGATTTAGAGTCTAAGTGTTGGAAAATCATAAGTTATCGTGTTTCGGATATGAAATAGGTTTGGATTCGATCCGATCGTCATCGGATCGGCATCCGATAATTCAAAGTTGGAATTATTCCATATTTCGGACTTGCGAGCGGGTTCTAATTGGATATTTGACCAATTTACGCTCCGATTCACCGATTTAGAGTCTAAGTATTGGAAAAACATAAGTTAGCGTGTTTCGGATATGAAATAGGTTTGGATTCGATCCGATCGTCATCGGATGAGCATCCGATAATTCGAACTTGGAATTATTCCGTATTTCGGACTTGCGAGCGGGTTCTAATTGGATATTTGACCAATTTACGATCCGATTCACCGATTTAGAGTCTAAGTGTTGGAAATTCATAACTTAGCGTGTTCCGGATATGAAATAGGTTTGGATTCGATCGGATCGGCATCCGATAATTCGAACTTGGAATTATTCCGTATTTCGGACTTGCGAGCGGGTTCTAATTGGATATTTGACCAATTTACGCTCCGATTCACCGATTTAGAGTCTAAGTGTTGGAAAATCATAACTTAGCGTGTTTCGGATATGAAATTGGTTTGGATTCGATCGGATCGTCATCGGATCGGCATCCGATAATTCGAAGTTGGAATTATTCCGTATTTCGGACTTACGAGCGGGTTATAATTGGATATTTGACCAATTTATGCTCCGATTCACCGATTTAGAGTCTAAGTGTTGGAAAATCATAAGTTAGTGTGTTTCGGATATGAAATAGGTTTGGATTCGATCCGATCGTCATCGGATCGGCATCCGATAATTCAAACTTGGAATTATTCCGTATTTCGGACTTGCGAGCGAGTTCTAATTGGATATTTGAATAATTTACGCTCCGATTCACCGATTTAGAATCTAAGTGTTGGAAAATCATAAGTGTGATAATATGATCTAAACTCAAATTAGTAAGATTCATATTTTTTACTAATATTATAAAGATTAGTAAGTACCTGATCATGAGCCACCGCTAGATCGGCTTATGAAGTCATTAAGCCGACGCTCCAGTTCCCTGCGAGCTTCTCTTTCCTCATCGAGGGCCTTCTTCTCCGCCTCAACCCTCTGCTCGAGGGCCTGCCTCTGCTCTCGCTCCGCCTCAATCCTCTGCTCGAGGGCCTGCCTTTGCTCTCGCTCCGCGTCTAGCGCAGACTGCAGCTGAGTGATAGCACCGGTCTGGGTGTCCCGTGCCCTCGAGCGTATACCCTCTCGTCTAAAGTAGGAGGAGGGCGTGACTCCAAGGCCCGTACAAAGGACACGGCCGTGCGTGGCAGGTCTCAGTACAGTATCCATCGCTGAGTCGACAGATACTGAGCTGGAGGAGGAGCCGGCCTCGCCCGACGGGGTCACCAGAAGTCGCATCCTCTCCTATATAAAAACAACCAATGATATTCAATGATATTTTATGGCATATGTATAAGAATATATTAACAGTAATTTAATTACTTACCACTTGCGAGGCAACCCTGTCGTCCAGAAATGCCCCATCGATATGCCGCCTCCTAGAGGCCTCAAAAAGGTCAATCCTATTAGGCTCGTGGCCCAAGGACTGTGTCTGTTGGACATATAAAATAAATAGATGAGTTAATATAACATGTATAGAGCTTTAAATAATAACAATGTTTGTATCATTTACCAGCTGCTGGGCAAGCTGGGGCATGGAGGTCCTCCCCTTCACTGGAGCAGGTGTCGTCGAGGTACTTCTATTCTGTTTGCCTATAGTAGATTTCGCCTGTGTCAATCGATTAAATTTTGAAACATCAATACAAATTTTTAGTATAACATTAAAACAAGTACGAATCAACAAAATTATAATTATACCTGAAAGCTAGGGGTGGCCCAGTGAGCGACCAAAAACTGTTGAATGTGTAGCGGTGGCACATCTCTCGTCCCGGCCACAGCCTGTACCTCCTTAGCCGGCTGGCCGACCATATAACCGTAGAGCTGGTAGAGCTCGTGACGGTAATCCCTGTACCGCTCACCCATCATCTTCCACAAGTCCTCCCGATGGGACGAGGCTAAGGCCCGTCGCATGGAGGTTGTGATGGATGCCATGGGTGATGGCCCGAGGGTGCCACCCACGTATCATTTTGAGGAGCTGAAGCGTCCGACTAGGATTCGGATTAGATTCTCGGGGAGTGATGGGGTTGCAAGCAACCCCACACCCCTCGACCAAATACTTCCAAGTGTCCATCTGCTTGAAGGCGCTTCGGCGAGTGGTGGGGTTGAGGTTGAACAGCCAACTCCTGCCGCTCGTCTGGTTGAGGAGACGGCAGTAATAATGGCCAGGCTCGAGCAGCCTGGCGGGCAACAAGAGGACGGGGAGATCACTCCTCTTCGAGGTGTCCCTTCCCCCGCACACATGGAGGGGGGGAGCCGCGTCGAGGCTAGGACTCCCCAACCTCAGCTAGAGACAACCCCCCTCAAGGAGAGGTCGACCCCTAGGGGTAAGAGCTCCGAACGGGGAAAGGGTAAAGCCCCTCGAGTCGATGCCACAGGTACTCCCTTTCTCACTTCTTTCGAACTGTATTGTGCTTCGGATGTTTGAAATATTCTAACTCTTTGAACTTCTGTCTCGATTGCAGATACTCCTACTGGCAAGGCTCTGCTCAAGGACTTGGGTGAGGTTGATATCAACCACCCAATGAGTGTAATCCAGAAGCTCTGTAACCTTCCGGATGCTACTCTAGAAGAAGCCTACGACAGGCTTGAAATTGTGGTAAGTGTATCAGCTTGATTTCATTCTTGAATTATATCTTCAGAAATATTTCTAACTCTTTTTTACTTGCAGAACTCAGCAGTCCTGAAGTTCGCTAGCAAGCTCTTCAAGAAGGCCGGAGAGTAGGGAGCCTCGTCTGAGGTATCTCGCTTGACGGCTGAATTAGAAGCAGCGAACAAAGAGGAGGCGAAGTTGAGGGAAGTTTTGACTTCCAAGAAGGAGGCCCTGAAGGCCAAGATCGAGGCTCTTCGTAAGGAGAAACTAGAAAGCAAGGGCTGGCAAGAGGGTTACGTTGCTCGAGGCCACGAGCTCGAAGAGTTGAAGAACCGTTTCTATAAGATTGAGACTCTATCCATCGAGCGCGCAACTGAAAAAAAGTAGCTGAAGACTCAACTTGCTGTCAGGGACGCTGCTCTTGCTGCCAAAGAAGCCGCCCTTGCTGCCAAGGAGGAGACCTTCAAGAAGGAGCTGGAGCACACACGTACAGAATGCGAGAGCTTCAGGGCGATAGCAGAGAAGGCAGTGGAGGCACTCAGGGTTCGAGCCAGTGCTGTCCAATCTTCAAAGGCATCTGTAGCGAGCAAGACTCATGGTGGATCCGAAGGAGAGAGGTCACGAGCACCTAGTGTGGCGAAGCCCTGATGTATTCTATCTTTCTCTTGTTGTTGTACTTGTAAACTTTTCTCATATAGAAGCTCACTCCTGTACTTAGCAACTTTTTGATAATAAAGATATCTTTTTGGTGTTTAGAAACTGCATGTCTCTGGTATCAAATTCTTTGAATGTTGTGTTCTGGATGGTATTGGAATGATTGAATATTTATACACTTGAATGTAAGGGGTCGAGTCGTAACTCGATCACCCAAACTTGTTAAGTAACTCGAAAATTAAAGGTTGTGTTGTAGCACAACTTGAAATCGTTAACATTTGTATGTGAGGGGTTGAGTCGCAACTCAAGCACCCAAACCTGTTAGATGATATTGAAATTTGAAATTGAAGGTCATTTAACATTTGTAAGTAAGGGGTAGTGTCGCAACACAAACTCCCAAACCTGTTAAATAGATATAGTAACTTGAAGGTTGTGTTGTAGCACAATCCGAAACCGTTTAACATTTGCCTATAAGGGGTTGAGTCGTAACTCAAACACCCAAACTTGTTAAACGACCTGGTAATTTGAATGTAGATAATTTTGAACTTGAACGTAGATAACTTGAAACTGCTCCAGAATTTGAATTGAGAAGTGATCATTTGAACATTTGAAAGAGATCTTTATTCATCATGGAATTTACATCATGGATAGTACATTTTGAGATGTCTAGCATTCCAAGCTCGTGGTAGTCTGTCTCCTTCTGGTGAAATCAGCCGATAAGACCCTTTGCCTCCTACTGATTCGACGATGTAGGATCCTTCCCAGTTGGGAGCTAGTTTTCCACTGCTGTGCTCCTTCGTGTTGTAGAAGACTGCTCTGAGGACCAGGCTGCCAATTGGGAACTGTCGTTTGTAGACCTTTTGATCGTAGGCTTGTTTGATCTTCTGTTAATACATGGTGATACGAAGGGATGCTTGATCTCGTAGTTCTTCAGAGAAATCTAGATCATTGACTCGAAGCTCTGCATTAATGCCTTCTTTGACTGCTCTGGTCTTCAAAGTACTCGATATGTTCTCTGTTGGGAGTACTGCTTCTGACCCGTATGTCAAACGGAAGGGTGAGAACCCAGTTGATCTTCTTGGAGTTGTTCGATAGCCCCATAGAACTTCTGGTAGGACTTGCTCCCACAATCCTTTCTTATTATCAAGTTTCTTCTTGAGTATACCCAGAATAGCTCTGTTTGAGGCTTCAGCTTGACCATTGCACTGAGGGTATCTTGGAGTTGAGTAAAAAAGCTTGATTCTGTTGTTCAGGCAGAACTCCCGAAACTTGTCGGAGTCGAATTGGGCTCCGTTGTCAGCAACTAGGACTCGTGGGGTGCCAAACCTCGAGAAGATATTGTGTCTGATGAACTTGATGACTTTATTGTCAGTTTCTCGAAAGAGTGGCACCGCTTCAACCCACTTGGTGAAGTAATCTGTGGCCAGCAGTAGATACTTATTTTTGCTTGGAGTTGGTGGGAAGGGACCTAGGAAGTCCAACCCCCATTGATGGAAAGGCCATGGGCTTGTCAATTGATGGAGCTCATCTGCTGGGAGATGGATAGCCCGAGTATGTCTTTGGCAAGGCTCGCACTTTTAAACCACTTGGCGAGCGTCTCTTGACATCGTGGGCCAGTAGTAACCTTGTAGTTTCGTCTTGGCTTCAAGAGATCTTCCTCCCGAACGATTCCTGTATGCTCCGGAGTGAATGTTAATAAGGATTGCCTTTGCTTGTTTAGGGCCAATACATTTGAGCAATATCCCATTGTGAGACTTGAAATATAGATCTTCACCTTGAAAGTTATAGCACAGAAGCTTTCTTTGTAGTCCGGGCTTGATTTGGATCTTCAGGCACCTTGCCATATTTGAAGAAGTCGAAGATTGGCTGTCTTCAATCATCGAGCTCATTCGAGGTGGTAAGGTTCGAGACCAATTATTCTCCACCCCCAGATCTTTCTGTAGTGGCGACGATCTGTAGCTCGGGGGTGGTCTTTGGCGATTCTTGATAATCGATTTGTATTTGTCTTCCTTCGAGCGAATCTCCAAGAACTGAGGCAGCGTTAGCCAAGGCATCTGCTTCTCGATTTTCTACCCTTGGGATTTGAATGAACTCAATATTAGCAAAAAGTTATTGAAGATGTCGCACCAGAGCCAAATAGTTTTGCATTCTTTCTTCTCTCGCCGTATACTCTCCGTTGATCTGCCTCACAATCAGCTGAGAGTCGCTATAGACGATGAGTTGATCCACCCCCAGGGATTTAGCAATCTCGAGTCCGGAGATGAGTGCTTCGTATTCAGCTTCGTTGTTGGTGGCATTGAATCCAAGGAGAGTGGCCTTCTGAAGATGATCAAGTTCGGGGGATACTAAGACTATCCCAATTCCCAAACCGATCGCACTTGAAGCTCCATCAGTATAAAGCTTCCATGGAGTTGGTGTTGTAGCCAGAGCTTTGAGACTTGGATCGATCTTTGTAGTTGTATTGGATAGAAGTTCGTCTTCGTCTTCAAGATGCATGTCGATATCTTCCTCCCAAGTTATAGGGTCTTCAACTGGAAAGTCGGCTAGAAAATCAGCAATTGCTTGCCCCTTGATTGAGGTGCGAGATTCGAATTGGATCCCCAGAGCACTCATCTCGATTACCCATTTGGTCATTCGACCAACTCGACCCGCCTTGTCGATGATATATTTGAGTGGGTGTTCTGAGATGACTATGATCTGATGGGAAACAAAATAAGGTTGCAGACGACGCAATGCAGTGAGCAAGGCCAGTACGACCTTCTCTGTCTTTGAATAGCGAGTCTTAGCAGGGAGAAGTGTATGGCTGATATAGTAGACCGGATATTCGACGCCTTCTCTTTTGCTGACTAGAACTGCACTGATTGCTTGATCGGTGACGGCGAGATAAAGCCAGAGATCTTCTTTTGGAAGTGGAGCTGTTAAGATGGGAGCTCGCATGAGATATCTCTTAACGTTTTGAAAGGCTTGTTCGTAAGTTGGACTCCAGCCAGACGTATCTGCCTTTCGTAGCTTGTCGAAGAGCGGCTTGCATTTGGCAGAAGATTTCGAGATGAACTGGTTAAGGGCAGCAAGTCTTCCAGTGAGGCGCTGCACTTTCTTTTGATTAGTTGGTAACGGCATATCGAGGATTGCTCGAATTTGATCAGTATTGGCTTCTATGCCCCTCCTGGTCACAAGGTGACGCAGGAATTTGCTTGATTGAACTCCAAAAGCGCATTTGGCTAGATTGAGCTTTATACGATATTTTCGAAGGACTTGAAAGGTTTCCGCCAGATCGGATAGATGGCTCTTTCGAGTAGAGCTCTTGGTGAGAAGGTCATCGACATAGACTTCGACATTACGCCCGATCTGGTCTTCGAACATCTTTGTGACTAACCTTTGATAGGTAGATCCTATGTTCTTAAGGTCGAAGGGCATTACATTGTAGCAGTAAAGTCTCCGGTCAGTCACAAAGCATGTCTTCTCTTGACTGTCCGAGTGAAGCAGAATTTGATTGTACCCAGAGTATCCATCCATGAAAGACAATAGCTCGTGGCCAGCAGTGGCGTCGACGAGCCTATCTATCCTTGGCATGGGGAATGGATCTTTGGGACAAGCCTTGTTAAGGTTGGTGAAGTCGATGCACACTCTGACCTTTCCATTCTTCTTTGGGACAACAACTATATTGGAGATCCAAGTAGGGTACTCTACTTCACGGATGAAGCCTGCTGCGAGTAGCTTACTGATCTCTTCTTGAACTGCCACTTGTAGTTCTAGTCGGATTGTGCGTGGCTTTTGCTTGACAGGCTTCACTTCTTCTTTGATTGCGAGCCGATGACAGGCATCATCTGGATTGATCCCAGGCATATCTACGAAGCACCAGGCAAAGATGTCGATGTTGGACTAGAGGAAGGATACCATGTCTCGCGCTTCTGCGTCGCTGAGACCGATACCGATGAACGTTTCTTGAGGGAGATCTCCACTGCCGATATTGACTGGAATGATTTCTTCGATTGAAGGTGAAGTCACCCACTCGATTGGTGGGGACTCGGCTAGCAGGATCTCCTCTGATTGCTATGTTGTAGAAGGACCAGCTTCATCTCTGGATCGCTTTGGAGGAGCAATGTTGATCTTGCGATCTGTTTTTGCCGCAGCAGTTTCACAAGATCGCCCAGCTTGTTGATCGCCTCGTATGCAGACAATGCCTTCTCCCGTTGCGAACTTGAGGAGTTGATGATAAGAAGAGGAGACGGCATTAATCTGGTGGAGGAATGGTCGCCCGAGAATGGCGTTGTAGCTGGACGTTCCTTCGACGATAGCAAATCTCATCGAGACTCGAGTCTCTCGGCTAAGGTCGAGAGTGAATCTTGATTCGCCCATCGTGATGCTTTGTTCACCGTTGAAGCCCGTGATCACCGTTGGGACGACGTCAAGGCTTGAATATTTATGTCCCAGACGTTTGAAACAATCTGAGAACATAATATCGATAGAGGTCCCGGTGTCGATGAGGATTTGATTAACAGTGCTCCCGTCGATGAGGAGCTTCAAGACCAGAGGGTCTCGATGTGGAGTGTGAACTCCTTACAGATCAGTATCGTTGAAAACGATGGAGGGCCAAGCCAAACCCTTGATAGGCTTTTCGATCCAGGTGTCCTCCTTTTTTGCCACAGAGCAAACATGGAAGATGCGTCAAACTTGCCGATCTACTTCCTTCCCGATCAGCGCTTGATTGTACAATGTTCCGTGAATGCCAAAGATATTGGCCTTCACGGTGATAGGTGATCAGTTGGAGGAGATTTGATGGACCCAGCAAGCTTCTTTCCCCTTTGCAGAGGTTCGGCATTGATCTTGTTCGCTCTTGACGAACTCTTGAAGGTGGCCTTCACGTAGTAGGTCTTCGAGATAAAATCTCAACCGATAGCACCGATCGGTGGAATTATATCATACCTATACCCATGGCCAATGGACTGGAGCATGACTTCTTCTCTCTTTGGAGAGATGAGAGAGAAGAAGAGAGAAGAGAACGGAGAGATAAATGAAGAGAGAAGAAGAGAAAACAGAATGGAGAGATAAACAAAAATAAAATAGAGAAGAAGTCCTCCTCTAGTCCATTGGCCATGGGTATAGGTGTGAAGTAAGAAGGAATCTAAATTCCTCACCCTAAAGGGGTCGTATAAATATTGAGAAGTGGAGTTCTATATCTATATGAAATAAACGAAGAAGTCATGCTCCAGTCCACCAGTCGATAAATATGGGCTTGACATATTCGTGCTGATAACATGTTGTGAGATGGGAGAAAAAGAGAGCTGCCAAACATGCCCTACCCTAAAAGGGTCGTATTAAATTATTTAAATGCACCAGTCTATTCACCACGGGTATAGGGAGCAATCTCTTCTCTCTTCGTTTCTTCTCTTATTCTCTTGTGACTGGTCAGATCTCTCTCATGGATTAGGGTTTCCCATAGATTGCAGGACTTCTTCTCTCTTCTCTCTTCTCTCTTCTCTCTTCGATATATTCATGCTGATAACGTGTTGTGATATAGGAGAAAGAGAGCCGTCAAACGTACCCCACCCTAAAGGGGTCATATATTATTTAAATAAAAGAAAAGAGAATGGAGAAATAAACGAAGAGATAAGAGAGAAGAAATCCTGATCCAGTCCAATTTTTTATAGGTCTTACCTAATTACATATGATAACGTTTAAATTATTTAATATTTCTCTCTCCATTTAGAATTTAGATTCCTTCTTACTTCACAGCTATACCCATGGCCAATGGACTGGAGCAGGATTTCTTCTCTTTTCTCTCTTTGGAGAGATGAGAGAGAAGAAGAGAGGAGAATAGAGAAATAAATGAAGAGAGAAGATCTTACTTCGCACCTATACCCGTGGCTAATGGATTGGATCACTAAAGGTGCAAAGTAAGAAGGAATCTCTCTATTTTCTTCTCTCTTCTTCTCTCTTTTCTATTTAATTATCTATATAATAAATATTTTATTTATTTAAATAAGTTATTTATTATTTTAATATTAAAATTAATAAATATTTTTTGGATTATTTATAAAAATATAAGGTTATTTAAAATTTTTTTTATTATTTATATATTAAAATATTTCAATAATTATTTAAATATTAAGTAAATAGTTATTGAGTTATTATTTTATTTTATTAAAAATTAAATAATTATTTTTTTTAATTTATGTTAATTAATATTTAATAATTTAATAAAATAATTTTTTAATTAACAAATTACTTAATAATTTATTGAAATTATTATTTATTTAACTATATAATAATTTAATAATTAAATTACTTATTTTTTTAAATAAATAATCTATTTAGTATATTTCTTCACTAAATAAGTTTTGAAATATTGAAATAATTAACAAATTATTTAGTTAATTAAAAATAAAATAATAATTATAGAAATAACTAATAAAATGAATTAATAAATAAATTAATTAATTAAATCATTATTTCTTTATTTAATAATTTAAATAAATAATTCAAGTGGGCCTCATCTTCCTTCTTTACTTTCTATTATTTAATTAATTTAATTACTTTAATAAACTAAATAGTTAAATATTAAATAAATATTTTATTAACTATATCATTAAATAAATATTTTATTTATTATAACAATATGAAAATAAATAAAATATTAAGATATTTAAAAAAATATTTTATTATTTCTATATTCAAATAATTAACTAATTATTTAAATAATAAGCTAATAGTTATTCAATTATTATTTTATTTTATTACTTACTTAAATATTTATTTATTTTATTTTTATTAATATTTTATAATTTAATAAAAATTATAGTGATATTACTATGATAATCATAATAATGTTGAGATGATACTATTGAGAAGTGGAGTTTTGGAATATAGATTTCTTTCTACTTCACACTTATACCAGTGGCGAATGGTCTGGCGCAGGACTTCTTCTCTCTTCATTTATGTCTATGTTCTCTTCTCTTCCTTCTGTCCTTATTTTTCTTTCCATTTTCTTACGACTGGTCAGCTTGGCTTGACATGTTAATGCAGATAATGTGTTATGAGATGGGAAAAAGAGAGAGCCGTCAAACATCCCCTACCCTAAAGGGGGCGTATATTATTTAAAGGGTAAGCTTACCTAAAGCCTAAGCAATCTATACTAAACCCTAATCTGTAGGAGAAATCATAAACTATTTTTAAAGCAAAAAATTCGGGTGTGCCTCATCTTCCTTATTTACTTCCTTCTTAACTTCTGATTATTTAACTAATTTAATTAGTTTAATAAATTAAATAGTTAAATAATTAAGAAAATATTTAATTATCTATATAATTAAAAAATTAATAATTTAAATAATTTATTTATTATTTAAATATTCAAATAAATAAATATTTATTTAATTATTTCAATAAATATTAAGTTATTTAAAAAATATTTTATTATTTATATATTTAAATAATTAAATAATTATTCAACTAATAATTAAATAGTTATTAAATTATTTGTTTATTTTATTATATAATTAAATAGTTGATTTTTTTGTTTATTTTAATTAATATTTTATAATTTATTAAAATAATTTTTTAATTATTTAATTATATAATTATTTATATAAATTATTATTTATTTAACTCTAAAATCATTTAATAATTAAATTATTTATTTATTTAAATAAAAATCTATTTAATATATTTCTTTACTAAATAAGCTTTTAAATATTTAAATAATTTTCTAACTATTTAATTATATAAAAATAAAATAATAAATAAAAACATTATTGTAACATTACTTGATAATCATAATAACATTGAGATGGTACTATTGAGAATTGGAGTTTTGGAATTTAGATTCCTTCTTACTTTACACCTATACCAGTGGACAATGGACTAGAGCAGAACTTTTTCTCTCTTCTATCTTTGTTTATATCTCCATTCTCTTCTCTCTTTTTCTTTCCTTTTTGTATTCGTTTCACTCTCCGTTTTCTTGTGACTAGGGGCTGGGCTCGACATTTTCGTGCTGATAACGTGTTATGAGATGAGAGAAAGAGAGAGCTATCAAACATGCCCCACCCTAAAAAGGTCGTATATTATTTATAAAGTAAACTTACTTAGGGCCTAAGCAATCTATGGGAAGCCCAAATCCATAGGAGAGATTCGACGGTGGTTAGCCATCCGGTCGAATAATCTCATAATAGTTATAATATTTTAAATTTTTTTAAAGAAAATATAAATTATTTTTTAATCAAAAAATTCAGATATGCCTCATCTTCCTTCTTTACTTGATATTATTTAATTAATTTAATTAGTTTAATAAATTAAATAGTTAAATAATTAAATGATTAAATTAATATTTAATTATCTATATAATTAATAAACTAAATTATTTAAAAAAATATATTTATTATTTAAAAAGTAAAATAAATTAATATTTATTTAATTATTTGTAAAAATATTAAGTTATTAAAAAAAATATTTTATTATTTATATATTCAAATAATTAACTTATTATTTCAATAATAAGTAAATAATAAGTAAATAATAATTGAATTATTATTTAATTTTATTACTTAATTAATTAAATAATTTTTAAGTTTATTTCAATTCATATTTTATATTTTTCTAAAATAATTTTTTAATTATTTAATGATATAATAATATATTTAAATTATTATTTATTTTACTATGAAATTATTTAATAATTAAATTATTTTTTTTTATAAATAAATAATGTATTGTGAGATAGAAGAAAAAGAGAGCCGTCAAACGTGCCCTACCCTAAATTAATAAATAATTTAAATTAAATTATTATTTATTTGAATCATTTAAATTATTATAATTTAATTATTATAATTTCAATTAAATAAATAATTAAAGAGAGAGCCGTCAAACGTACCCCACCCTAAATTATTTAACTATAAAATCATTTAATAATTAAATTATTTATTTATTTAAGTAAATAATTTATTTAAAATATTTTTTCACTAACTAACTTTTTAAATATTTAAAAAATCGACTAATTCTTGAATTAATAAAAAATAAAATAATAATTAAATAAATAAATAATAAAATTAATTAATAAATTAATTTTATAATTAAATCAACATTTATTTACTTAATAATTTAAATAATTAAATAGTTACCTAATTTCATTATTTAATTATATAAAATAATAAATAAATGAAATAATAAATTTAATTAAATAAATAAATAATTAAATTAATTATTTTATTTTATTAAAATTATAATATTTAAAATTATAATTATTAAAATAATTAAATTATTTTATAATTAAATAAATGATTAATTTAATTTAAAAAATTATAGTAATATTACTATGATAATCATAACAACATTGAGATGATACTATTGAGAAATGGAATTTTTGAATTTAGATTTCTTATTTCATCACACTTATACCCGTGGCCAATATAATGGAGGTTGACTTCTACTCTCTTTTCTCTTCGTTTATCTCCCTGTTCTCTTCTCTCTTCTCTCTCTTCTATTTTTATTTCTCTCTCTGTTTTCTTGAGACTTGTCGATTGGGCTTGATATGTTTATGCTGATAACATGTTGTGAGATGGAAAAATATAGAAAATTCAAATAAGCCCCACCCTAAAGAGGTCTTATATTATTTATAGGGTAAGCTTACTTAAGGCTTAAGCAATCTCTGGAAAACCCTAATCCATGGCAGATATCCAACCATAGATAGCCATCCGATCGAACGATTTCACAACAGTTGTAATGTTTTAAATTTTTTTAAAGAAAAATATAAATTATTTTTAAAGCAAAAAATTCAAGTGTGCCTTATTTTCCTTCTTTACTTCCTATTATTTAATTAATTTAATTAGTTTAATAAATTAAATAGTTAAATAATTAGATAAATATTTAATTATCAATATAGTTAAATTTTTTATATAAGTTATTTATTATTAAAATATTAAAATAAATATATATTTATTTGATTATTTAAAAAAATATTATGTTCTGCCAAAAATATTTTATTATTTATATGTTCAAATAATATACTAACTAATTAAATAATAAGTAAATTTTTATTGAATTATTATTTTATTTTATTACTTTAATAAATAATATAATATTTTTATTTATTTGAATTAATATTTCATAATTTAATAAATTAATTTTTTAATTATTTAATTATATAAAAATTTATTTATTTAAGTAAATAATCTATTTAATATATTTCTTCACAAAATAAGTTTTTAAATATTTAAATAATTGACTAATTATTTAATTAATTTAAAATAAAATAATAATTTATTAAATAGCTAATAAAATAAATTACTAAATTAATTATATAATTAATTCATTATTTATTTATTAATTAATTTAAATAATGAAATAGTTACCTAATTTAATTATTTAATAATATTATAATAATAAATAAATTAAAGAATAAATTTAAGTAAATAACTAGATAATTAAATAATTGAATAAATTAATTATTTTACTAAAAACTTAAATAAAAAATTATTGAATAATTGAATAAATAATTAAATTAATTAAATTAATTATAGTAATATTACTATGATAAGCATAATAACAATAAGATGATACTATTGAGAAGTTTAATTTTGGAATTTAGATTTCTTATTACTTCACACCTATACCCGTGGCCAATGGACTGGAGTAGGACTTTTTTTTTCTCTCTTTATTTATCTCTTCGTTTTCTTCTCTCTTTTTTTCTATCTTTTGTCTTTATTTTTCTCTTCGTTTTCTTATGACTGGTCGGCTAGGCTCGATATATTCGTGCTGATAACGTGTTTTGTGATGGGAGAAAGAATGAGCTGTAAAATATGCCCCAATATAAAGGGGTCATATATTATTTTGATCGTAAGCTTAATTAGGGCCTAAGCAATCTATATGAAACCCTAATCCATGGAGGAGATCCGACGATAGACAACTATACAATCGAACGATCTCATAACAGTTATAATGTTTTAATTTTTTTTTTTTAAAATATAAATTATTTTTAAAGCAAACAATTCAGGTGTGCCTCATCTTTCTACTTTACTTTCTATTATTTAATTAATTTAATTAGTTTTATAAATTATATAGTTAAATAATTAAATAATTAAAAAAATATATAGTTTTCCATATAATTTAATAATTAAATTATTTAAATAATTTATTTATTATCTAAATATTAAAATAATTAAAATTTTATTTTATTACTTAAAAAAATATTAAGTTATTTAAAAAAATATTTTAATATTTCTATATTCAAATAACTAACTAATTGTTTATATAATAAGTAAATAATAAAATTTAATAACTTTAATAAATTAAATAGTTAATTATTGAAAAAAATATTAAATTATTTATTTTATTAAAAAATCAAATTATTTAAATAATTTATATATTATTTAAATATTAAATTAGATTAATATTTATTTAATTATTTACAAAATATTAAGTTTTTTAAAAAAATATTTTATTTTTTATATATTCAAATAATTAACTTATTATTTAAGTAAAAAGTAAATAATAATTAAATTCTTATTTTAATTGTTTTTTTATAAAATAAATTGTTTTTTAACTTATTTTTATTAATATTTCATTATTTTATAAAATATTTTTAAATTCTTTAATCATATAATAATATATTTAATTTATTATTTATTTAACTATAAAATTATTTAATAATTAAATTATTTATTTATATAAATAAATAATCTATTAAATATATTTTATCCTTTAATAAGTTTTAAAGTATTTAAATAAATAATAATTATATAGCTAATAAAAAATAAAATAATAATTAAAGAAATAAGTTATAAAATAAATTCATAAATTAATTATAAAATTAAATCATTTTTTTTTTATTTCATATTTTAAAAAATAAAATAATTACCTTATTTAATTATTTAATAATAGAAAAGTAATAAATAAATAAAATAATAAATTAAATATTATACCAAAAAATTAAATAAATTAATTATTATACCAAAAAATTAATTATTATATTATTTAGATTATTAAATTATTTAATTTATTTAATAATTAAATCAATAATTAAATCAATTATTAATTAAATAAATAAGTTTTTATTTTATTTAATATTTTATAATTTAATAAAAAAAAATTAGTTATTTAATTATATTATAATTTATTTAATTATATAAAATTTATAAAATAATTAAATGATTAATTTATTTAAGTAAATAATCTATTTAATATATTTCTTCAATAAATATGTTTTTCAAATTAAAATAGTTAACTAATTATTTAATTATTTAATAATTAAAAAATATTTTAAAATATAATTAATAAAGTAAATTAATAAAATAATTATATAATTATATAAATATTTCATTTATTTCATAATTTAAATAATTAAGTAGTTACCAAATTTAATTATTTAATAATATAATCAAAATAAATAAATGAAAGATTTAATTTTATTAAATAACTTGATAATTAAATAATTAAGTTAATTAATTATTTTAATAAAAATTTAATTATGAAATTATTTAAAATTTTAAATTGTTTAATAAATAAATTAATGATTAATTTAATAAAGAAAATTATAGTGATATTACTATAATAATCATAATAACGTTGAGATGATACTATTGAGAAGTGGAGTTTTAAAATTTAGATTCCTTCTTACTTCACACCTATACCCGTGGTCAATGGACTAGAGTATGACTACTTCTCTCTTCTTTCTTCATTTATCTCTCTGTTATCTTTTCTCTTCTTCTTTCTTTTCTATCTTCGTTTCTCTCTCTGTTTTCTTACGACTGGTCGGTTGGGTTCGACATATTCGTGCTGATAACATATTATGAGATGAGAGAAAGGGAGGGACGTCAAACCACCCTAAAGGGGTCGTATATTATTTATGGGTAAGTTTACTTAGGGCCTAAGCAATCCATGAGAAACCCTAATCTTTGAGAGAGATTCGACGGTGGACAGCCATCCGATCGAACGATCTCATAACAATTCTAAAGTTTAAAATGTTTTTTTTAAAAAATATAAATTAATTTTAAAGCTAAAAATTTAGGTCTGCCTCATCTTCTTTTTTTACTTCCTATTATTTAATTAATTTAATTTGTTTAATAAATTAAATAGTTAAATAATTAAATAAATATTTAATTTTATAGTTACCTAATTTAATTATTTAATAATAAATCATAATAAATAAATAAAATAATAAATTTAATTAAATAACTAGATAATTAAATTATTAAATTAATTAATTATTTTATTAAAAACTTATTTATTAAATTATTTTAATTATTTAATTATTTAAATAATATAATAATAAAATAAATAATTAATTTAATTAAAGAAATTATAGTGATATTACTATGAAAATTATAATAATGTTGAGATGATACTATTGAGAAGTGGAGTTTTGGAATTTAGATTCCTTCTTATTTCACATCTATATTCCTAACGAATAGACTAGACTATAACTTCTTTTCTCTTCTCTCTTTATTTATCTCTCCGTTCTCTTCTTCCTTCTTTTCTCTTTTATGTCTTCGTTTCTCTCTCCGTTTCCTTACGACTGGTCGGCTGGGCTCGACATGTTCATGCTGATAACATGTTGTGAGATAGAAGAAATAGAGAGCCATCAAACATCCCTCACCCTAAAGGGGTCATATATTCTTTATAGGGTAAGCTTACTTAAGGCCTAAGCAATCTGTGGGAAGCCCTAATCCTTGGGCAAGATCCGACAATAAATAACTATCCGATCGAACGATCTCATAACAGTTGTAGTGTTTTAAATTATTTTTAAAGAAAAGTATAAACTATTTTTAAAGCAAAAAATTTGGGTGTGCCTCATCTTCCTTCTTTACTTCATTCTTTACTTCCTTATTTCAATATTAATATAAATAAATATTTACTTGATTATTTAAAAAAAAATTAAATCTATTTAAAAAAATATTTTGTTATTTATTAATTTAAATAAGTAACTAATTATTTAAATAATAAGTAAATAGTAATTAATTAATTATTTTATTTTATTACTTAATTAAATAATTAATGTTTTTATTTATTTTAATTAAAATTTCATAATTTAGTAAAATAATTATTTAATTATATAATTATTTACTTAAATTATTATTTATTTAATTATAAAATAATTTAATAATTAAATTATTTATTTGTTTAAGTAAATAATCTATTTAATATATTTTTTCACTAAATAAGTTTTTAAATATTTCAAAAATTGACTATTTATTTTATTAATAAAAAATAAAATAATAATTAAATAATTAATTAAGAAAATAAATAAATTAATGAATTATATAATTAAATTATTATTTATTTTTTTAATAATTTATATAAATAATTTGGATATACCTTATCTTTCTTCTTTACTTCTATTATTTCAATAATTTAATTAGTTTAATAAATTAAATAGTTAAATAAATAAATAAATATTTAATTAACAATCTAATTAAATTATTTAAATAATTTATTTACCATTTCAATATAAAAATAAATAAATATTTATTAAATTATTTAATAAAATAATAAGATATTTAAAAAATATTTTATTATTTCAATATTCAAATAATTAACTAATTATTTAAATAATAAGTAAATAATTATTGAATTATTATTTTATTTTATTAATTAATTAAATAATTAATTTTTTTATTTATTTTCATAAATATTTAAAAATATAAAAAAATAATATTTTCATTATTTAATTAAATAATAATTTATTTAAACTATTATTTAATTAACTATGAAATCATTTAATAAATAAATTATTTATTTATTTAAGTAAATAATCTATTTAATATATTTCTTTACTAAATTAGTTTTTCAATATTTAAATAATTGAATAATTATTTTATTATTTTAAAAAAAAATATTTTGAAAAATAACTAATAAAATAAATAAATTATTTAATTATATAATTAAATCATAATTTACTTATTTAATAATTTCAATAATTAAATAGTTACAAAATTAAATTAGTTATTAATATAATCTTTAGAAAAACATAAAATAAATAAATCTAATTAAATAATTAGATATTGAAATAATTAATTTAATTAATTATTTTACTTAAAAATTAATTATTAAATTATTTAAAATATAAAATTATTTAAATTATTTAATAATTAAATAAATAATTAATTTAATTAAAAAAATTATAGTAACATTACTATAATAATCATAATAATATTGAGATGATACTATTGAGAAGTAGAGTTTTAAAATTTAGATTCCTTCTTACTTTACACCTATACCTCTGGCGAATGGACTAGAGTATAACTTCTTCTTTCTTCGTTCATCTCTCTGTTATATTCTCTCTTTTTCTCTCTTTTGTCTTTGTTTCTCTCTCCATTTTTTTAAGACTGGTCGGTTGGGTTCGATATGTTCGTGGTGATAATGTGTTGTGAGATGGGAGAAAGAGAGTCATTAAATTATTATTTTTTTATTTAATAATTTAAATAATTAAATAGTTACCTAATTTAATTATTTAATAATATAATTAAAGAAACTAGATAATATAATTTAATAATATAATTTCATAATAATCTTAATTAAATAACAAAATAATGAAATAACTTAACTATTTTACTAAAAACTTAATTATTAAATAATTTATATTATTTAATTATTTAAATTATTTAATAATCAAATAAATAATTAATTTAATTAAAAAATTATAGTGATATTACTATGATAATCACAATAACGTTGAGATGATACTATTAAGAAGTGGAGTTTTAGAATTTAGATTCCTTCTTACTTCACACCTATACCTATGGCGAATAGACTTGAGTATGACTTTTTCTCTTTTCTCTCTTTATTTATCTCTCCATTCTCTTCTTATTTCTTCTCTCTTTTCGGTCTTTATTTCTCTCTCTATTTTCTTACGACTGGTCAGCTGGACTTGATATGTTCGTACTAATAACATGTTGTGAGATAGGAAAAAGAGAGAGCCATCAAACATCCCCCACCCTAAAAGGGTCGTATATTATTTAAAGGGTAAGCTAACTTAAGGCCAAAGCAATCTATACTAAACCCTACTCCATGGAGAGATCCGACATTGAACAGCCATCTGATCGATCTCATAACAGTTGTAATATTTTAAATTTTTTTTAAAGAAAAATATAAACTACTTATAAAGAAAAAATTTCGGATATGCCTCATCGTCCTTCTTTACTTCCTTCTTAACTTTTGATTATTTTATTAATTTAATTTTCATAATAAATTAAATAGTTAAATAATAAAATAATTAAGTAAGTATTCAATTTTCTATATAATTAAATATTTTATTTATTTAAATAAGTTATTTATTATTTAAATATTAAAATAAATAAATATTTATTTGATTATTTCAAAAAATATTAACTTATTTAAAAAAATATTTTATTATTTATATAATTAAATAGTTAACTAATTATTTAAAATAATAAGTAAATAGTTATTGAATTATTATTTTATATTATTAATAATTAAATAATTAATTTTTTTATTTATTTTAGTTAATATTTTATAAATTATAAAATAATTTTTTAATTATTTAGTTATATAATAATTTATTTAAATTATTATTTATTTAACTATAAAATATTTTAATAACTAAATTATTTATTTATTTAAGTAAATAATCTATTTAGTATAAATCTTCACTAAATAAGTTCTTAAATATTTAAATAATTGACTAATTATTTAATTAATTAAAAATAAAATAGTAATTAAAGAAATAACTAATAAAATAAAATAATAAATTAATTATATAATTAAATCATTATTTATTTATTTAATAATTTTAAAAAATAATTCGATTGGGCCTCATCTTCCTTCTTAACTTCCAATTATTTAAATTATTTAATTAGTTTAATAAATTAAATAGGTAAATAATTAAATAATTAAGTAAATATTTAATCATCCATATAATTTAATAATTAATAATTTAAATAATTTATTTTTTATTTAAATATTAAAATAAATAAATATTTTATTAAATATTTAAATAAATATTAGGTTATTTAGAAAATATTTTATTATTTATATATTCATATAATTAATTAATTATTCAAATAATAAGTATATAGTTATTAAATTATTATTTTATTTTATTATATAATTAAATAATTAATTTTTTTATTTATTTTTATTATTATTTTATAGTTTATTAAAATATTTTTTTAATTATTTAATTATATAATAATTTATATAAATTATTATTTATTTAAGTATGAAATTATTTTATAATTAAATTATTTATTTGTTAAAGTAAATAATCTGTTTAATATATTTTTTTACTAAATAAGCTTTTAAATATATTAATAATTATCTAATTATTTAATTATATAAAAATTAAATAATAAATAAAAACATTATAGTATTATTACTATGATTATCATAATAACGTTGAGATGGTGCTATTGAGAAGTAGAGTTTTGGAATTTAGATTCTTTCTTACTTTAGACCTATACCCGTGGCCAATAGACTGGAGCGGTACTTCTTCTCTCTTCTATCTTTGTTTATCTCTTTATTCTCTTCTCTCTTCTTTTCTCTCTTCTGTCTTTATTTCACTCTCCATTTCTTGTGACTGGGGGCTGAGCTCGACATGTTCATACTGATAATGTGTTGTGAGATGAGAGAAAGAGAGAGCCATCAAATATACCCCACCCTAAAGGGTCATATATTATTTATAGGGTAAACTTACTTAGCGCCTAAGTAATCTATTGGAAACCCTAATCCATGGGAGAGATCCGATGGTGGTTAGCTATCTGATCGAACGATATCATAATAGTTGTAATATTTTAAATTTTCTTAAATAAAAATATAAAATATTTTTTAAGCAAAAAATTTAGGTATACCTCATCTTCCTTCTTTACTTGATATTATTTAATTAATTTAATTAGTTTAATAAATTAAATAGTTAAATAATTAAATAATTAAAAATATTTTAATATTTATATATTCAAATAATTAACTTATTACTTTATAAAATAAATAATTTTTTTGTTTATTTCAATTAATTTTTCATAATTTTCTAAAATAAATTTTTAACTATTTAATTATATAATTATATATTTAAATTATTATTTATTTAATTATGAAATAATTTAATAATTAAATTATATATTTTTATAAATAAATAACCTATTTAATATATTTCATCACTAAACAAGTTTTTAAATATTTATATAATTAACCAATTATTTAGTTAATTAAAAATAAAATAATAATTAACGAAATAGCTAATAAAATAAATTAATAAATTAATTATATAATTAAATAATTATTTATTTATTTAAAAATTTATATAATTAAATAATTACCTAATTTCATTATTTATTAATATAATAATAATAATAATAATTAAAATAATAAATTTGATTAAATAACTAGATAATTACATAAAAAATAAATAAATTATTTTACTAAAACCTTAATTATTAAATTACTTTAATTAATAAATTATTTAATTTATTTAATAATTAGATAAACAAAAAATTTAATTAAAAAAAAGTATGGTAATATTTATATGATAATCATAATAACGTCTAGATTATACTATTTAGAAGTGGAGTTTTGGAATTTAGATTCCTTCTTACATCACTCCTATACCCGTGGCCAATGGACTGGAGTAGGACTTTTTCTCTCTTCTCTCTTCGTTTATCTTTCCGTTCTCTTCTTTTTTTTTTCTATCTTCTGTCTTCGTTTCTCCCTTTGTTTTCTTGTAACTAGTCGGCTTGGCTTAACATGCTCATGCTGATAACATACTGTGTGATGGTAGAAAGAGAGAGCTATCAAATATGCCCCACTCTAAAGGGGTCCTATATTATTTATATGGAAAGCTTACACACGGCCTAAGTAATCTATGAGAAACTCTAATCCATAGAAAAGATCCGACGTAGATAGCTATCTGATCGAACAATCTCATAACAGTTGTAATATTTTAAATTTTTTTTTAAAAAAATATTAATTATTTTTAAAGCAAAAAATTTGGGTGTGCCACATCTTCCTTCTTCAATTCCTATTATTTAATTAATTTAATTATTTTAACAAATGAAATAATTAAAAAATTAAATAAATATTTATTTTATTTATAATTAAATAATTAAATTATTTTAATAATTTATTTATTATTTAAGTATTAATATAAATAAATATTTATTTGATTATTTAAAAAAATATAAAGTAATTAAAAAATTATTGTATTATTTATATATTCAAAAAATTAACTATTTATCTAAATAATAAGTAAATAGTTATAAAATTATTGTTTTATTTTATTAAATAATTAAATAATAAATTTTTTATTTATTTTAATTAATATTTAATAATTTAATAAAATAATTTTTTAATTACTTAATTACATAATAATTTAAATTATTATTATTTAACAATGAAATCATTTAATAATTAAATTATTTATTTGTTTAAGTAAATAATTTATTTAATATATTTCTTTACTAACTAACCTTTTAAATATTTAAATAATTGAATATTTCTTTAATTAATAAAAAATTAAATAATAATTAAAGAAGTAACTTATAAAATAAATTAATAAATTAATTTTATTATTAAATCAACATTCCTTTACTTAATAATTTAAAAAATTAAATAGTTACCTAATTTAATTATTTAATGATATAAAAATAGTAAATAAATTAAATAATAAATTTAATTAAATAAATAAATAATTAAATCAATTAATTATTTTACTAAAACCTTTATTATTTAATTATTTTAATTATTTAATATTTAAATAAATAAGTAATTTAATTTAAAAAATTATAGTAATATTACTATGATAATCATAATAACATTGAGATGATACTATTGAGAACTAGAATTTTTGAATTTAGATTTCTTCTTACATCACACCTATACCCATGGCCAATGTACTCGAGGAGGACTTCTTCTATTTTCTCTCTTCGTTTATCTCCCTATTCTCTTCTCTCATCTTTCTTTTTTGTTTTTATTTCTCTCTTCGTTTTCTAGCGAATGGTCGGTTGGGCTCAATATTTGTGCTGATTACGTGTTGTGAGATGGGAGAAAGAGAGAGTCGTCAAACATGCGCCACCCTAAAAAAGTCTTAAGATATTTATAGGGTAAACTTACTTAGAGCCTAAGCAATCTATAGGAAACCCTAATCCATGGGAGAGATCCGACGGTGGACAACCATCCGATCGAACGATCTCATAAAAGTTGTAATATTTTAAATTTTTTTTTAAAAAAATATTAATTATTTTTAAAGCAAAAAATTCGGTTCTGTCTTATTTTCCTTCTTTGTTTTATATTATTTAATTAATTTAATTAGTTTAATAAATTAAATAGTTAAATAATTAAATCAATATTTAATTATCATTATAATTAAATAATTAAATTCTTTAAATAATTTATTTACTATTAAAATATTAAAATAAACAAATATTTATTTGATTATTTAAAAAAATATTAAGTTATTTAAAGGGTAAGTTTACTTAAGGCCTAAGCAATCTATGCTAAACCCTAATCCATGGAAGAGATCCGACAGTGAACAACCATTCGATCGAATAATATCATAATAGTTATAAATTTTTAAATTTTTTTTAAAGAAAAATATAAACTACTTTTAAAGCAAAAAATTCGGGTATAGCTCATCTTCCTTCTTTACTTCCTTCTTAACTTTCGATTATTTTATTAATTTAATTTGTATAATAAATTAAATAGTTAAATTATAAAATAATTAAGTAAATATTTAATTATCTATATAATAAATATTTTATTTACTTAAATAAGTTATTTATTATTTTAATATTAAAATTAATAAATATTTTTTGGATTATTTATAAAAATATAAGGTTATTTAAAGAAATATTTTATTATTTATATATTAAAATATTTAAAAAATTATTTAAATATTAAGTAAATAGTTATTGAATTATTGTTTTATTTTACTAAAAATTAAATAATTAATTTTTTTAATTTATGTTAATTAATATTTAATAATTTAATAAAATAATTTTTTAATTAACTAATTACTTAATAATTTATTGAAATTATTATTTATTTAACTATATAATAATTTAATAATTAAATTACTTATTTTTGTAACTAAATAATCTATTTAGTATATTTCTTCACTAAATAAGTTTTGAAATATTTAAATAATTAACAAATTATTTAGTTAATTAAAAATAAAATAATAATTATAGAAATAACTAATAAAGTGAATTAATAAATTAATTAATGAATTAAATCATTATTTCTTTATTTAATAATTTAAAAAAATAATTCAAGTGGGCCTCATCTTCCTTCTTTACTTTCTATTATTTAATTAATTTAATTAGTTTAATAAATTAAATAGTTAAATATTAAATAAATATTTTATAAACTATATCATTAAATAAATAATTTATTTATTATAACAATATGAAAATAAATAAAATATTAAGATATTTAAAAAATAATTTTATTATTTCTATATTCAAATAATTAACTAATTATTTAAATAATAAGCAAATATTTTTTGAATTATTATTTTATTTTATTACTTACTTAAATAATTATTTATTTTATTTTTATTAATATTTTATAATTTAATAAAAATTATAGTGATATTACTATGATAATCATAATAATGTTGAGATGATACTATTGAGAAGTGGAGTTTTGGAATATAGATTTCTTTCTACTTCACACTTATACCAGTAGCGAATGGTCTGGCGCAGGACTTCTTCTCTCTTCATTTATGTCTATGTTCTCTTCTCTTCCTTCTGTCCTTATTTTTCTTTCCATTTTCTTACGATTGGTCAGCTTGGCTTGACATGTTAATGCAGATAATGTGTTATGAGATGGGAAAAAGAGAGAGCCGTCAAACATCCCTTACCCTAAAGGGGGCATATATTATTTAAAGGATAAGCTTACCTAAGGCCTAAGCAATCTATATTAAACCCTAATATGTAGGAGAAATCCAACGATGAACAGCCATCCGATCGAACGATCTTATAACAGTTGTAATGTTTTAATTTTTTTTTAAAGAAAAACATAAAATATTTTTAAAGCAAAAAATTCGGGTGTGCCTCATCTTCTTTATTTACTTCCTTTTTAACTTCTGATTATTTAACTAATTTAATTAGTTTAATAAATTAAATAGTTAAATAATTAAGAAATTTTTTAATTATCTATATAATTAAAAATTTAATAATTTAAATAATTTATTTAATATTTAAATATTCAAATAAATAAATATTTATTTAATTATTTCAATAAATATTAAGTTATTTAAAAAATATTTTATTATTTATATATTTAAATAATTAAATAATTATTCAACTAATAATTAAATAGTTATTAAATTATTTGTTTATTTTATTATATAATTAAATAGTTAATTTTTTTATTTATTTTAATTTATATTTTTTAATTTATTAAAATAATTTTTTAATTATTTAATTATATAATCATTTATATAAATTATTATTTATTTAACTATAAAATAATTTAATAATTAAATTATATATTTGTTTAAATAAATAATCTATTTAATATATTTCTTTACTAAATAAGCTTTTAAATATTTAAATAATTGTCCAATTATTTAATTATATAAAAATAAAATAATAAATAAAAACATTATTGTAACATTACTTGATAATCATAATAACATTGAGATGGTACTATTGAGAATTGGAGTTTTGAAATTTAGATTCCTTCTTACTTTACACCTATACCAGTGGACAATGGACTAGAGCAGAACTTCTTCTCTCTTCTATCTTTGTTTATCTCTCCATTCTCTTCTCTCTTTTTCTTTCCTTTTTGTATTTGTTTCACTCTTTGTTTTTTTGTGACTGGGGGCTGGGCTCGATATGTTCGTGCTGATAACGTGTTATGAGATGAGAGAAAGAGAGAGCTATCAAACATGCCCAACCCTAAAAAGGTCGTATATTATTTATAAAGTAAACTTTCTTAGGGCCTAAGCAATCTATGGGAAGCCCAAATCCATAAGAGAGATTCGACGGTGGTTAGCCATCCGGTCGAATAATCTCATAATAGTTATAATATTTTAAATTTTTTTAAAGAAAATATAAATTATTTTTTAATCAAAAAATTCAGATATGCCTCATCTTCCTTTTTTACTTGATATTATTTAATTAATTTAATTAGTTTAATAAATTAAATAGTTAAATAATTAAATGATTAAATAAATATTTAATTATCTATATAATTAAAAAACTAAATTATTTAAAAATATATATTTATTATTTAAATACTAAAATAAATTAATATTTATTTGATTATTTGTAAAAATATTAAGTTGTTAAAAAAAATATTTTATTATTTATATATTCAAATAATTAACTTATTATTTAAATAATAAGTAAATAATAATTGAATTATTATTTAATTTTATTACTTTATTAAATAAATAATTTTTAAGTTTATTTCAATTCATATTTAATATTTTTCTAAAATAATTTTTTAATTATTTAATGATATAATAATATATTTAAATTATTATTTATTTTACTATGAAATTATTTAATAATTAAATTATTTTTTTTTATAAATAAATAACGTATTGTGAGATGGAAGAAAAAGAGAGCCGTCAAATGTGCCCTACCCTAAATTAATAAATAATTTAAATTAAATTATTATTTATTTGAATCATTAAATTATTATAATTTAATTATTATAATTTCAATTAAATAAATAATTAAAGAGAGAGCTGTCAAACGTACCCCACCCTAAATTATTTAACTATAAAATCATTTAATAATTAAATTATTTATTTATTTAAGTAAATAATTTATTTAATATATTTTTTTACTAACTAACTTTTTAAATATTTAAAAAATCAACTAATTCTTTAATTAATAAAAAATCAAAAAATAATTAAATAAATAACTAATAAAATTAATTAATAAATTAATTTTATAATTTTATAATTATTTATTTACTTAATAATTTAAATAATTAAATAATTACCTAATTTAATTATTTAATTATATAAAAATAATAAATAAATAAAATAATAAATTTAATTAAATTAATTATTTTATTTTATTAAAATATAATTTTTAAAATAATTAAATTATTTAATAATTAAATAAATGATTAATTTAATTTAAAAAATTATAGTAATATTACTATGATAATCATAACAATATTGAGATGTTACTATTGAGAAATGGAATTTTTGAATTTAGATATCTTATTCCATCACACTTATACTCGTGGCCAATATAATGGAGGATGACTTCTACTCTCTTTTCTCTTCGTTTATCTCCCTGTTCTCTTCTCTCTTCTCTCTCTTCTGTTTTTATTTCTCTCTCTGTTTTTTTGCGACTTGTCGATTGGGCTTGATATGTTTGTGCTGATAACATGTTGTAAGATGGAAAAATAAAGAACCGTCAAATAAGCCCCACCCTAAAGAGGTCTTATATTATTTATAGGGTAAGCTTACTTAAGGCTTAAGCAATCTCTGGAAAACCCTAATCCATGGCAGATATCCGACTGTAGATAGCCATCCGATCGAACAATCTCATAACAGTTGTAATGTTTTAAATTTTTTTAAAGAAAAATATAAATTATTTTTAAAGCAAAAAATTCAGGTGTGCCTTATTATCCTTCTTTACTTCCTATTATTTAATTAATTTAATTAGTTTAATAAATTAAATAGTTAAATAATTAGATAAATATTTAATTATCAATATAGTTAAATTTTTTATATAAGTTATTTATTATTAAAATATTAAAATAAATATATATTTATTTGATTATTTAAAAAAATATTAAGTTCTGTCTAAAATATTTTATTATTTATATGTTCAAATAATATACTAACTAATTAAATAATAAATAAATTTTTATTGAATTATTATTTTATTTTATTACTTTAATAAATAATATAATATTTTTATTTATTTGAATTAATATTTCATAATTTAATAAATTAATTTTTTAACTATTTAATTATATTAAAATTTATTTATTTAAGTAAATAATCTATTTAATTTATTTTTCTCTTCGTTTTCTTATGACTGGTCGGCTGGGCTTGATATATTCGTGCTGATAACGTGTTTTGTGATGGAAGAAAGAATGAGCTATAAAATATGCCCCAATATAAAGGGGTCATATATTATTTTGATGGTAAGCTTAATTAGGGCCTAAGCAATCTATATGAAACCCAAATCCATGGAGGAGATCCGACGATAGACAACTATACAATCGAACAATCTCATAACAGTTATAATGTTTTAATTTTTTTTAAAAAAAATATAAATTATATTTGAAGCAAACAATTCAGGTGTGCCTCATCTTTCTACTTTACTTCCTATTATTTAATTAATTTAATTAGTTTCATAAATTACATAGTTAAATAATTAAATTATTAAAAAAATATATAGTTTTCTATATAATTTAATAATTAAATTATTTAAATAATTTATTTATTATCTAAATATTAAAATAATTAAAATTTTATTTTATTACTTAAAAAAATATTAAGATATTTAAAAAAATATTTTAATATTTCTATATTCAAATAACTAACTAATTTTTTATATAATAAGTAAATAATTAAATTTAATAACTTTAATAAATTAAATACTTAATTAATGAAAAAAATATTTAATTATTTATGTTATTAATTAATGAAATTATTTAAATAATTTATTTATTATTTAAATGTTAAATTAGATTAATATTTATTTAATTATTTACAAAATATTAAGTTTTTTTAAAAAATATTTTATTATTTATATATTCAAATAATTAACTTATTATTTAAGTAAAAAGTAAATAATAATTAAATTCTTATTTTAATTGTTTTTTTATAAAATAAATTTTTTTAACTTATTTTCATTAATATTTCATTATTTTATAGAATATTTTTTAAATTATTTAATCATATAATAATATATTTTAATTACTATTTATTTAACTATAAAATTATTTAATAATTAAATTATTTATTTATATAAATAAATAATCTATTAAATATATTTTATCCCTTAATAACTAATAAGTAATAAAATAAATTTATAAATTAATTATAAAATTAAATCATTATTTTTTTATTTTATATTTTATAAAATTAAATAATTACCTTATTTAATTATTTAATAATATAAAAGTAATAAATAAATAAAATAATAAATTTAATTAAATAACTAGATAATTAAATAAATTAATTATTATACCAAAAAATTAGTTATTATATTATTTAGATTATTAAATTATTTAATTTATTTAATAATTAAATCAATAATTTATTTAATTAAGAAAAAATATGATAATATTACTATGATAATCATAATAATGTTGAGATAAAACTATTGAGAAGTGGAGTTTTGGAATTTAGATTCCTTCTTACTTCAAGCCTATACCAGTGGCTAATAGACTGGAGTATGACTTCTTCTCCCTTTTATTCTGTCTTCTATCTTGATTTTACTTTTTATAAATAAATAATAAAATATTTAGATAATGTATTTATTATTTAAATATTAAAATAAATAAATATTTATATGATAATTCTAAAAAATATTAAATTATTGAAAAAAATATTTTATTATTTATATATTCAAATAATTAACTAATTATTTAAATAATAAGTCAATAGTTATTGAATTATTATTTTATTTTATTAATGAAATAAATAAGTTTTTTTTTATTTAATATTTTATAATTTAATAAAAATAAATTATTTATTTAATTATATTATAATTAATTTAAATTATTATTAATTTAAATATAAAATTATTAAATAATTAAATTATTAATTTATTTAAGTAAATAATCTATTTAATATATTTCTTTAATAAATAAGTTTTTAAAATTGAAATAGTTGACTAATTATTTAATTATTTAATAATTAAATAATATTTTAAAATATAATTAGTAAAGTAAATTAATAAAATAATTATATATTTATATAAATATTTCATTTATTTAATAATTTAAATAATTAAGTAGTTACCAAATTTAATTATTAAATAATATAATCAAAATAAATAAATAAAATATTAAATTTTATTAAATAACTTGATAATTAAATAATTAAGTTAATTAATTATTTTATTAATAATTTAATTATTAAATTATTTAAATTTTAAATTATTTAATAAATAAATTAATGATTAATTTAATAAAGAAAATTATAGTGACATTATTATGATAATCATAATAACGTTGAGATGATACTATTGAGAAGTGGAGTTTTAAAATTTAGATTCCTTCTTACTTCACACCTATACCCGTGGTCAATGGACTAGAGTATGACTACTTCTCTCTTCTTTCTTCATTTATTTCTCTGTTATCTTTTCTCTTCTTCTTTCTTTTCTATCTTCGTTTCTCTCTCTGTTTTCTTGCGACTGGTCGGTTGGGCTCGACATTTTCGTACTGATAACATATTATAAGATGAGAGAAAGGGAGGGACGTCAAACCACCCTAAAGGGGTCGTATATTATTTATGGGTAAGCTTACTTAGGGCCTAAGCAATCCATGAGAAACCCTAATCTTTGAGAGAGATTCGACGGTGGACAGCCATCCAATCGAACGATCTCATAACAGTTCTAAAGTTTAAAATGTTTTTTTTTAAAAAATAAAAATTAATTTTAAAGCTAGAAATTTGGGTGTGCCTCATCTTCTTTTTTTACTTCCTATTATTTAATTAATTTAATTTTTTTAATAAATAAAATAGTTAAATAATTAAATAATTAAATAAATATTTAATTTTATAGTTACCTAATTTAATTATTTAATAATATAATCATAATAAATAAATAAAATAATAAATTTAATTAAATAACTAGATAATTAAATTATTAAATTAATTAAATATTTTATTAAAAACTTATTTATTAAATTATTTTAATTATTTAATTATTTAAATAATATAATAATAAAATAAATAATTAATTTAATTAAAGAAATTATAGTGATATTACTATGAAAATTATAATAATGTTGAGATGATACTATTGAGAAGTGGAGTTTTGGAATTTAGATTCTTTCTTACTTCACATCTATATTCCTGACGAATGGACTAGACTATACCTTCTTTTCTCTTCTCTCTTTATTTATCTCTCCGTTCTCTTCTTCCTTCTTTTCTCTCTTATATCTTCATTTCTCTCTCCGTTTCCTTATGACTGGTCGGCTGGGCTCGACATGTTCATGCTGATAACATATTGTAAGATAGAAGAAATAGAGAGCCATCAAACATCCCTCACCCTAAAGGGGTCATATATTATTTATAGGGTAAGCTTACTTAAGGCCTAAACAATCTATGGGAAGCCCTAATCCTTGGGCAAGATCCGACAATGAATAACTATCCGATCGAACGATCTCATAACAGTTGCAGTGTTTTAAATTATTTTTAAAGAAAAGTATAAACTATTTTTAAAGCAAAAAATTTGGGTGTGCCTCATCTTCCTTCTTTACTTCATTCTTTACTTCCTTATTTCAATATTAATATAAATAAATATTTACTTGATTATTTAAAAAAAAATTAAATCTATTTAAAAAAATATTTTGTTATTTATTAATTTAAATAATTAACTAATTATTTAAATAATAAATAAATAGTCATTAATTAATTATTTTATTTTATTACTTAATTAAATAATTAATTTTTTATTTATTTTAATTAAAATTTTTTAATTTAGTAAAATAATTATTGAATTATATAATTATTTACTTAAATTGTTATTTATTTAATTATAAAATAATTTAATAATTAAATTATTTATTTGTTTAAGTAAATAATCTATTTAATATATTTCTTCACTAAATAAGTTTTTAAATATTTCAAAAATTGACTATTTATTTTATTAATAAAAAATAAAATAATAATTAAATAATTAATTAAGAAAATAAATAAATTAATTAATTATATAATTAAATCATTATTTATTTATTTCATAATTTATATAAATAATTTGGATATACCTTATCTTCCTTCTTTACTTCCATTATGTCAATAATTTAATTAGTTTAATAAATTAAATAGTTAAATAAATAAATAAATATTTAATTAACAATCTAATTAAATTATTTAAATAATTTATTTAGCATTTAAATATAAAAATAAATAAATATTTATTAAATTATTTAATAAAATAATAAGATATTTAAAAAATATTTTATTATTTCAATATTCAAATAATTAACTAATTATTTAAATAATAAGTAAATAATTATTGAATTATTATTTTAATTTATTAATTAATTAAATAATTAATTTTTTTATTTATTTTCATAAATATTTAGAAATATTAAAAAATAATATGTTCATTATTTATTTAAATAATAATTTATTTAAACTATTATTTAATTAACTATAAAATCATTTAATAAATAAATTATTTATTTATTTAAGTAAATAATCTATTTAATATATTTCTTTACTAAATAAGTTTTTCAATATTTAAATAATTGAATAATTATTTTATTATTTAAAAAAAATAATATTTTGAAAAATAACTAATAAAATAAATAAATTAATTAATTATATAATTAAATCATAATTTACTTATTTAATAATTTCAATAATTAAATAGTTACAAAATTAAATTAGTTAATAATATAATCTTTATAAATAAATAAAATAAATAAATCCAATTAAATAATTAGATATTGAAATATTTAATTTAATTAATTATTTTACTTAAAACTTAATTATTAAATTATTTAAAATATAAAATTATTTAAATTATTTAATAATTAAATAAATGATTAATTTAATTAAAAAAAGTATAGTAATATTACTATAATAATCATAATAATATTGAGATGATACTATTGAGAAGTGGAGTTTTAAAATTTAGATTCCTTCTTACTTTACACCTATACCTCTGACGAATGGACTAGAGTATAACTTCTTCTTTCTTCATTCATCTCTCTGTTATATTCTCTCTTTTTCTCTCTTTTGTCTTTGTTTCTCTCTCCATTTTCTTAAGACTGGTCGGTTGGGTTCGATATGTTCGTGGTGATAATGTGTTGTGAGATGGGAGAAAGAGAGTCGTTAAATTATTATTTCTTTATTTAATAATTTAAATAATTAAATAGTTACCTAATTAAATTATTTAATAATATAATTAAAGAAACTAGATAATATAATTAAATAATATAATTTCATAATAATCTTAATTAAATAACAAAATAATTAAATAACTTAACTATTTTACTAAAAACTTAATTATTAAATAATTTATATTATTTAATTATTTAAATTATTTATTAATCAAATAAATAATTAATTTAATTAAAAAATTATAGTGATATTACTATGATAATCACAATAACGTTGAGATGATACTATTGAGAAGTGGAGTTTTAGAATTTAGATTCCTTCTTACTTCACACCTATACCTGTGGCGAATAGACTAGAGTAGGACTTTTTCTCTTTTCTCTCTTCATTTATCTCTCCATTCTCTTCTTATTTCTTCTCTCTTTTCGGTCTTCATTTCTCTCTCTATTTTCTTACGACTGGTCAGCTGGACTTGATATGTTCGTACTAATAACATATTGTGAGATAGGAGAAAGAGAGAGCTATCAAACATCCCCCACCCTAAAAGGGTCGTATATTATTTAAAGGGTAAGCTAACTTAAGGCCAAAGCAATCTATACTAAACCCTACTCCATGGAGAGATCCGATAGTGAACAGCCATCTGATCGATCTCATAACAGTTGTAATATTTTAAATTTTTTTTAAAGAAAAATATAAACTACTTTTAAAGAAAAAATTTCGGATATGCCTCATCGTCCTTCTTTACTTCCTTCTTAACTTTTGATTATTTTATTAATTTAATTTTCATAATAAATTAAATAGTTAAATAATAAAATTATTAAGTAAGTATTCAATTATCTATATAATTAAATATTTTATTTATTTAAATAAGTAATTTTTAATTTAAATATTAAAATAAATAAATATTTATTTGATTATTTCAAAAAATATTAACTTATTTTAAAAAATATTTTATTATGTATATAATTAAATAGTTAACTAATTATTTAAAATAATAAGTAAATAGTTATTGAATTATTATTTTATATTATTAATAATTAAATAAATAATTTTTTTATTTATTTTAGTTAATATTTTATAAATTATAAAATAAATTTTTATTTATTTAATTATATAATAATTTATTTAAATTATTATTTATTTAACTATAAAATAATTTAATAACTAAATTATTTATTTATTTAAGTAAATAATCTATTTAGTATATTTCTTCACTAAATAAGTTCTTAAATATTTAAATAATTGACTAATTATTTAATTAATTAAAAATAAAAGAATAATTAAAGAAATAACTAATAAAATAAAATAATAAATTAATTATATAATTAAATCATTATTTATTTATATAATAATTTTAAAAAATAATTCGAGTGGGCTTCATTTTCCTTCTTTACTTCCTATTATCTAACCAATTTAATTAATTTCATACATTAAATAATGAAATAAATAAATAAATATTTTATTAACTATATCATTAAATAAATTAATTAATTAAATAATTTATTTATTATGATAATATAAAAATAAATAAATATTTTTTAAATTTTTTAATAAAATATTAAGATACTTCAAAAATATTTTATTATTTATATATTCAAATAATAATCTAATTATTTAAATAATAAGTAAATAGTTATTGAATTATTATTTTATTTTATTACTTAATTAAATAATTATTATTTTTATTTTTATTAATATTTTATAATTTAATAAAAATTATAGTGGCATTATTATAATAATCATAATAACATTGAGATGATACTATTGAGAAGTGGAGTTCTGGAATTTAGATTCCTTTTTACATCACACTTATACCAGTGGCGAATGGTCTAGAGCAGAACTTTTCTTTTCTCTCTTTGTTTATTTCTACATTCTCTTGTCCCTTCTTCTCTCTCTTTTGTCTTCATTTCTCTCTCCCGTTTTCTTATAACTGGTCGGTTGTACTCGATATGTTCATGCTGATAACGTGTTTTGAGATGGAGGAAAGAAAGAGCCGTTAAACATCCCCTACCCTAAAGGGGTCATATATTATTTAAAGGGCAAGCTTACTTAAGGCCTAAGCAATCTATGTTAAACCCTAATCCATGGGAGAGATCTGACGATGAACAGCCATCCAATCGAATGATTTCATAATAGTTGTAATGTTTTAAATTTTTTTTAAAGAAAAATATAAACTATTTTTAAAGCAAAAAATTTGGGTGTACCTTATCTTCCTTTTTTATTTCCTTCTTATCTTCAAATTATTTAAATTATTTAACTAGTTTAATAAATTAAATAGTTAAATAATTAAATAATTAAGTAAATATTTAATTATCTTTATAATTAAATAATTAATAATTTAAATAATTTATTTATTATTTAAATATTAAAATAAATAAATATTTATTTAATTATTTAAATAAATATTAAGTTATTTAGAAATATTTTATTATTTATATATTCATATAATTAACTAATTATTCAAATAATAAGTACATAGTTATTAAATTATTGTTTTATTTTATTATATAATTAAATAATTAATTTTTTAATTTATTTTCATTATTATTTCATAATTTATTAATACAATTTTTTAATTATTTCATTATATAATAATTTATATAAATTATTATTTATTTAAGTATGAAATTATTTAATAATTAAATTATTTATTTGTTTAAGTAAATAATCTATTTAATATATTTCTTCACTAAATAAGCTTTTAAATATTTAAATAATTATCTTATTATTTAATTATATAAAAATAAAATAATAAATAAAAAATTATAGTATTATTACTATAATAATCATAATAACGTTGAGATGGTACTATTGAGAAGTAGAGTTTTGGAATTTAGATTCCTTCTTACTTTTCACCTATACCCGTGGCCAATGGACTTGTGCGGGAATTCTTCTCTCTTCTATCTTTGTTTATCTCTTCATTCTCTTCTTTTTTCTTTTCTTTATTTTATCTTCGTTTCACTCTTCATTTTCTTGTGATTGGGGGCTGAGCTCGACATGTTCGTGCTGATAACGTGTTGTGAGATGAGAAAAACAGAGAGTCATCAAATATGCCCCACCCTAAAGGGTTGTATATTATTTATAAGGTAAACTTACATAGCACCTAAGTAATCTATCAAAAACCCTAATCTATGGGAGAGATCCGATGGTGGTTAACCATCCGATCAAACGATATCATAATAGTTGTAATATTTTAAATTTTCTTAAATAAAAATATAAATTATTTTTTAAGCAAAAAATTTAGGTATGCCTCATCTTCCTTCTTTACTTGATAATATTTAATTAATTTAATTAGTTTAATAAATTAAATAGTTAAATAATTAACTAATTAAAAATATATTTTATTATTTATATATTCAAATAATTAAATTATTATTTAATTAATAAGTAAATAATAATTGAATTATTATTTTATTTTATTACTATATAAAATCAATAATTTTTTTGTTTATTTCAATTAATTTTTTATAATTTTCTAAAATAATTTTTTAACTATTTAATTATATAATTATATATTTAAATTATTATTTATTTAATTATAAAATCATTTAATAATTAAATTATTCTTTTTTATAAATAAATATCCTATTCAATATATTTTATCACTGAATAAGTTTTTAAATATTTATATAATTAACTAATTATTTCATTAATGAAAAATAAAATAATAATTAAAGAAATAACTAATAAAATAAATTAATAAATTAATTATATAATTAAATCATTATTTATTTATTTCAAAATTTAAACAATTATTTAATTACCTAAATCTATTATTTAATAATATAATAATAATAATAATAATTAAAATAATAAATTTGATTAAATAATTAGATAATTAAATATAAAAAAAATTAGTTTACTAAAAACTTATTTATTAAATTATTTAAATATTTAATTTATTTAATAATTAAATAAACAAAAAAATTAATTAAGAAAAAATATGGTAATATTAATATGATAATCTTAATAACATCTAGATTATACTATTTAGAAGTGGAGTTTTGGAATTTAGATTCCTTCTTACATCACTCCTATACCCGTGGCCAATGGACTGGAGTAGGACTTCTTCTCTCTTCTCTCTTTGTTTATCTCTCCGTTCTCTTCTCTTTTTTTTTCCTATCTTCTGTCTTCGTTTCTCTATTTATTTTCTTGTAACTAGTCGGCAAGGTTTAATATGTTCATGCTGATAATATATTGTGTGATGGTAGAAAGAGACAGCTATTAAATATGCCCCACTCTAAAGGGATCGTATATTATTTATATGAAAAGCTTACTCACGGCCTAAGCAATCTATAGGAAACCCTAATCCATAGAAAAGATTCGACGGTAGACAGCCATTTAATCGAACAATCTCATAATAGTTGTAATATTTTAAATTTGTTTAAAGAGAAATATTAATTATTTTTAAAGCAAAAAATTCGGGTGTGCCTTATCTTCCTTCTTTACTTCCTATTATTTAATTTATTTAATTATTTTAACAAATTAATAATTAAATAATTAAAAAATTAAATAAATATTGATTTTATTTATAACTAAATAATTAAATTATTTTATTAAATTATTTATTATTTAAATATTAATATAAATAAATATTTATTTGATTATTAAAAAAAATATAAAGTAATTTAAAAAATTATTTTATTATTTATATATTGAAATAATTAACTATTTATTAAAATAATAAGTAAATAGTTATAAAATAATTGTTTTATTTTATTACTTAATTAAATAATTAATATTTTATTTATTTTAATTATAATTTAATAATTTAATAAAATAATTTTTTAATTATTTAATTATATAATAATTTAAATTATTATTATTTAACAATGAAATCATTTAATAATTAAATTATTTATTTGTTTAAGTAAATAATTTATTTAATATATTTCTTCACTAACTAACTTTTAAATATTGAAATAATTAAATAATTCTTTAATTAATAAAAAATAAAATAATAATTAAAGAAATAACTTATAAAATAAATTAATAAATTAATTTTATAATTAAATCAACATTTATTTACTTAATAATTTAAACAATTAAATAGTTAAATAATTTAAATATTTAATAATATAAAATAATAAATAAATAAAATAATAAATTTAATTAAATAAACAATTAATTAAATCAATTAATTATTTTACTAAAAACTTAATTATTTTATTATTTTAATTATTTAATAATTAAATAATTAATTAATTTAATTTCAAAAATTATATTAATATTACTATGATAATCATAATAACATTAAAATAATACTATTGAGAACTGGAATTTTTAAATTTATATTTCTTCTGACATCACACCTATACCCATGGCTAATGTACTGGAGGAGGACTTCTTCTCTCTTCGTTTATCTCCCTGTTCTCTTCTCTGTTATTTCTCTTTTGTTTTTATTTCTCTCTTCATTTTCTTGTGAATGGTCGGTTGGACTCGATATATTTGTGCTGATTACGTATTGTAAGATAGGAGAAAGAGAGAGTCATCAAACGTGCCCTACCCTAAAGAGGTCTTATATTATTTATAGGGTAAGCTTACTTAGGGCCTAAGTAATCTCTAGAAAACCCTAATCCATGGGAGAGATCCGACGGCGGATAACCATCCGATGAACGATCTTATAACAGTTATAATTTTTTAATTTTTTTTAAAGAAACATGTATATTATTTTTAAAGCAAAAAATTCGAGTTTGTCTTATTTTCCTTCTTTACAATTTAAATATTAAAATAAATAAATATTTATTTGATTATTTAAAAAAATATTAAGGTATTTAAAGGGTAAGTTTCCTTAAGGCCTAAGCAATCTATGCTAAACCCTAATCCATGGAAGAGATCTGACAGTGAATAACCATCCGATCGAACAATCTCATAATAGTTGTAAAGTTTTAAATTTTTTTTAAAGAAAAATATAAACTACTTTTAAAGCAAAAAATTCGGGTATGGCTCATCTTTGTTCTTTACTTCCTTCTTAACTTTCAATCATTTTATTAATTTAATTTATATAATAAATTAAATAGTAAAATAATAAAATAATTAGGTAAATATTTAATTATCTATATAATTAAATTTTTTATTTATTTAAATAAGTTAGTTATTATTTTAATATTAAAATAAATAAATATTTTTTTGATTATTCATAAAAATATAAAGTTATTTAAAAAAATATTTATTATTTAAAAATTGAAATATTTAGCTAATTATTTAAATAATAAGTAAATAATTATTGAATTATTGTTTTATTTTATTAATAATTAAATAATTAATTTTTTTTATTTATATTAATTAATATTTCATAATTTAATAAAATAATTTTTTAATTAACTAATTGCATAGAAATTTATTGAAATTATTATTTATTTAACTATATATTAATTTAATAATTAAATTATTTTTTTGTTTAAATAAATAATCTATTTAGTATATTTCTTCACTAAATAAGTTTTTAAATATTTAAATAATAAAGAAATTATTTAATTAATTAAAAATAAAAAAATAATTATAGAAATAACTAATAAAATGAATTAATAAATTAATTAAATAATTAAATAATTATTTCTTTATTTAATAATTTAAATAAATAATTCAAGTGGGCCTCATCTTCCTTCTTTACTTCCTATTATTTAATTAATTTAATTAGTTTAATAAATTAAATAGCTAAACAGTTAAATAAATATTTTATTAACTATATTATTAAATAAATAATTTATTTATTATTGCGAAATAAAAATAAATAAATATTTAATAAAAGATTTAAAAAAATATTAAGATATTTAAAAAAATATTTTATTATTTCTATATTCATATAATTAACTAATTATTTAAATAATAAGTAAATAGTTATTGAATTATTAATAAATTTTATTACTTATTTAAATAAATTTTTTTTTTTTATTAATTTTTAATAATTTAATAAAAATTGTAGTGACATTACTATGATAATCATAATAATGTTGAGATGATATTATTGAGAAGTGGAGTTTTGGAATATAGAATTTGATCCATTCTAATTAGAATGGATCGTATGAATGAATTAGAATGGATCGTGCGAATGAATTAGAATGGATCGTATGAATGAATTAGAATGGATACATTCGTGCGAATGAATTAGAATGGATCGTACGAATGAGTAAGAATGGATCGTACGAATGAAATAGAATTGATCATATGAATGAATTAGAATGGATCGTACGAATGAATTAGAATGGATCGTGCGAATGAATTCGAATGGATCGTACGAATGAATTAGAATGGATACATTCGTGTGAATGAATTAGAATGGATCGTAAGAATAAATTAGAATGGATCGTGCGAATGAATTAGAATGGATCGTACGAATAAATTAGAATGGATACATTCGTGCAAAAGAATTAGAATGGATTGTATGAATAAATTAGAATGGATCGTACGAATGAATTAGAATGGATCGTATGAATGAATTAGAATGGATCGTGCGAATGAATTAGAATGGATCGTACGAATGAATTAGAATGGGTACATTCGTGCGAATGAATTAGAATGGATTGTACGAATGAGTAAGAATGGATCGTATGAATGAAATAGAATGGATCGTACGAATGAATTAGAATGGATCGTACGAATTAATATGATTGGATCGTGCGAATGAATTAGATTGGATCGTACGAATGAGTAAGAATGGATCGTACGAATGAAATAGAATGGATCGTATGAATAAATTAGAATGGATCATACGAATGAAATAGAATGGATCATATGAATGAATTAGAATGGATCGTATGAATTTGAATAGATCGTATGAATAAAGTAGAATGGATAGTGCTAATGAATTAGAATGGATCGTACGAATGAATTAGAATGGATCGTACGAATGAATTAGAATGGATCGTATGAATGAATTAGAATGGATCATGCGAATGAATTAGAATGGATCGTGCTAATGAATTAGAATGGATCGTACAAATGAATTAGAATGGATCGTGCGAATGAATTAGAATTGATCGTACGAATGAATTAGAATGGATACATTCGTGCGAATGAATTAGAATGGATCGTACGAATGAGTAAGAATGGATCGTACGAATGAAATAGAATGGATCGTACGAATGAATTAGAATGGATCGTGCTAATGAATTAGAAGGGATCGTACGAATGAATTAGAATAGAATGTGCGAATGAATTAGAATGGATCGTACGAATGAATTTGAATGGATCATATGAATGAATTAGAATGGATCGTGCGAATGAATTAGAATGGATCGTACGAATGAATTAGAATGGATACATTTGTGCGAATGAATTAGAATGGATCGTATGAATGAGTTAGAATAGATCGTACGAATGAAATAGAATGGATCGTACGAATGAATTAGAATGGATCGTGCTAATGAATTTGAATGGATCGTATGAATGAATTAGAATAGATTGTGCGAATGAATACATTCGTACGAATGAATTAGAATGGATCGTATGAATGAATTAGAATAGATCGTACGAATGAATTAGAATGGATCGTATGAATGAATTCGAATGGATCGTACAAATGAATTAGAATGGATACATTCGTGCGAATGAATTAGAATGGATCATACGAAGGAATTAGGGTGGATCGTACGAATGAATTAGAATGGATACATTCATGCGAAAGAATTAGAATGGATTGTATGAATGAGTTAGAATGGATCGTATGAATGAATTAGAATGGATCGTGCGAATGAATTAGAATGGAACGTACGAATGAATTAGAATGGATCGTACGAAAGAATTAGAATGGATCGTGCGAATGAATTAGAATGGATCGTACGAATAAGTAAGAATGGATCGTACGAATGAAATAGAATGGATCGTACGACTGAATTAGAATAGATTGTGGGAATGAATTAGAATAGATCGTACGAATGAATTAGAATGGATACATTCGTGCGAATGAATTAGAATGGATCGTATGAATGAAATAGAATGGATCGTATGAATGAATTAGAATGGATCATGCGAATGAAATTGAATGGATCGTACGAATGAATTAGAATGGATACATTCGTGCGAATGAATTAAAATGGATCGTACGAATCAGTAAGAATGGATCGTACGAAAGAAATAGAATGGATCGTGCTAATGAATTAGAATTGATCGTACGAATGAATTAGAATAGATTGTGCGAATGAATTAGAATGGATCGTACGAATGAATTAGAATGGATCGTGCGAATGAATTAGACTGGATCGTGCGAATGAATTAGAATGGATCGTACGAATGAATTAGAATGAATACATTCGTGCGAATGAATTAGAATGGATTGTACGAATGAGTAAGAATGGATCGTACGAAGGAAATAGAATGGATCATATGCAAGAATTAGAATGGATCGTACTAATGAATTAGAATGGATCATATGAATTAATTAGAATGGATCGTGTGAATGAATTAGAATGGATCGTACGAATGAATTAGAATGGATACATTCGTGCAAATGAATTAGAATGGATCGTACGAATGACTAAGAATGGATCGTACGAATGAAATAGAATGAATCGTACGAATGAATTAGAATGGATCGTGCGAATGAATTAGATTGGATCGTGCGAATGAATTAGAATGGATCGTACGAATGAATTAGAATGGATACATTCGTGCGAATGAATTAGAATGGATTGTATGAATGAATTAGATTGGATCGTATGAATGAATTCGAATGGATCGTACGTATGAATTAGAATGGATCGTACGAATGAATTAGAATGGATCGTATGAATGAATTAGAATGGATCATGCGAATGAATTAGAATGGATCGTATGAATGAATTAGAATGGATACATTCATGCGAAAGAATTAGAATGGATTGTATGAATGAATTAGAATGGATCGTACGAATGAATTAGAATGGATCGTGCGAATGAATTAGAATGGATCGTACGAATGAATTAGAATGGATACATTCGTACGAATGAATTAGAATGGATCGTACGAATGAGTAAGAATGGATCGTACGAATAAAATATAATGGATCGTACGAATGAATTAGAATGGATCGTACGAATATATATGATTGGATCGTGTGAATGAATTAGATTGGATCGTATGAATGAGTAAGAATGGATCGTACGAATGAAATAGAATGGATCATATGAATGAATTAGAATGGATCAAATGAATAAAATAGAATGGATCGTATAAATGAATTAGAATGGATCGTATGAATTAGAATGGATCGTATGAATGAATTAGAATGGATCGTGCTAATGAATTAGAATGGATCGTACGAATGAATTAGAATGGATCGTATGAATGAATTAGAATGCATCGTGTGAATGAATTAGAATGGATCGTATGAATGAATTAGAATAGATACATTCGTGCGAATGAATTAGAATAGATACATTCGTGCGAATGAATTAGAATGGATCGTACGAATAAGTAAGAATGGATCGTACGAATGAAATAGAATGGATCGTACGATCCACCCTAATTCCTTCGTTTAATCCATTCTAATTCATTCGCACGAATGTATCCATTCTAATTCATTCGTACGATCCATTCAAATTCATTCATACGATCCATTCTAATTCATTCGCACGATCCATTCTAATTGATTTATACGATCCATTATAATTCATTCGTACGATCCATTATAATTTATTGGCACGATCCATTCTAATTCATTCGCACGATCCATTCTAATTCATTCGTATGATCCATTCTAATTCATTCATACGATCCATTCTATTTCATTCGTATGATCCATTCTTACTCATTCGTACGATCCATTCTAATTCATTCGCACGATCCATTCTAATTCATTCGCACGATCCATTCTAATTCATTCGTACGATTCATTCTATTTCATTCGTACGATCCATTCTTACTCATTTGTACGATCCATTCTATTTCATTCGCATGAATGTAGCCATTCTAATTCATTCGTACGATCCATTCTAATTCATTCGCACGATCCATTCTAATTCATTCATACGATCCATTCAAATTCATTCATACGATCCATTCTAATTCATTCATACAATCCATTCTAATTCTTTCGCACGAATGTATCCATTCTAGTTTATTCGTACGATCCAGTCTAATTCATTCGCATCCATTCTAATTCATTCATACGATCCATTCTAATTCATTCGTACGATCCATTCTAATTCATTCATACAATCCATTCTAATTCTTTCGCACGAATGTATCCATTCTAGTTCATTCGTACGATCCTATCTAATTCATTCGCACGATCCATTCTAATTCATTCATACGATCAATTCTAATTCATTCATACAATCCATTCTAATTCTTTCGTACGAATGTATCAATTCAAATTCATTCGTACGATCCACCATAATTCCTTCGTATGATCCATTCTAATTCATTCGCACGAATGTATCCATTCTAATTCATTCGTACGATCCATTCAAATTCATTCATACGATCCATTCTAATTCATTCGCATGATCCATTCAAATTCATTCATACGATCCATTCTAACTAATTCATACGATCCATTCTAATTCATTCGCACGAATGTATTCATTCTAATTCATTCGTACGATCCATTCTAATTCATTCGCACAATCTATTCTAATTCATTCGTACGATCCATTCTAATTCATTCATACGATCCATTCTAATTCATTTGCATGATCCATTCTAAATTATTCATACAATCCATTCTAATTCTTTTGCATGAATGTATCCATTCTAGTTCATTCGTAGGATCCATTCTAATTCCTTCGTACGATCCATTCTAATTCCTTCGTACGATCCATTCTATTTCATTCGTATGATCCATTCTAATTCATTCGTACGATCCATTCTAATTCATTCCCATGAGTGTATCCATTCTAATTCATACGTACGATCTATTTTAATTCCTTCATACGACCCAATCTAATTCATTCATACGATCCATTCTAATTTATTTGCACGAATGTATCCATTCTAATTCATTCATACGATCCATTCTAATTCATTAGCACAATCTATTCTAATTCCTTCGTACAATCCATTCTAATTCATTAGACGATCCATTCTAATTCATTCTTACGATCCATTCTATTTCATTCATACGATCCATTCTTACTCATTCGTAGGATCCATTCTAATTCATTCGCACGAATGTATCCATTCTAATTCATTCGTACGATCCATTCTAATTCATTCGCACGATCCATTCTAATTCATTCATACGGTCCAATCTAATTCATTCATACGATCCATTCTAATTCATTCACACGAATGTATCCATTCTAATTCATTCGTACGATCCATTCTAATTCATTCGCATAATCTATTCTAATTCATTCGTAAGATCCATTCTAATACATTAGCATGATCCATTCTAATTCATTCGTACGATCCATTCTATTTCATTCGTACGATCCATTCTTACTCATTCATACGATCCATTCTAATTCATTCGCACGATAGTATCCATTCTATTCTAATTCATTCGTACGATCCATTCTAATTCATTCGTACGATCCATTCTAATTCATTCGTACGATCCATTCTAATTCATTCGCACGATCCATTCTAATTCATTCATACGATCCATTCTAATTTATTCATACAATCCATTCTAATTCTTTTGCACGAATGTATCCATTCTAATTCATTCGTATGATCCATTCTAATTCATTCGCACGAATGTATCCATTCTAATTCATTTGTACGATCCATTTGAATTCATTCATACGATCCATTCTAATTCATTCATACGATCCATTCTAATTCATTCGCACGAATGTATTTATTCGCACAATCTATTCTAATTCATTTGTACGATCCATTCTAATTCATTAGCACGATCCATTCTAATTCATTCGTACGGTCCATTCTACTTCATTCGTATGATCCATTCTTACTCATTCCTATGATCCATTCTAATTCATTCGCACAAATGTATCTATTCTATTTCATTCGTACGATCCATTCTAATTCATTCGCATGATCCATTCTAATTCATTCATACAATCCATTCAAATTCATTCGTATGATCCATTCTAATTCATTCGCACAATCTATTCTAATTCATTCGTACGATCCATTCTAATTCATAAGCACGATCCATTCTAATTCATTCGTACGATCCATTCTATTTCATTCGTATGATCCATTCTTACTCATTCGTACGATCCATTCTAATTCATTCGCACGAATGTATCCATTCTAATTCGTTCGTACGATCCATTCTAATTCATTTGCATGATCCATTCTAATTCATTCATACGATCCATTCTAATTCATTCGTACGATCCATTGTAATTCATTCGCACGATCCATTCTAGTTCATTCATACGATCCATTCTTATTCATTCATACGATCCATTCTAATTCATTCATACAATCCATTCTAATTCTTTCACACGAATGTATCCATTCTAATTCATTCGTACGATCCAGCCTAATTTCTTTGTATGATCCATTCTAATTCATTCGCACAAACGTATCCATTCTAATTCATTCGTACGTCCATTCTAATTCCTTCATACGATCCATTCTAATTCATTTCCACGATCCATTCTAATTCATTCATACGATCCATTCTAATTCATTCGTACGATCCATTCTAATTCATTCGTATGATCCATTCTAATTCATTCGCATAATCCATTCTAATTCATTCGCACGATCCATTCTAATTCCTTCGTACGATCCATTCTATTTCATTCGTTTTATCCATTCTAATTCCTTCGTACGATCCATTCTAATTCATTCCCATGAATGTATCCATTCTAATTCATACATACGATCCTTCTTACTCATTCATACGATCCATTCTAATTCCTACGATCGTGTGAATGAAATAGAATGGATCGTATGAATGAATTAGAATAGATTGTGCGAATGAATTAGAGTGGATACATTCATGGGAATGAATTAGAATGGATCGTACGAAGCAACTAGAATGGATCATACGAATGAAATAGAATGGATCGTACGAAGGAATTAGAATGGATCGTACGAAGGAATTAGAATGGATCGTACGAATGAATTAGAATAGATTGTGCGAATGAATTAGAATGGATGGTACGAATGAATTAGAATGGATACATTCGTGCGAAAGAATTAGAATGGATTGTATGAATAAATTAGAATGGATACATTCGTGTGAAGGAATACGAATGGATCATACGAAGGAATTAGAATGAAATAGAATGGATCGTACGAATGAATTAGAATGGATCTTGCTAATGAATTAGAATGGATCGTACGAATGAATTAGAATAGATTATACGAATGGATTAGAATGGATCGTACGAATGAATAAGAATGGATACATTCGTGCGAATGAATTAGATTGGTTCGTATAAATAAATTAGAATGGATCGTACGTATGAATTAGAATGGATACATTCATGGGAATGAATTAGAATGGATCGGACGAAGGAATTAGAATGGATCGTACGAATGAATTAGGGTGGATCGTGCGAATGAATTAGAATGGATACATTCGTGCGAATGAATTAGAATGGATCGTATGAATTAATTAGAATGGATCATGTGAATGAATTAGAATGGATCGTACGAATAAATTAGAATAGATCGTATGAATGAATTAGAATGGATCGTACGAATAAAATAGAATGGATCGTACGAATGAATTAGAATGGATCGTGGTAATGAATTAGAATGGATCGTACGAATGAATTAAAATAGATTGTGCGAATGAATTAGAATGGATCGTATGAATGAATTAGAATGGATCGTACGATTGAATAAGAATGGATATATTCGTGCGAATGAATTAGAATGGATCGTACGAATGAGTAAGAATGGATCGTACGAATAAAATAGAATGGATCGTACGAATGAATTAGAATGGATCGTGCTAATGAATTAGAATGGATCGTATGAATGAATTAGAATAGATTGTGCGAATGAATTAGAATGGATCGTACGAATGAATTAGAATGGATCGTATGAATGAATTAGAATGGATCGTACGAATGAATTAGAATGGATACAGTCGTGTGAATGAATTAGAATGGATCGTACGAATGATTAAGAATGGATCATACGAATGAAATAGAATGGATCGTACGAATGAATTAGAATGGACCGTGCTAATGAATTTAATGGATCATACGAATAAATTGGAATAGATTGTGCGAATAAATTAAAATGGATCGTACGAATGAATTAGAATGGATCGTATGAATGAATTAGAATGGATCGTGCGAATGAATTAGAATGGATCGTACGAATGAATTAGAATGGATACATTTGTGCGAATGAATTAGAATGCATTGTAGGAATGAATTAGAATGGATCGTATGAATGAATTAGAATAGATCATGCGAATGAATTAGAATGGATCGTATGAATGAATTAGAATGGATCGTATGAATGAATTAGAATGGATCGTGCGAATGAATTAGAATGGATCGTACGAATGAATTAGAATGGATACATTCGTGCGAATGAATTAGAATGGATCGTACGAATGAGTAAGAATGGATCGTACGAATGAAATAGAATGGATCATTCGAATGAATTTGAATGGATCGTGCTAATGAATTTGAATGGATCGTACGAATGGATTAGAATGGATCGTACGAATGAATTAGAATGGATCGTATGAATAAATTAGAATGGATCGAACGAATGAGTAAGAATGGATCGTACGAATGAAATAGAATGGATCAAACGTACGATCCATTCTAATTCATTCATACGATCCATTCTAATTCATTCGCACGAATGTATCCATTCTAATTTATTCGTACGATCCATTCTAATTCATTCGCATAATCTATTCTAATTTATTCGTACGATCCATTCTAATTCATTTGCACGATCCATTCTAATTCATTTGTACGATCCATTCTAATTCATACCTACGATCGATTCGAATTCATTCATATGATCCGTTCTAATTCATTCATACGATCCATTCTAATTCATTCACACGAATGTATCCATTCTAATTCATTCGTACGATCCATTCTAATTCATTCGCATGATCCAATCTAATTCTTTCGCACGATCCATTCTAATTCATTCGTTCGATCCATTCTATTTCATTCGTACGATCCATTCTTAATCATTCGTACGATCCATTCTAATTCATTCGTACGATCCATTCTATTTCATTAGCACGATCCATTCTTATTCATTCGTACGATCCATTCTAATTCATTCGTATGATCCATTCTAATTCATTCTTACGATCCATTCTAATTCATTTGTACGATCCATTCTATTTCATTCATACAATCCATTCTAATTCTTTTGCACGAATGTATGCATTCTAATTTATTCGTATGATCCATTCTAATTCCTTTGTACGATCCAGTCTAATTCCTTCATACGATCCATTCTAATTCCTTCATACGATCCATTATAATTCATTCCCATGAATGTATCCATTCTAATTGATACGTACGATCCATTCTAATTCATTCATACGATCCATTCTAATTCATTCGTACGATCCATTCTAATTCATTCATACGATCCATTCTAATTCATTCGTATTATCCATTCTAATTCATTCGAACGAATGTATCCATTCTAATTCATTCGTACGATCCATTCTAATATATTCGCACGATCCATTCTAATTCATTCATACGATTCATCCTAATTCATTCGTACGATCCAATCCATTCTAATTCATTCCCATGAATGTATCCATTCTAATTCATTCATACGATCCATTCTTATTCATTCATATGATCCATTCTAATTCATTCGCACGAATGTATCCATTCTAATTCATTCGTATGACCCATTCTAATTCATTCATACGATCCATTCTAATTAATTCGTACGATCCATTCTAATTCATTTGTATGGATACATTCGTGCGAAGGAATTCATTCTAATTCATTCGCACAATGTATTCTAATTCAATCATTCGCACGATCCATTCTAATTAGAATACATTCTAATCCATTCGTACGATCCATTCTAATTCATTCATACGATCCATTCTAATTCATTCGTATGATCCATTCTAATTCCTAATACATTCTAATTCATTCTAATTCATACATACGATCCAATCTAATTCATTCGCACGATCCATTCTAATTCATTCATCCGATCCATTCTAATTCATTCATACAATCTATTCTAATTCTTTCGCATGAATGTATCCATTCTAATTCATTCCTACGATCCATTCTAATTCATTCGCACGATCCATTCTAATTCATTCATACGATCCATTCTAATACATTCGTACGATCCATTCTAATTCATTCGCACCATCTATTCTAATTTCTTCGTACGATCCATTCTAATTCCTTCGTACGATGCATTCTATTTCATTCGTATGATCCATTCTAATTCCTTCGTACGATCCATTCTAATTGATTTCCGTGAATGTATCCATTCTAATTCATACGTACGATCCATTCTAATTCATTCATACGATCCAATCTAATTCTTTCATACGATCCATTCTAATTCATTCGCACGAATGTATCCATTATAATTCATTCGTATGATCCATTCTAATTCATTCGCACAATCTATTCTAATTCATTCGTACGATCCATTCTAATTCATTAGCACGATCCATTCTAATTCATTCGTACGATCCATTCTATTTCATTCGTACGATCCATTCTTACTCATTCGTACGATCCATTCTAATTCATTCGCACGAATGTATCCATTCTAATTCATTCGTACGATCCATTCTAATTCATTCGCACGATCTATTCTAATTCATTCATATGATCCAATCTAATTCATTCATACAATCCATTCTAATTCTTTCGCACGAATGTATCCATTCTAATTCTTTCGTACAATCCATCCTAATTCCATCGTATGATCCATTCTAATTCATTCTCATGAATGTATCAATTCTAATTCATTCGTACGATCCATTCAAATTCATTCATAGGATCCATTCTAATTCATTCATACGATCCATTCTAATTCATTCGCACGATCAATTCTAATTCATTCGCACAATCTATTCTAATTCATTCATATGATCCATTCTAATTCATTAGCATGATCCATTCTAATTCATTCGTACGATCCATTCTATTTCATTCGGACGATCCATTCTTACTCATTAACACAATCCATTCTAATTCATTCGCACGATCCATTCTAATTCATTCATACGATCCATTCTAATTCATTCATAAAATCCATTCTAATTCTTTCGCACGAATGTATCCATTCTAATTCATTCATACGATCCACCCTAATTCCATCGTATGATCCATTCTAATTCATTCGCACGAATGTATCCATTCTAATTCATTCGTACGATCCATTCAAATTCATTCATACGATCCATTCTAATTCATTCATACGATCCATTCTAATTCATTCGCACGAATGTATCCATTCTAATTCATTCGTACGATCCATTCTAATTCATTCGCACAATCTAATCTAATTCATTCGCACCATCCTTTCTAATTCATTCGTACGATCCATTCTAATTCATTCATACGATCCATTCTAATTCATTCGCACGAATGTATCCATTCTAATTCATTCTAATTCCTTCGTACGATCCATTCGTACGATCCATTCTAATTCCTTCGCACGAAAATATCCATTCTAATTCATTCGTACGATCCATTCTAATTCATTCATACGATCCATTCTAATTCATTCATACGATCGATTCTAATTCATTCGCACGAATGTATCCATTCTAATTCATTCGCACGATCCAATCTAATTCATTCGCACGATCCATTCTAATTCATTCGTATGATCCATTCTAATTCATTCTTACGATCCATTCTAATTCATTTGTACGATCCATTCTATTTCATTCATACAATCTATTCTAATTCTTTTGCACGAATGTATGCATTCTAATTCATTCGTATGATCCATTCTAATTCCTTTGTACGATCCAGTCTATTTCCTTCATACGATCCATTCTAATTCCTTCATACGATCCATTATAATTCATTCCCATGAATGTATCCATTCTAATTGATACGTACAATCCATTCTAATTCATTCATACGATCCATTCTAATTCATTCGTACGATCCATTCTAATTCATTCATACGATCCATTCGAATTCATTCGTATTATCCATTCTAATTCATTCGAACGAATGTATCCATTCTAATTCATTCGTACGATCCATTCTAATATATTCGCACGATCCATTCTAATTCATTCATACGATTCATTCTAATTCATTCGTACGATCCAATCCATTCTAATTCATTCCCATGAATGTATCCATTCTAATTCATTCATAGGATCCATTCTTATTCATTAATATGATCCATTCTAATTCATTCGCACGAATGTATCCATTCTAATTCATTCGTATGATCCATTCTAATTCATTCATACGATCCATTCTAATTCATTCGTACGATCCATTCTAATTCATTTGTATGGATACATTCGTGCGAAGGAATTCATTCTAATTCATTCGCACAATGTATTCTAATTCAATCATTCGCACGATCTATTCTAATTAGAATACATTCTAATCCATTCGTACGATCCATTCTAATTCATTCATACGATCCATTCTAATTCATTCGTATGATCCATTCTAGTTCCTAATACATTCTAATTCATTCTAATTCATACATACGATCCAATCTAATTCATTTTTGCACGATCCATTCTAATTCATTCATCCGATCCATTCTAATTCATTCATACAATCCATTCTAATTCTTTCGCATGAATGTATCCATTCTAATTCATTCCTACGATCCATTCTAATTCATTCGCACGATCCATTCTAATTCATTCATATGATCCATTCTAATACATTCGTACGATCCATTCTAATTCATTCGCACCATCTGTTCTAATTTCTTCGTACGATCCATTCTAATTCCTTCGTACGATCCATTCTATTTCATTCGTATGATCCATTCTAATTCCTTCGTACGATCCATTCTAATTGATTTCCGTGAATGTATCCATTCTAATTCATACGTACGATCCATTCTAATTCATTCATACGATCCAATCTAATTCTTTCATACGATCCATTCTAATTCATTCGCACGAATGTATCCATTATAATTCATTCGTATGATCCATTCTAATTCATTCGCACAATCTATTCTAATTCATTCGTACGATCCATTCTAATTCATTAGCACGATCCATTCTAATTCATTCGTACGATCCATTCTATTTCATTCGTACGATCCATTCTTACTCATTCGTACGATCCATTCTAATTCATTCGCACGAATGTATCCATTCTAATTCATTCGTACGATCCATTCTAATTCATTCGCACGATCTATTCTAATTCATTCATATGATCCAATCTAATTCATTCATACAATCCATTCTAATTCTTTCGCACGAATGTATCCATTCTAATTCTTTCGTACAATCCATCCTAATTCCATCGTATGATCCATTCTAATTCATTCTCATGAATATATCAATTCTAATTCATTCGTATGATCCATTCGAATTCATTCATAGGATCCATTCTAATTCATTCATACGATCCATTCTAATTCATTCGCACGATCAATTCTAATTCATTCGCACAATCTATTCTAATTCATTCATACGATCCATTCTAATTCATTAGCATGATCCATTCTAATTCATTCGTACGATCCATTCTATTTCATTCGGACGATCCATTCTTACTTTTTAACACAATCCATTCTAATTCATTCGCACGATCCATTCTAATTCATTCATACGATCCATTCTAATTCATTCATAAAATCCATTCTAATTCTTTCGCACGAATGTATCCATTCTAATTCATTCATACGATCCACTCTAATTCCATCGTATGATCCATTCTAATTCATTCGCACGAATGTATCCATTCTAATTCATTCGTACGATCCATTCAAATTCATTCATACGATCCATTCTAATTCATTCATACGATCCATTCTAATTCATTCGCACGAATGTATCCATTCTAATTCATTCGTACGATCCATTCTAATTCATTCGCACAATCTAATCTAATTCATTCGCACCATCCTTTCTAATTCATTCGTACGATCCATTCTAATTCATTCATACGATCCATTCTAATTCATTCGCACGAATGTATCCATTCTAATTCCTTCGTACGATCCATTCGTACGATCCATTCTAATTCCTTCGCACGAAAATATCCATTCTAATTCATTCGTACGATCCATTCTAATTCATTCATACGATCCATTCTAATTCATTCATACGATCGATTCTAATTCATTCGCACGAATGTATCCATTCTAATTCATTCGCACGATCCAATCTAATTCATTCGCACGATCCATTCTAATTCATTCGTACGATCCATTCTATTTCATTCGTACGATCCATTCTTACTCATTCGTATGAACCATTCTAATTCATTCGCACGAATGTATCCATTCTAATTCATTCATACGATCCATTCTAATTCATTCGCAGGATCCATTCTAATGTTCGTGTGAATGAATTAGAATGGATCGTACGAATGAATTAGAATGGATCGTATGAATGAATCAGAATGGATCGTGCGAATGAATTAGAATGGATCGTATGAATTAATTAGAATGGATACATTCGTGCGAATGAATTAGAATGGATCGTATGAATGAATTAGATTGTATGAATTAGAATGGATCGTACGAATGAGTAAGAATGGATCGTATGAATGAATTAGAATGGATCGTGCGAATGAATTAGAATAGATCGTGCGAATGAATTAAAATGGATACATTCATGCGAATGAATTAGAATGGATCGTACGAATGAATTAGAATGGATCATATGAATGAATTAGATTTGATCGATCGAATGAATTAGAATGGATCGTATGAATGAAATAGATTGGATCGTATGAATGAATTATAATGGATCGTATGAATGAATTAGAATGGATCGTATGAATGAATTAGAATGGATCGTACGAATTAATTAGAATGGATCATGTGTAGGAATTAGGGTGGATTGTACGAATGTATTAGAATGGATACATTCGTGCGAAAGAATTAGAAGGGATTGTATAAATGAATTAGAATGGATCGTATGAATGAATTAGAATGGATCGTACGAATGAATTAGAATGGATCGTATGAATGAATTAGAATGGATCGTATGAATGAATTAGAATGGATCGTAAGAATGAGTAAGAATGGATCGTACGAATAAAATAGAATGGATCGTACGTACGATCCATTCTAATTCATTCATACGATCCATTCTAATTCATTCGCACGAATGTATCCATTCTAATTCATTCGTACGATCCATTCTAATTCATTCGCATGATCCATTCTAATTCATTTGTACGATCCATTCTAAATCATTCATACAATCCATTCTAATTCTTTTGCACAAATATATCCATTCTAATTCATTCGTATGATCCATTCTAATTCCTTCGTACAATCCATTCTAATACCCTCGTACGATCCATTCTAATTCATTCGTACGATCCATTCTAATTCATACGTACGATCCATTCGAATTCATTCATACGATCCATTCTAATTCATTCATACGATCCATTCTAATTCATTCGCACGAATGTATCCATTCTAATTCATTCGTACGATCCATTCTAATTCATTCGCACGATCCAAACTAATTCTTTCATATGATCCATTCTAATTCATTCGTACGATCCATTCTAATTTATGAATGAGTAAGATCCATTCGTGCGAATGATTAGAATGGATCGTACAAATGAATTAGAATGGATTGTGCTAATGAATTAGAATGGATCGCACAAAGGAATGAATTAGAATGGATACATTCGTACAATCCATTCTAATTCATTCGTATGATCCATTCTAATTTATTCATACGATCCATTCTAATTCATATTCATTCGTACGATCCATTCTAATTCATTCGTACGATCCATTCTAATTCATTCATACGATCAATTCTAATTCATTCGTACGATCCATTCTAAATCATTCGTATGATCCATTCTAGAATGGATCGTACGAATGAGTAAGAATGGATCGTACGAATGAAATAGAATGGATCGTACGAATGAATTAGAATGGATCGTGCTAATGAATTAGAATGGATCGTACGAATGAATTAGAATTGATCGTATGTATGAATTAGAATGGATCGTACGAATGAATTAGAATGGATCGTGCAAATGAATTAGAATGGATCTTACGAATGAATTAGAATGGATCGTACGAATGAATTAGAATGGATAGAACGAATGAATTAGAATGGATCATACGAATGAATATGAATTAGAATGGATCGTATGAATGAATTAGAATGGATCGTACGAATGAATTAGAATGGATTGTACGAATATATCCATTCTAATTCATTTCTTTGTGCGATCCATTCTAATTCATTAGCACGATTCATTCTAATTCATTCGTACGATCCATTCTAATTCATTCGTACGATCCATTCTAATTCATTCGCATAATCTATTGTAATTCATTCGTACGATCCATTCTAATTCATTAGCACGATCCATTCTATTTCATTCGTACGATCCATTCTATTTCATTCGTACGATCCATTCTTATTCATTCGTACGATCGTATGAATGAATTAGAATGAATTAGAATGGATCGTATGAATTAGAATGGATTCATTCTTACGATCCATTCTAATTTATTAGCACGATCCATTCTAATTCATTCGTACGATCCATTATATTTCATTCGTACGATCCATTCTTACTCATTCGTACGATCCAATCTAATTCATTCATACGATCCATTCAAATTCATTCGCACGAATGTATCCATTCTAATTCATTCGTACGATCCATTCTAATTCATTCGCACAATCTATTCTAATTCATTTGTACGATCCATTCTAATTCATCAGCATGATCCATTCTAATTTATTCGTACGATCCATTCTAATTCATTCGTACGATCCATTCTAATTCATTCCCAAGAATGTATCCATTCTAATTCATACGTACGATCCATTCTAATTCATTCATACGATCCAATCTAATTCATTCATATGATCCATTCTAATTCATTCGTACGATCCATTCTAATTCATTCGCATGATCCATTCTAATTCATTCATACGATCCATTCTAATCCATTCATACGATCCATTCTAATTCATTCGCACGATACATTCTAATTCATTCATACGATTCAATCTAATTCATTCATACGATCCATTCTAATACATTCGCACGAATGTATCCATTCTAATTCATTCGTACGATCCATTCTAATTCATTCGCACAATCTATTCTAATTCATTCGTACGATCCATTCTAATTCATTCGCACGATCCATTCTAATTCATTTGCATGATCCATTCTAATTCATTCATACAATCCATTCTAATTCTTTTGCACGAATGTATCCATTCTAATTCATTCGTACGAATCCATTCTAATTCCTTCGTACGATCCATTCTATTTCATTCGTATGATCCATTCTAATTCCTTCGTACGATCCACTCATTCGAACGACCCATTCTAATTCATTCGCATAATCTATTCTAATTCATTCGTACGATCCATTGTAATTCATTCGTACGATCCATTCTAATTCATTAGCACGATCCATTCTAATTCATTTATACGATCCATTCTAATTCGTACGATCCATTCTATTTCTTTCGTATGATCCATTCTTACACATTCGTACGATCCATTCTAATTCATTCGCACAAATGTATCCATTCTAATTGATTCGTACGATCCATTCATTCGTACGATCCATTCTAATTCATTCATACGATCTATTCTAATTCATTAGCACGATCCATTATAATTCATTCATACGATCCTTTCTAATTCATACGATCCATTCTAATTCATTCATACGATCCATTATATTTCATTCGTATGATCCATTCTAATTCATTCATACGATCCATTCTAATTCATTCGCACAATCTATTCTAATTCATTCGTACGATCCATTCTAATTCATTAGCACGATCCATTCTAATTCATTCGTACGATCCATTCTATTTCATTCGTACGATCCATTCTAATTCATTAGCACGATCCATTCGAGTTCATTCATACGATTCATTCTAATTCATTCGTACGATCCATTCTAATTCATCACACGATCCATTCTAATTCATTCGCACAATCTATTCTAATTCTTTCGCACGAATGTATCCATTCTAATTCATTCGTACGATCCACCCTAATTCCTTCGTATGATCCATTCTAATTCCTTCGTACAAAGGAATTAGAATGGATTAGAATGGATCATATGAATTACAATGGATTGTGTGAATGAGTAAGAATTGATCGTGCGAATGAATTAGAATGGATCGTACGAATCAATTAGAATGGATCGTATGAATGAATTAGAATAGATCGTGCGAATGAATTAGAATGGATCGTGCGAATGAATTAGAATGGATACATTCAAACGATTCATTCTAATTCATTCACACTATCTATTCTAATTCATTCGTACGATCAATTCTAATTCATTAGCACGATCTATTCTAATTCATTCATACGATCCATTCTATTTCATTCGTACGATCCATTCTAACTCATTCGTACGATCCATTCTAATTCATTCGCACAATCTATTCTAATTCATTCGTACGATCCATTCTAATTCCTTCATTCTTATTCATTCGTACGATCCATTCTAATTCATTCGCACAATCTATTCTAATTCATTCGTACGATCCAATCTAATTCCTTCATTCTTATTCATTCTTACGATCCATTCTAATTCATACGTACGAACCATTCTAATTTATTCATATGATCCAATCTAATTCATTCATACGATCCATTCTAATTCATTCGATCATACGAATGAGTAAGAATGGATCGTACGAATGAAATAGAATGGATTATACGAATGAGTAAAAATGGATCGTACGAATGAAATAGAATGGATCGTACGAATGAATTAGAATGGATACATTCGTGCGAATGAATTAGAATGGATCGTATGAATGAATTAGAATGGATCGTATGAATAAATTAGAATGGATCGTGCGAATGAATTAGAATGGATCGTACGAATGAATTAGAATGGATCGTATGAATGAATTAGAATGGATCGTGCGAATGAATTAGAATGGATCGTACGAATGAATTAGAATGGATACATTCGTGCGAATGAATTAGAATGGATCGTACAAATGAGTAAGAATGGATCGTATGAATAAAATAGAATGGATCGTACGAATGAATTAGAATGGATCGTGCGAATGAATTAGATTGGATCGTACGAAGGAATTAGAATGGATACATTCGTGCAAATGAATTAGAATGGATCATATGAATGAATTAGAATGGATTGTATGTACGATCCATTCTATTTCATTCGTACGATCCATTCTTACACATTCTCACGATCCATTCTAATTCATTCGCACGATCCATTCTAATTCATTCATATGATCCATTATATTTCATTCGTATGATCCATTCTAATTCGTTGGTATGATCCATTCTAATTCATTCCCATGAATGTATTCATTCTAATTCAGTCGTACGATCCATTCTAATTCATTCGCACGAATGTATCCAATCTAATTCATTCGTAGGATCCATTCTAATTCATTCGCACAATCTATTCTAATTCATTCGTACGATCCATTCTAATTCATTAGCATGATCCATTCTAATTCATTCATACGATCCATTCTAATTTATTCGCACGATCTATTCTAATTCATTCGTACGATCCATACAAATGACTTAGAATGGATACATTCGTGCGAATGAATTAGAATGGATCGTACGAATGAGTAAGAATGGATCGTACGAATGAAATACATTGGATCGTACGAAGGAATTAGAATGGATCATGCTAATGGATTAGAATGGATCGTACGAATGAATTAGAATGGATCATATAAATGAATTCGTACATACAAATGAATTATAATAGATTGTGCGAATGAATTATAATGGATCGTATGAATAAATTAGAATGGATACATTCGTGCGAATGAATTAGAATGGATCGTATGAATGAATTAGAATAGATCGTGCGAATGAATTAGAATGGATCGTACGAATGAATTAGAATGGATCGTGCTAATGAATTAGAATGGATCGTACGAATGAATTAGAATAGATTGTGCGAATGAATTAGAATGGATCGTACGAATTAATTAGAATGGATCGTATGAATGAATTAGAATGGATCGTGCGAAGGAATTAGAATGGATACATTCATGGGAATGAATTAGAATGGATCGTACGATCCATTCTATTTCTTTCGTATGATCCATTCTAATTCTTTCGTACGATCTTTTCTAATCCATTCTAATTCATTCGTACTATCCATTCTAATTCATTCGCACAATCTAATTCATTCGTATGTATGAATTGGATCGTATGAATGAATTAGGATGGATCGTACGTATGAATTAGAATGGATACATTCATGGGAATGAATAAGAATGGATCGTACGAAGGAATTAGAAAGGATCGTACGAAGGAATTAGAATAGATCGTACGAAGGAATTAGAATGGATACATTCGTGCAAAAGAATTATAATGGATTGTATGAATGAATTAGAATGGATCGTACAAATGAATTAGAATGGATCGTACGAATGAACTAGAATGGATATATTCGTGCGAATAAATTAGAATGGATCGTATGAATGAATTAGAATGGATTGTATGAATGAATTCGAATGGATCGTACGAATAAATTAGAATGGATACATTCGTGCGAATGAATTAGAATGGATCGTACGAATGAATTAGAATGGATACATTCGTATGAAAGAATTAGAATGGATCGTACGAATGAATTAGAATGGATCGTATGAATGAATTCAAATGGATCGTATGAATGAATTAGAATGGATCGTGCGAATGAATTAGAATGGATCGTACGAATGAATTAGAATAGATTGTGCGAATGAATTAGAATGGATCGTACGAATGAATTAGAATCGATACATTCGTGCGAATGAATTAGAATGGATCTTATGAATGAATAAGAATGGATCGTGTGAATGAATTCCAATGGATACATTCGTGCGAATGAATTAGAATGGATCGTATGAATGAATTAGAATGGATCGTACGAATGAATTAGAATGGATCATACGAATGAATTATAATGGATTGTATGAATGAATTAGAATGGATCATACGAAGGAATTAGGGTGGATCGTACGAATGAATTAGAATGGATACATTCGTGCGAAAGAATTAGAATGGACAATGCGAATGAATTAGAATGGATCGTACGAATGAATTAGAATGGATTGTACGAAGGAATTAGAGTATATCGTACGAATGAATTAGAATGGATATATTCGTGCGAAAGAATTAGAATGAATTGTATGAATGAATTAGAATGGATCATCTGAATGAATTAGAATGGATCGTGCGAATGAATTAGAATTGATCGTATGAATGAATTAAAATGGATCGTATGAATGAATTCTAATGGATCGTACGAATGAATTAAAACGGATACATTCGTGCGAATGAATTAGAATGGATCATACGAAGGAATTAGAATGGATCGTACGAATGAATTAGAATGGATCCATTCTATTCTAATTCATTCGCACGATCCATTCTAATTCATTGATAAGATTCATTCTAATTCATTCATACAATCCATTCTAATTCATTCGCACGAATGTATCCATTCTAATTCATACGTACGATCCATTCTAATTCATTCATACGATCCAATCTAATTCATTCATACGATCCACTCTAATTCATTCGAACGAATGTATCCATGGGAATGAATCCATTCTAATTCATTCGTACGATCCATTATAATTCATTTTTATGATCCATTCTAATTCATACGTACGATTCATTCTAATTCATTCATATGATCCAATCTAATTCATTCATACGATCCATTCTATTTCATTCGCACGAATGTATCCATTCTAATTCATTCTAATTCCTTCGTACGATCCATTCGCACGATCCATTCTAATTCCTTCGCACGAATGTATCTATGCACGAATGTATCCATTCTAATTCATTCGTACGATCCATTCTAATTCCTTCGTACAATACATTCTAATTCATTCGCAAGATCCATTCTAATTCATTCATACGATCCATTCTAATTAATTCGTATGATCCATTCTAATTCATTCGCACAATCTATTCTAATTCATTTGTACGATCCATTCTAATTCATTAGCACGAATGTATCCATTCTAATTCTAATCCATTCTAATTCATTCGTACGATCCACCCTAATTCCAACGTACGATCCATTCGCATTCCTTCGTACGATCCATTCTAATTCCTTCGTACGATCAATTCTATTTTATTCGTATGATCCATTCTAATTCCTTCGTATGATCCATTCTAATTCATTCCCATGAATGTATCCATTCAAATTCATACGTACAATCCATTCTAATTCATTCATACGATCCAATTTAATTCATTCATACGATCCATTCTAATTCATTCGTACGATCCATTCTAATTCATTCGCACAATCTATTCTAATTCATTCGTACGATCCATTTTAATTCATTAGCACGATCCATTCTAATTCATTCGTACGATCCATTCTATTTCATTCGTACGATCCATTCTTACTCATTCATACAATCCAATCTAATTAGAATGGATCGTACGTATGAATTAGAATGGATCGTACGACGAAATTAGAATGGATCATACGAATGAAATAGAATGGATCGTACGAAGGAATTAGAATGGATCATACGACAAATGAATTAGAATGAATTAGAATGGATCATGCGAAAGTAATTAGAATGGATCGTATGAATGAATTAGAATGCATTATAATGGATCGTATGAATGAATTAGAATGGATTGTATGAATGAATTAGAATGGATTAGAATGGATCATACGAAGGAATTAGAATGGATCGTACGAATGAATTAGAATGGATACATTCGTGCGAATGAATTAGAATGGATCGTATGAAGGAATTAGATTGGATTGTATGAATGAATTATAATGGATCGTATGAATGAATTAGAATGGATAGTACAAATGAATTAGAATGGATAGTACGAAGGAATTAGAATGGATACATTCGTACGATCCTTTCTAATTCATTCATACAATCCATTCTAATTATTTCGCACGAATGTATCCATTCTAATTCATTCGTACGATCCACCCTAATTCTTTTTTATGATCCATTCTAATTCTTTTGCACAAATGTATCCATTCTAATTCATTCGTACGATCCATTCTAATTCATTCGTACGATCGTATGAATGAATTAGAATGGATCGTATGAATGAATTAGAATGGATCGTGCGAATGAATTAGATTAGATCGTATGAATGAACTAGAATGGATCGTGCGAATGAATTACAATGGATCGTATGAATAAATTCGAATGGATCATACAAATGAATTAAAATGGATACATTCGTGTGAATGAATTAGAATGGATCATACGAAGGAATTAGGGTGGATCGTACGAATGAATTAGAATGGATACATTCGTGCGAAAGAATTAGAATGGATTGTATGAATGAATTAGAATGGATCGTACAAATGTATCCATTCTAATTCCTGCGTACGATCCATTCTAATTCATTCGTACGATCCATTCTAATTCATTCCCATTCTAATTCATTCATACAATCCAATCTAATTCATTCATACGATCCATTCTAATTTATTCGCACTAATGTATCCATTCTAATTCATTCGTACGATCCAATCTAATTCATTCGCACGAATGTATCATTCTAATTCATTAGCACGAATTCATTAGAATGGATCATACGAATGAATTAGAATGGATTAGAATGGATCGTATGAATGAATTCGAATGGATCGTACGAATGAATTAGAATGGATCGTACGAATGAGTTAGAATGGATCATACGAATGAATTAGAATGGATCGTACGAATGAATTAGAATAATCCATTCTGATTCATTCGTACAATCCATTCTAATTCATTCATACGATCTATTCTAATTCATTCATACAATCCATTCTAATTCTTTCGCAAGAATGTATCCATTCTAATTCATTCGTACGATCCATCCTAATTCCTTCGTATGATCCTTTCTAATTCATTCGCAAGAATATATCCATTCTAATTCATTCGTACGATCCATTCTAATTCATTCACATGATCCATTTTAATTCATTCATACGATCTATTCTAATTCATTTATACGATCCATTCTAATTCTTTCGCACGATCCATTCTATTTCATTCGTACGATCCATTCTTACTCATTTGTACGATCCAATCTAATTCATTGGCACGAATGTATCTATTTTAATTTATTCGTACGATCCATTCTAATTCATTCGCACGATCCATTCTAATTCATTCATACGATCCATTCTAATTCATTCATACGATCCATTCTAATTCATTCGCACAATCTATTCTAATTCATTCGTACGATCCTTTCTAATTCATTTGCACGATCCATTCTAATTCATTCATACGATCCATTCTATTTTATTCGTACGATCCATTCTTACTCATTCGTACGATCCATTCTAATTCATTCGCATAAATGTATCTATTCTAATTCATTCGTACGATCCATTCTAATTCCTTCGTACGATCCATTCTATTTCATTCATACGATCCATTCTAATTCATTCATACAATCCATTCTAATTCTTTCACACGAATGTATCCATTCTAATACATTCGTACGTATGATCCATTCTAATTCATTTATTCGTACGATCCATTCTAATTCCTTCGTGCAAATGAATTAGAATGGATCGTATGATTGGATTCGAATGGATCATACGAATGAATTAGAATGGATACATTCGTGCGAATGAATTAGAATGGATCACACGAAGGAATTAGGGTGGATCGTACGAATGAATTAGAATGGATACATTCGTGCGAAAGAATTAGAATAGATTATATGAATGAATTAGAATGGATCGTATGAATGAAATAGAATGGATCGTACGAAGGAATTAGAATGGATCGTATGAATGAATTAGAATGGATACATTAGTGCGAATGAATTAGAATGGATCGTATGAATGAGTAAGAATGGATCGTACGAATGGATTAGAATGGATCGTGCGAATGAATTAGAATGGATCGTATGAATGAATTAGAATGGATCATACGAATGAATTAGAATGGATCGTACGTATGAATTAGAATGAATTGTATGAATGAATTAGATTGGATCGTGTGAATGAATTAGAATGGATCGTACGAATGAATTAGAATGGATACATTCGTGCAAATGAATTAGAATCGATCTTCCGAATGAGTAAGAATGGATCGTGCGAATGAAATAGAATGGATCGTACGAATGAATTAGAATAGATCGTGCAAATGAATTAGAATAGAGCGTACGAATGAATTAGAATAGATTGTGCGAATGAATTAGAATGGATTGTACGAATGAATTAGAATGGATCGTGCGAAAGAATTAGAATGGATCGTACGAATGAATTAGAATGTATCGTGCAAATGAATTAGATTGGATCGTAAGAATGAATTAGAATGGATCGTGTGAATGAATTAGAATGGTCATATGAATGAATTCGAATGGATCGTACGAAGGAATTTGAATGGATCGTATGAAGGAATTAGAGTACGATCCACCCTAATTCCTTCGTATGATCCATTCTAATTCATTCGCACGAATGTATCCATTCTAATTCATTCATACGATCCATTCGAATTCATTCATACGATCCATTCTAATTCATTCATTCGATCCATTCTAATTTATTCGCACGAATGTATCCATTCTAATTCATTCGTACGATCATTTCTAATTCATTCGCACAACCTATTCTAATTCATCCGTACGATCCATTCTAATTCATTCATACGGTCCATTCTAATTCCTTCGTATGGTCCATTTTAATTCCTTCGTACGATCCATTCTAATTCCTTCGTACGATCCATTCTAATTCTTTCGTATGATCCATTCTATTTAATTCATATGATCCATTCTAATTCCTTCATACGATCCATTCTAATTCATTCCCATGAATGTATCCATTCAAATTCATACGTACGATCCATTCTAATTCATTCATACAATCCAATCTAATTCATTCATATGATCCATTCTAATTCATTCGCACGAATGTATCCATTCTAATTCATTCGCACAATCTATTCTAATTCATTCATACGATCCATTCTAATTCATTAGCACGATCCATTCTAATTCATTCGTAAGATCCATTCTATTTCATTCGTACGATCCATTCTTACTCATTCGTACGATCCATTCAATTTCATTCGTACGATCCATTCTTACTCATTCGTACGATCCATTCTAATTCATTCTTACGATCCATTCTAATTCATTCATAAGATCCATTCTAATTCATTCATACAATCCATTCTAGTTCTTTCGCACGAATATATCCATTCTAATTCATTCGTACAATCTACCCTAATTCCTTCATATGATCCTTTCTAATTTATTCGCATGACTGTATCCATTCTAATTCATTCGTACGATCCGTTCGAATTCATTCATACGATCCATTTAATTCATTCATACGATCCATTCTAATTCATTCGCACGAATGTTTCCATTGTAATTCATTCGTACGATCCATTCTAATTCATTCGCACAATCTATTCTAATTCATTTGTATGATCCATTCTAATTCATTCGCACGATCCATTCTAATTCATTTGCATGATCCATTCTAATTCATTCATACAATCCATTCTAATTCTTTTGCATGAATGTATCCATTCTAATTCATTCGTACGATCCATTCTAATTCCTTCGTACGATCCATTCTAATTCCTTCGTATGATCCATTCTATTTCATTCGTATGATCCATTCTAATTCCTTCATACGATCCATTCTAATTCATTCCCATGAATGTATCCATTCTAATTCATACGTACGATCCATTCTAATTCATTTATACGATCCAATCTAATTTATTCATACAATCCATTCTAATTCATTCGCACGAATGTATCCATTCTAATTCATTCGTACGATTCATTCTAATTCATTCGCACAATCGATCTATTCTTATTCATTCGTACGATCCATTCTATTTCATTCGTACGATCCATTATTACTCATTCGTACGATCCATTCTAATTCATTCGCACGAATGTATCCATTCTAATTCATTCGTATGATCCATTCTAATTAATTTGCATGATCCATTCTAATTTATTCATACGATCCATTCTAATTCATTCGTACGATGCATTCTAATTCATTCGCACGATCCATTCTAATTCATTTGTACGATCCATTCTAATTCATTCATACAATCCATTCTAATTCTTTGGCACGAATGTATCCATTCTAATTCATTCGTATGATCCACCCTAATTCCTTCGTATGATCCATTCTAATTCATTCGTATGATCCATTCTAATTCATTAGCACGATCCATTCTAATTTATTCGTACGATCCATTCTATTTCATTCGTACGATCCATTCTAATTCATTAGCACGATTCATTCTAATTCATTCGTACGATCCATTCGAATTCATTCATACGATCTATTCTAATTCATTCGTACGATCCATTCTAATTCATCACACGATCCATTCTAATTCATTCGCACAATCCATTCTAATTCTTTCGCACGAATGTATCCATTCTAATTCATTCGTACGATCCACCCTAATTCCTTCGTATGATCCGTTCTAATTTATTCATACAAAGGAATTAGAATGGATTAGAATGGATCGTATGAATTAGAATGGATCGTATGAATGAGTAAAAATTGATCGTGCGAATGAATTAGAATGGATCATGCTAATGAATTAAAATGGATCGTACGAATCAATTAGAATGGATCGTATGAATGAATTAGAATAGATCGTGCGAATGAATTACAATGGATCGTACGAATGAATTAGAATGGATACATTCGTGCAAATGAATTAGAATGGATCGCACGAATGAGTAAGAATGGATCGTACGAATGAATGGATCGTACGAATGAATTAGAATGGATACATTCGTGCGAATGAATTAGAATGGATCGTACGAATGAGTAAGAATGGATCGTATGAATGAAATAGAATGGATTATACGAATGAATTAGAATGGATCGTGCTAATGAATTAGAATGGATCGTACAATTGAATTAGAATAGATTGTGCGAATGAATTAGAATGGATCGTACGAATGAATTAGAATGGATACATTCGTGCGAATAAATTAGATTGGATCGTATGAATGAATTTGATTGGATCGTATGAATGAATTAGAATAGATCGTACGTATGAATTAGAATGGATACATTCATGGGAATGAATTAGAATGGATAGTACGAAGGAATTAGAATGGATCATACGAATGAATTAGAATGGATACATTCGTGCGAAACAATTAGAATGGATTGTATGAATGAATTAGAATGGATCGTGCAAATAAATTAGAATGGATCGTACGAAGGAATTAGAATGGATCGTATGAAGGAATTAGAATGGATCGTACGAATGAATTAGAATCAATCCATTCTAATTCATACGTACGATCCATTCTAATTCATTCGCACAATCTATTCTAATTCATTCATACGATCCATTCTAATTCATTCGCACGAATGTATCCATTCTAATTCATTCGTACGATCCATTCTTATTCATTCGTACGATCCTTTCCAATTAATTCGCACGATCCATTCTAATTCATTCATACGATCCATTCTAATTCATTCATACAGTCCATTCTAGTTCTTTCGCACGAATGTATCTATTCTAATTCATTCGTACGATCTACCCTAATTCCTTTATATGATCCTTTCTAATTTATTCACACGACTGTATTTATTCTAATTCATTCGTACGATCCGTACGAATTCATTCATACGATCCATTTAATTCATTCATACGATCCATTCTAATTCATTCGCACGAATGTTTCCATTGTAATTCATTCGTACGATCCATTCTAATTCATTCGCACAATCTATTCTAATTCATTCGTACGATCCATTCTAATTCATTCGCACAATCCATTCTAATTTATTTGCATGATCTATTCTAATTCATTCATACAATCCATTCTAATTCTTTTGCACGAATGTATCCATTCTAATTCATTCGTACGATCCATTCTAATTCCTTCGTACGATCCATTCTAATTCCTTCGTATGATCCATTCTATTTCATTCGTGTGATCCATTCTAATTCCTTCGTACGATCCATTCTAATTCATTCCCATGAATGTATCCATTCTCATTCATACGTACGATCCATTCTAATTCATTCATACAATCCAATCTAATTCATTCATATAATCTATTCTAATTCATTCGCACGAATGTATCCATTCTAATTCATTCGTACGATTCATTCTAATTCATTTACACAATCTATTCTTATTCATTCGTACGATCTATTCTATTTCATTCGTACGATCCATTCTTACTCATTCGTACGATCCATTCTAATTCATTCGCACGAATGTATCCATTCTAATTCATTCGTATGATCCATTCTAATTCATTCGCACGATCCATTCTAATTCATTCATACGATCCATTCTAATTCATTCGTACGATCCATTCTAATTCATTCGCTCGATCCATTCTAATTCATTTGTACGATCCATTCTAATTCATTCATACAATCCATTCTAATTCTTTCGCACGAATGTATCCATTCTAATTCATTCGTACGATCTACCCTAATTCCTTCGTATGATCCATTCTAATTCATTCGTACGATCCATTCTAATTCATTAGCACGATCCATTCTAATTTATTCGTACGATCCATTCTATTTCATTCGTACGATCCATTCTAATTCATTAGCACGATTCATTCTAATTCATTCGTACGATCCATTCGAATTCATTCAGACGATCCATTCTAATTTATTCGTACGATCCATTCTAATTCATCACACGAGCCATTCTAATTCATTCGCACAATCCATTCTAATTCTTTCGCACGAATGTATCCATTCTAATTCATTCGTACGATCCACCCTAATTCCTTCGTATGATCCATTCTAATTCATTCGTACAAAGGAATTAGAATGGATTAGAATGGATCGTATAAATTAGAATGGATCGTATGAATGAGTAAGAATTGATCGTGCGAATGAATTAGAATGGATCATGCAAATGAATTAAAATAGATCGTACGAATCAATTAGAATGGATCGTATGAATGAATTAGAATAGTTCGTGCGAATGAATTAGAATGGATCGTATGAATGAATTAGAATGGATACATTCGTGCGAATAAATTAGAATGGATCGCACGAATAAGTAAGAATGGATCGTATGAATGAATGGATCGTACGAATGAATTAGAATGGATACATTCGTGCGAATGAATTAGAATGGATCGTACGAATGAGTAAGAATGGATCGTATGAATGAAATAGAATGGATTGTACGACTGAATTAGAATGGATCGTGGTAATGAATTAGAATGGATCGTACAAATGAATTAGAAAAGATTGTGCGAATGAATTAGAATGGATCGTACGAATGAATTAGAATGGATACATTCGTGCGAATAAATTAGAATGGATCGTATGAATGAATTAGATTGGATCGTATGAATGAATTATAATGGATCGTACGTATGAATTAGAATGGATACATTCATGGGAATGAATTAGACTGGATAGTACGAAGGAATTAGAATGGATCATACGAATGAATTATAATGGATACATTCGTGCGAAAAATTAGAATGGATTGTATGAATGAATTAGAATGGATCGTGCAAATGAATTAGAATGGATCATACGAAGGAATTAGAATGGATCGTATGAAGGAATTAGAATGGATCGTACGAATGAATTAGAATCAATCCATTCTAATTCATACGTACGATCCATTCTAATTCATTCTAATATCCATTCTAATTCATTCGCACAATCTATTCTAATTCATTCATACGATCCATTCTAATTCATTCGCACGAATGTATCCATTCTAATTCATTCGTACGATCCATTCTAATTCATTCGTACGATCCATTCTAATTCATTCGCACGATCCATTCTAATTCATTCATACGATCCATTCTAATTCATTCATACAATCCATTCTAATTCTTTCGCACGAATGTATCCATTCTAATTCATTCTTACGATCCACCCTAATTCCTTCGTATGATCCATTCTAATTCATTCGCACGAATGTATCCATTCTAATTCATTCGTACGATCCATTCAAATTCATTCATACGATCCATTCAAATTCATTCATACGATCCATTATAATTCATTCGCACGAATGTATCCATTCTAATTCATTCGTACGATCCATTCTAATTCATTCGCACAATCTATTCTAATTCATTCGTACGATCCATTCTAATTCATTCGCACGATCCATTCTAATTCATTTGCACGATCCATTCTAATTCATTCATACAATCCATTCTAATTCTTTTGCACGAATGTATCCTTTCTAATTCATTCGTACGATCCATTCTAATTCCTTCGTAGGATCCATTCCAATTCCTTCAAACGATCCATTCTATTTCATTCGTATGATCCATTCTAATTCCTTCGTACGATCCATTCTAATTCATTCCCATGAATGTATCCATTCTAATTCATACGTACGATCCATTCTAATTCATTCATACGATCCAATCTAATTCATTCATATGATCCATTCTAATTCATTCGCACGAATGTATACATTTTAATTCATTCGTATGATCCATTCTAATTCATTCGTACTATCTATTCTAATTCTTTCATACGATCCATTCTAATTCATTTGTACGATCCATTCTAATTCATTCCTTCGATCCATTCTAATTCATTCGTACGATCCATTCTTACTCATTCGTACGATCCATTCTAATTTATTCGCACGAATGTATCCATTCTAATTCATTCGTACGATCCATTCTAATTTATTTGCACGATCCATTCTAATTCAATCGTACGATCCATTGTAATTTATTCGTACGATCCATTCTAATTCATTCACACGATCCATTCTAATTCATTCATATGATCCATTCTAATTCATCCATATAATACGTTCTAATTCTTTCGCATGAATGTATCCATCCCAATTAATTCGTACGATCCATTCTAATTCATTCGCACAATCTATTCTAATTCATTCGTACGATCCATTCTAATTCATTAGCACGATCCATTCTAATTCATTTGTACAATCAATTCTATTTCATTCATACAATCCATTCTTACTCATTCGTACGATCCATTCTAATTTATTCGCACGAATGTATCCATTCTAATTCATTCGCACAATCCATTCTAATTCATTCATACGATCCATTCTAATTCATTCGCACGATCCATTTTAATTCATTCATACGATCCATTCTAATTCATTCGTACGATCCATTCTAATTCATTCGCACAATCTATTCTAATTCATTCGTACGATCCATTCTAATTTATTAGCACGACCCATTCTAATTCATTCGTACGATCCATTCTATTTCATTCGTACGATCCATTCTTACTCATTCGTATGATCCATTCTAATTCATTCACACGAATGTATCCATTCTAATTCATTCGCACGATCCATTCTAATTCATTCATACGATCCATTCTAATTCTTTCGTACGATCCATTCTAATTCATTTGCACAATCTATTCTAATTCATTCGTACGATCCATTCAAATTCATTAGCACGATCCATTCTAATTCATTCGTACGATCCATTCTATTTCATTCGTACGATCCATTCTTACTCATTCGTACGATCCATTCTAACTCATTCGCATGAATGTATCCATTTTAATTCATTCGTACGATCCATTCTAATTCATTCGCACGATCCATTCTAATCCATTCATACAATCTATTCTAATTCATTCGTACGATCCATTCTAATTCATTCGCACGATCCATTCTAATTCATTCATATGATCCATTCTAATTCATTCATATAATCCTTTCTAATTCTTTCGCACGAATGTATCCATTCTAATTCATTCGTACGATCCACCCTAATTCCAACATATGATCCATTCAAATTCATTCGCACGAATGTATCCATTCTAATTCATTCGGACGATCCATTCGAATTTATTCATACGATCCATTCTATTTCATTCGTATGATCCATTCTAATTCATTCGCACGAATGTATCCATTCTAATTCATTCGTACGATCCATTCTAATTCATTCGCACGATCCAATCTAATTTATTCGCACGATCCATTCTAATTCATTCGTACGATCCATTCTATTTCATTCGTACGATCCATTCTTACTCATTCGTACGATCCATTCTAATTTATTTGCACGAATGTATCCATTCTAATTCATTCGTACGATCCATTCTAATTCATTCGCACGATCCATTCTAATTCATTCGTACGATCCATTCTAATTCATTCGTACGATCCATTCTAATTCATTAGCACGATCCATTCTAATTCATTCATACGATCCATTCTAATTCACACGATCCATTCTAATTCATTTATACGATCCATTCTATTTTATTCGTATGATCCATTCTAATTAATTCATACGATCCATTCTATTTCATTCGTACGATCCATTCTTACTCATTCGTATGATCCATTCTAATTCAATCATATGATCCAATCTAATTCATTCGCACGATCCATTCTAATTCATTTGTACGATCCATTCTATTTCATTCGTACGATCCATTCTTACTCATTCGTACGATCTATTCTAATTCATTCGCACGAAGGTATCCATTCTAATTCATTCGTACGATCCATTCTAATTCATTCGCACGATCCATTCTAATTCATTCAAACAATCCATTCTAATTCATTCGTACGATCCATTCTAATTCATTCATACAATCCATTCTAGTTCTTTCGCACGAATGTATCAATTCTAATTCATTCGTACGATCCATTCTAATTCGTTCACATGATCCATTCTAATTCATTCATACGATCCATTCTAATTCATTCGTACGATCCATTCTAATTCATATGTACGATCCATTCGAATTCATTCATACGATCCATTCTAATTCATTCACACAATCCATTCTAATTCATTCGCACGAATGTATCAATTCTAATTCATTCGTACGATCCATTCTAATTCATTCGCACGATCCAATCTAATTCATTCGCACGATCCATTCTAATTCATTCGTACGATCCATTCTATTTCATTCATACGATCCATTCTTACTCATTCGTACGATCCATTCTAATTCATTCGCACGAATGTATCCATTCTAATTCATTCGTACGATCCGTTCTAATTCATTCGCACGATCCATTCTAATTCATTCATACGATCCATTCTAATTCATTCGTATGATCCATTCTAATTCATTCGCACAATCTATTCTAATTCATTCGTATGTTCCATTCTAATTCATTAGCACGATCCATTCTAATTCATTCGCACGATCCATTCTAATTCATTCGTGCAAAAGAATTAGAATGGATTGCACAAATGTATCCATTCTAATTCCTTCGTATGATCCATTCTAATTCCTTCATACGATCCATTCTGATTCCTTCATACGATCCATTCTATTTTATTCATACGATCCATTCTATTTCAGTCGTATGATCCATTCTAATTCCTTCGTACGATCCATTCTAATTCATTCCCATGAATGTATCCATTCTAATTCATATGTACGATCCATTCTAATTCATTCGCACGAATCTATACATTTTAATTCATTCGTATGATCCATTCTAATTCATTCGTACTATCTATTCTAATTCTTTCATACGATCCATTCTAATTCATTTGTACGATCCATTCTAATTCATTCCTTCGATCCATTCTAATTCATTCGTACGATCCATTCTTACTCATTCGTACGATCCATTCTAATTTATTCGCACGAATGTATCCATTCTAATTCATTCGTACGATCCATTCTAATTCATTTGCACGATCCATTCTAATTCAATCGTACGATCCATTCTAATTTATTCGTACGATCCATTCTAATTCATTCACACGATCCATTCTAATTAATTCATACGATCCATTCTAATTCATCCATACAATCCAATCTAATTCTTTCGCATGAATGTATCCATCCTAATTAATTCGTACGATCCATTCTAATTCATTCGCACAATCTATTCTAATTCATTCGTACGATCCATTCTAATTCATTAGCACGATCCATTCTAATTCATTTGTACAATCCATTCTAATTCATTCATACGATCCATTCTTACTCATTCGTATGATCCATTCTAATTCATTCACACGAATGTATCCCTTCTAATTCATTCGCACGATCCATTCTAATTCATTCATACGATCCATTCTAATTCATTCGCACGATCCATTTTAATTCATTCATAAGATCCATTCTAATTCATTCGTACGATCCATTCTAATTCATTCGCACAATCTATTCTAATTCATTCGTACGATCCATTCTAATTTATTAGCACGACCCATTCTAATTCATTCGTACGATCCATTCTATTTCATTCATACGATCCATTCTTACTCATTCGTATGATCCATTCTAATTCATTCACACGAATGTATCCATTCTAATTCATTCGCACGATCTATTCTAATTCATTCGTACGATCCATTCTAATTCTTTCGTACGATCCATTCTAATTCATTCGCACAATCTATTCTAATTCATTCGTACGATCCATTCAAATTCATTAGCACGATCCATTCTAATTCATTCATACGATCCATTCTATTTCATTCGTACGATCCATTCTTACTCATTCGTACGATCCATTCTAACTCATTCGCATGAATGTATCCATTTTAATTCATTCGTACGATCCATTCTAATTCATTCGCATGATCCATTCTAATTCATTCATACAATCTATTCTAATTCATTCGTACGATCCATTCTAATTCATTCGCACGATCCATTCTAATTCATTCATATGATCCATTATAATTCATTTATATAATCCTTTCTAATTATTTCGCACAAATGTATCCATTCTAATTCATTCGTACGATCCACCCTAATTCCATCGTATGATCCATTCTAATTCATTCGCACGAATGTATCCATTCTAATTCATTCGGACGATCCATTCGAATTTATTCATACGATCCATTCTATTTCATTCGTACGATCCATTCTAATTCATTCGCACGAATGTATCTATTCTAATTCATTCGTACGATCCATTCTAATTCATTCGCACGATCCAATCTAATTTATTTGCACGATCCATTCTAATTCATTCGTACGATCCATTCTATTTCATTCGTACGATCCATTCTTACTCATTCGTACGATCCATTCTAATTTATTTGCACGAATGTATCCATTCTAATTCATTCGTACGATCCATTCTAATTCATTCGCACGATCCATTCTAATTCATTCATAAAATCCAATCTGATTCATTCATACGATCCATTCTAATTCATTCATACGATCCATTCTAATTCACACGATCCATTCTAGTTCATTTATACGATCCATTCTATTTCATTCGTATGATCCATTCTAATTAATTCATACGATCCATTCTATTTCATTCGTATGATCCATTCTTACTCATTCGTATGATCCATTCTAATTCATTCATACGATCCAATCTAATTCATTCGCACGATCCATTCTAATTCATTCGTACGATCCATTCTATTTCATTCGTACGATCCATACTTACTCATTCGTACGATCCATTCTAATTCATTCGTACGAAGGTATCCATTCTAATTCATTCGTACGATCCATTCTAATTCATTCACACGATCCATTCTAATTCATTCATACAATCCAATCTAATTCATTCGTATGATCCATTCTAATTCATTCATACAATCCATTCTAATTCTTTCGCACGAATGTATCAATTCTAATTCATTCGTACGATCCATTCTAATTCGTTCACATGATCCATTCTAATTCATTCATACGATCCATTCTAATTCATTCGTACGATCCATTCTAATTCATATGTACGATCCATTCGAATTCATTCATACGATCCATTCTAATTCATTCACACGATCCATTCTAATTCATTCGCACGAATGTATCAATTCTAATTCATTCGTACGATCCATTCTAATTCATTCGCACGATCCAATCTAATTCATTCGCACGATCCATTCTAATTCATTCGTACGATCCATTCTATTTCATTCATACAATCCATTCTTACTCATTCGTACGATCCATTCTAATTCATTCGCATGAATGTATCCATTCTAATTCATTCGTACGATCCATTCTAATTCATTCGCACGATCCATTCTAATTCATTCATACGATCCATTCTAATTCATTCGTATGATCCATTCTAATTCATTCGCACAATCTATTCTAATTCATTCGTATGTTCCATTCTAATTCATTAGCATGATCCATTCTAATTCATTAGCACGATCCATTCTAATTCATTCGTGCAAAAGAATTAGAATGGATTGCACAAATGTATCCATTCTAATTCCTTCGTATGATCCATTCTAATTCCTTCATACGATCCATTCAATTTTATTCATACGATCCATTCTATTTCATTCGTATGATCCATTCTAATTCCTTCGTACGATCCATTCTAATTCATTCCCATGAATGTATCCATTCTAATTCATACGTACGATCCATTCTAATTCATTCATACGATCCAATCTAATTCATTCATATGATCCATTCTAATTCATTCGCACGAATGTATCCATTCTAATTCATTCGTACGATCCATTCTAATTCATTCGCACAATCTATTCTAATTCATTCGTACAATCCATTCTAATTCATTAGCACGATCCATTCTAATTCATTCGCACGAATGTATCCGTTCTAATTCATTCGTACAATACATTCTAATTCATTCGTACGATCCATTCTAATTCATTCGCACGAATGTATCCATTCTAATTCATTCGTTCGATCTATTCTAATTAATTCACATGATCCATTATAATTCATTCATACGATCCAATCTATTTCATTCATACGATCCATTCTAATTCATTCGCATGAATATATCCATACTAATTCATTCGTACGATCCATTCTAATTCATTCGCACAATCTATTCTAATACATTCGTACGATCCATTCTAATTCATTAGCACGATCCATTCTAATTCATTTGTACGATCCATTCTATTTCATTCGTACGATCCATTCTTACTCATTCGTATGATCCATTCTAATTCATTCGCACGAATATATCCATTCTAATTCATTCGTACGATCCATTCTAATTCATTCGCACGAATATATCCATTCTAATTCATTCGTACGATCCATTCTAATTCATTCGCACGATCCATTCTAATTCATTCATACGATCCATTCTAGTTCATTCGTACGATCCATTCTAATTCATTCGCACGAATATATCCATTCTAATTCATTCGTACGATCCATTCTAATTCATTCATACGATGCATTCTAATTCATTCATACAATCCATTCTAATTCTTTTGCACGAATGTATCCTTTCTAATTCATTCGTACGATCCACCCTAATTCCTTCGTATGATCCATTCTAATTCATTCGCACGAATGTATCCATTCTAATTCATTCGTACGATCCATTCGAATTCATTCATACGATCTATTCTAATTCATTCATTCGAACCATTCTAATTTATTCGCACGAATGTATCCATTCTATTTTATTCGCACGATCTATTCTAACTCATTCGCACAATCTACTCTAATTCGTTCGTACGATCCATTCTAATTCATTAGCACGATCCATTCTAATTCATCCGTACGATCCATTCTATTTCATTCGTACGATCCATTTTACTCATTAGCATAATCCATTCTAATTCATTCGCACGATCCATTCTAATTCATTCATACGATCCATTCTAATTCTTTCGCACGAAGGTATCCATTCTAATTCATTCGTACGATCCTCCCAAATTCCTTCATATGATCCATTCTAATTCATTCGCACGAATGTATCCATTCTAATTCATTCGTACGATCCATTCAAATTCATTCATACGATCCATTTTAATTCATTCATACGATCCATTCTAATTCATTTGCACGAATGTATCCATTCTAATTCATTCGTACGATCCATTCTAATTCATTCGCACGATCTATTCTAATTCATTCGCACGATCTATTCTAATTCATTCGTACGATCCATTCTAAATCATTAGCACGATCCATTCTAATTCATTCGTACGATCCATTCTTACTCATTCGTAAGATCCATTATAATTCATTCGCACGAATGTATCCATTCTAATTCATTCGTACGATCCATTCTAATTCATTCGCACGATCCATTCTAATTCATTCATACGATCCATTCTAATTCATTCGTACGATCCATTCTAATACATTCGCACGATCCATTCTAATTCATTCGCACAATCTATTCTAATTCATTCGTAATTCATTCGCACGATCATTCAGGTGTTTAGGTTGCGGCCTCAGACTTTGTATTTGGTTGAATACAAAGGTGCACCTTTGAACATTAGTTGATCGTTGGGAGACCGTGTGTGATCCATTCTAATTCTTTCAAAGGTGCACCTTTGTATTCAACCAAATACAAAGTCTAAGGCCGCAACCTAAACTCCTGAATGATCGTGCGAACAAATTATGAATGAATTAGAATAGATTGTGTGAATGAATTAGAATGGATCGTGCGAATGAATTAGAATGGATCGTACGATTGAATTAGAATGGATCGTATGAATGAATTAGAATGGATCGTGCGAATGAATTAGAATGGATCGTATGAATGAATTAGACTGTATACATTCGTGTGAATTAATTAGAATGGATCGTACGAATAAGTAAGTATTGATCGTACGAATGAAATAGAATGGATCGTACGAATGACTTAGAATGGATCGTGCGAATGAATTAGATTGGATCATGCGAATGAATTAGAATGGATTGTACGAATGAGTAAGAATGGATCGTACGAATGAAATAGAATGGATCGTATGAAATGATTTAGAAATGGATCGTGCGAATGAGGATACATTCGTGCGAATGAATTAGAATGGATCGTACGAATGAGTAAGAATGGATCGTACGAATGAAATAGAATGGATCGTACGAATGAATTAGAATGGATCATGCGAATGAATTAGATTGGATCGTGCGAATGAATTAGATTGGATCGTACGAATGAATTAGAATGGATACATTCGTGCGAATAAATTAGAATGGATCGTATGAATGAATTAGAATGGATCGTATGAATGAATTCGAATGGATCGTACGAATAAATTTGAATGGATACATTCGTGCGAATGAATTAGAATGGATCATACGTAGGAATTAGAGTGGATCGTACGAATGAATTAGAATGGATACATTCGTGCAAAAGAATTAGAATTGATTGTATGAATGAATTAGAATGGATCGTATGAATGAATTAGAATGGATTGTGCGAATGAATTGGAATGGATCGTACGAAGAATTAGAATTGATCGTATGAATGAATTCGAATGGATCGTACGAATGAATTAGAATGGATACATTCGTGCGAATAAATTAGAATGGATCATACGAAAGAATTAGAATGGATCGTACGAATGAATTAGAATGGATCCATTCTATTCTAATTCATTCACACGATCCATTCTAATTCATTCATACGATCCATTCTAATTTATTCATACAATCCATTCTAATTCTTTTGCATGAATGTATCCATTCTAATTCATTCATACGATCCACCCTAATTCCTTCTATGATCCATTCTAATTCATTTGCACGAATGTATCCATTCTAATTCATACGTACGATCCATTCTAATTCATTCATACGATCCAATCTAATTCATTCATACGATCCATTCTAATTCATTCACACGAATGTATCCATGGGAATGAAACCATTCTAATTCATTCGTACGATCCATTCTAATTCATTCATACGATCCATTCTAATTTATTTGCACGATTTATTCATACGATTCATTGTAATTCATTCGCACAATCCATTCTAATTCATTCGCACGATTCACTCGTATGATCCATTCTAATTCATTCGTACGAATGGAATGAATTAGAATGGATACATTCGTGCGAATGAATTAGAATGGATCGTATGAATGAATTAGATTGGATCGGAATGGATCGTACGTATGAATTAGAAAGGATACATTCGTGCGAATGAATTAGAATGGATCATATGAATGAATTAGAATGGATCGTATGAAGAAATTAGAATGGATCGTATGTATGAATTAGAATGGATACATTCATGGGAATGAATTAGAATGGATCGTACGAAGGAATTAGAATGGGTCATATGAATGATATAGAATGGATCGTGCGAATGAATTAGAATGGATCGTACGAATGAATTAGAATGGATTGTATGAATGAATTAGAATGGATCGTACGAATGAATTAGAATGGATCGTGCGAATGAATTAGAACGGATCGTACGAATGAATTAGAATAGATACATTCGTGCGAATGAATTAGAATGGATCGTACGAATGAGTAAGAATGGATCGTACGAATGTAATAGAATGGATCGTACGAATGAATTAGAATGGATCGTGCTAATGAATTAGAATGGCTCGTACGAATGAATTAGAATAGATTGTGCGAATAAATTAGAATGGATCGTACAAATGAATTAGAATGGATACATTCGTGCGAATGAATAAGAATGGATCGTATGAATGAATTAGATTGGATCGTATGAATGAATTAGAATGGATCGTATGTATGAATTAGAATGGATACATTCATGGGAATGATCTAGAATGGATCGTACGAAGGAATTACAATGGATCATACGAACGAAATAGAATGGATCGTACGAAGTAATTAGAATGGATCGTACGTTATGAATGAATTAGAATAGATCGTACGTATGAATTAGAATGGATACATTCATGGGAATGAATTAGAATGGATCGTATGAAGGAATTAGAAGGGATCCATTCTAATTCATTCTAATTCATTCGTACGAACCATTCAAATTCATTCATACGATCCATTCTAATTCATTCATACGATCCAATCTAATTTATTCATACGATCCATTTTAATTCATTAGCACGATCCATTCTAGTTTATTCGTACGATCCATTCTATTTCTTTTGTACGATCCATTCTTACTCATTCTTACGATCCATTCTAATTCATTCGCACGAATGCATCTATTCTAATTCATTCGTACGTTCCATTCTAATTCATTCGCACGATCCATTATAATCCATTCATACTATCCATTCTAATTCATTCGTACGATCCATTCTATAGAATGGATACATTCATGGGAATGAATTAGAAACGATAGTGCAAAGGAATAGAATGAATCATACGAATGAAATAGAATGGATCGTATGAATGAATTCGAATGGATCGTACGAATAAATTAGAATAGATTATGCGAATGAATTACAATGGATCGTACGAATGAATTAGAATGGATACATTCGTGCGAAAGAATTAGAATGGATTGTATGAATGAATTAGAATGGATCGTGGAAATGAATTAGAATGGATCGAGCGAATGAATTAGAATGGATCGTACGAATGAATTAGAATAGATTGTGCAAATGAATTAGAATGGATCGTACGAATGAATTAGAATGGATACATTCGTGCGAATGAATTAGAATGGATCGTATGAATGAATTAGAATGGATCGTATGAATGAATTAGAATGGATCGTATGAATAAATTCGAATGGATCGTGCGAATGAATTAGAATGGATACATTCGTGCGAATGAATTAGAATGGATCATACGAAGGAATTAGGGTGGATCGTACGAATGAATTAGAATGGATACATTCGTGCAAAAGAATTAGAATGGATTGTATGAATGAATTAGAATGCATCGTATGAATGAATTAGAATGGATCGTGTGAATGAATTAGAATGGATCGTACGAATGAATTAGAATGGATCGTATGAATGAAATAGAATGGATCGTGTGAATGAATTAGAATGGATCGTACGAATGAATTAGAATGGATACATTCATGCGAATGAATTAGAATGGATCGTACGAATGAGTAAGAATGGATCGTACGAATGAATTAGAATGGATCGTGGAAATGAATTAGAATGGATCGTGCAAATGAATTAGAATGGATCCTATGAAGGAATTAGAATGAATCATATGAAGGAATTAGAATGGATCGTATGAATGAATTAGAATAGATCGTATGAAGGAATTAGAATGGATCGTACGAATGAATTAGAATGGATCGTATGAATGCATTAGAATGGATCGTGCGAATGAATTAGAATGGATCGTACGAATGAATTAGAATGGATACATTCATGCGAATGAATTAGAATGGATCGTACGAATGAGTAAGAATGGATCATACGAATGAATTAGAATGGATCGTGCAAATGAATTAGAATGGATCGTGCAAATGAATTAGAATGGATCGTACGAAGGAATTAGAACGGATATATCGAAGGAATTAGAATGGATCGTATGAAGGAATTAGAATGGATCGTACGAATGAATTAGAATCAATCCAATCTAATCCATTCTAATTCATTCACACAATCTATTCTAATTCATTCATACGATCCATTCTAATTCATTCGCACGAATGTATCCATTCTAATTCATTCGTACGATCCATTCTAATTCATTCATACGTTCTATTCTAATTCATTCACACGATCCATTCTAATTCATTCATATGATCCATTCTAATTCATTCATACAATCCATTCTAATTCTTTGGCACGAATGTATCCATTCTAATTTATTCGTACGATCCACCCTAATTCCTTCGTATGATCCATTCTAATTCATTCGCACGAATGTATCCATTCTAATTCATTCGTACGATCAATTCGAATTAATTCATACCATCCATTCTAATTCATTCATACGATCCATTCTAATTCATTCGCACGAATGTATCCATTCTAATTCATTCGTACGATCCATTCTAATTCATTCGCACAATCTATTCTAATTCATTCGTACGATCCATTCTAATTCATTCGCACGATCCATTCTAATTCATTTGCACGATCCATTCTAATTTATTCATACAATCCATTCTAATTCTTTTGCACGAATGTATCCTTTCTAATTCATTCGTATGATCCATTCTAATTCCTTCGTACGATCCATTCTAATTCCTTCAAACGATCCATTCTATTTCATTCGTATGATCCATTCTAATTCCTTTGTACGATCCTTTCTAATTCATTCCCATGAATGTATCCATTCTAATTCATACGTACGATCCATTCTAATTCATTCATACGATCTAATCTAATTCATTCATACGATCCATTCTAATTCATTCGCACGAATGTATACATTCTAATTCATTCGTATGATCCATTCTAATTCATTCGCACTATCTATTCTAATTAGTTCGTACGATCCATTCTAATTCATTTGTACGATCCATTCTAATTCATTCATTCGATCCATTCTAATTCATTCGTACGATCCATTCTTACTCATCCGTACGATCCATTCTAATTCATTCGCACGAATGTATCCATTCTAATTCATTCGTACGATCCATTCTAATTCATTCGCACGATCCATTCTAATTCATTCATACGATCCATTCTAATTCATTCGTACGATCCATTCTAATTCATTCGCACAATCTATTCTAATTCATTCGTACGATCCATTCTAATTCATTAGCACGATCCATTCTAATTCATTCATACGATCCATTCTATTTTATTCGTACGATCCATTCTTACTCATTCGTACGATCCATTCTAATTAATTCACACAAATGTATCCATTTTAATTCATTCGTACGATCCATTCTAATTCATTCGCACGATCCATTCTAATTCATTCATACGATCCATTTTAATTCATTTGTACGATCCATTCTAATTCATTCGCACAATCTATTCTAATTCATTCGTACGATCCATTCTAATTCATTAGCACGATCCATTCTAATTCTTTCGTACGATCCATTCTATTTCATTCGTACGATCCATTCTTACTCATTCGTACGATCCATTCAAATTCATTCGCATGAATGTATCCATTTTAATTCATTCGTACGATCCATTCTAATTCATTCGCACGATCCATTCTAATTCATTCATACGATCCATTCTAATTCGTTCGTACGATCCATTCTAATTCATTTGCACGATCCATTCTAATTCATTCATACGATCCATTCTAATTCATTCATATAATCCATTCTAATTCTTTCGCACGAATGTATCCATTCTAATTCATTCGTACGATCCACCCAAATTCCTTCGTATGATCCATTCTAATTCATTTGCACGAATGTATCCATTCTAATTCATTCGTACGATCCATTCGAATTCATTCATACGATCCATTCTAATTCATTCGCACGATCCATTCTAATTCATTCGCACGATCCAATCTAATTTATTCCCACGATCCATTCTAATTCATTCGTACGATCCATTCTATTTCATTCGTAGGATATATTTTTACTCAATCGTACGACCCATTCTAATTCATTCGCACGAATGTATCCATTCTAATTCATTCGTACGATCCATTCTAATTCATTCGCATGATCCATTATAATTCATTCATACGATCCATTCTAATTCATTCATACAATCCATTCTAATTCTTTCGCACGAATGTATCCATTCTAATTTATTCGTACGATCCATTCTAATTCGTTTGCACAATCCATTCTAATTCATTCAAACGATCCATTCTAATCCATTCGTACGATCCATTCTAATTCATACGAACGATCCATTCGAATTCATTCATACGATCCATTCTAATTCATTCATACGATCCATTCTAATTAATTCGCACGAATGTATCCATTCTAATTCATTCGTACGATCAATTCTAATTCATTCGCACGATCCAATCTAATTCATTCCCACGATCAATTCTAATTCATTCGTACGATCCATTCTATTTCATTCATATGATCCATTCTTACTCATTCGTACGATCCATTCTAATTCATTCGCACGAATGTATCCATTCTAATTCATTCGTACGATCCATTCTAATTCATTCGCACAATCCATTCTAATTCATTCGTACGATCCATTCTAATTCATTCGCAGAATCTATTCAAATTCATTCGTATGATCTATTCTACATCATTAGCACGATCTATTCTAATTCATTCGCACGATCCATTCTAATTCATTCGTGCAAAAGAATTAGAATGGATTGCACGAATGTATCCATTCTAATTCATTTGTACGATCCATTCTAATTCATTCGTACGATCCATTATAATTCATTCATACGATCCATTCTAATTCATTCGTACGATCCATTCTAATTCATTCGCACAATCTGTTCTAATTCATTCGTATGATCTATTCTAATTCATTAGCACGATCTATATTAATTCATTCGCACGATCCATTCTAATTCATTCGTGCAAAAGAATTAGAATGGATTACACGAATGTATCCATTCTAATTCCTTCAAACGATCCATTCTAATTCATTCGTACGATCCATTCTATTTCATTCATATGATCCATTCTAATTCCTTCGTACGATCCATTCTAATTCATTCCCATGAATGTATCCATTCTAATTCATACGTACGATCCATTCTAATTCATTCATACGATCCAATCTAATTCATTCATACGATCCATTCTAATTCATTCGCACGAATGTATCCATTCTAATTCATTCGTACGATCCATTCTAATTCATTCGCACAATCTATTCTAATTCATTCGTATGATCCATTCTAATTCATTAGCATGATCCATTCTAATTCATTCGTACGATCCATTCTATTTCATTATTACTCATTCGTATGATCCATTCTAATTCATTCACACGAATGTATCCATTCTAATTCATTCGTCCGATCCATTCTAATTCATTCACATGATCCATTCTAATTCATTCATACGATCCAATCTAATTCATTCATACGATCCATTCTAATTCATTTGCACGAATGTATCCGTTCTAATTCATTCGTACCATCCATTCTAATTCATTCGTAGAGTCTATTCTAATTCATTCGTACGATCCATTCTAATTCATTAGCACGATCCATTCAAATTCATTCGTACGATCCATTCTATTTTATTCGTACGATCCATTCTTACTCATTCGTACGATCCATTCTAATTCATTCACACGAATGTATCCATTCTAATTCATTCGTACGATCCATTCTAATTCATTCGCACGATCCATTCTAATTCATTCATATGATCCATTCTAATTCATTCATACAATCCATTCTAATTCTTTCGCACGAATGTATCCATTCTAATTCGTTCGTACGATCCACCCTAATTCCTTCGTATGATCCATTCTAATTCATTCGCACGAATGTATCCATTCTAATTCATTCGTACGATCCATTCGAATTCATTCATACGATCCATTCTAATTCATTCATACGAACCATTCTAATTCATTCGCACGAATGTATCCATTCTAATTTATTCGCATGATCCATTCTAATTCATTCACACAATCTATTCTAATTCGTTCGTACAACCCATTCTAATTCATTAGCACGATCCATTCTAATTCATTCGTACGATCCATTCGATTTCATTCGTACGGTCCATTCTTACTCATTAGCACAATCCATTCTAATTCATTCGCACGATCCATTCTAATTCATTCATATGATCCATTCTAATTCATTCATACAATCTATTCTAAATCTTTCACACGAATGTATCCATTCTAATTCATTCGTACGATGCACCCTAATTCCTTCATATGATCCATTCTAATTCATTCGCACGAATGTATCCATTCTAATTCATTCGTATGATCCATTCTATTTCATTCATACGATCTATTCAAATTCATTCATATGATCCATTCTAGTTCATTCGCATGAATGTATCCATTCTAATTCATTCGTACGATCCATTCTAATTCATTCGCACGATCTATTCTAATTCATTCGTACGATCCATTCAAATTCATTAGCACGATCCATTCTAATTCATTCGTACGATCGATTCTATTTCATTCGTACGATCCATTCTTACTCATTCGTACGATCCATTATAATTCATTCGCACGAATGTATCCATTCTAATTCATTCCTACGATCCATTCTAATTCATTCGCACGATCCATTCTAATTCATTCATACGATCCATTCTAATTCATTCGTACGATCCGTTCTAATTCGTTCGCACGATCCATTCTAATTCATTCGCACAATCTATTCTAATTCATTCGTAATTCATTCGCACGATCATTCAGGTGTTTAGGTTGCGGCCTCAGACTTTGTATTTGGTTGAATACAAAGGTGCACCTTTGAACGTTAGTTGATCGTGGGGAGACCCTGTGTGATCCATTCTAATTCATTCAAAGGTGCACCTTTTTATTCAACCAAATAAAAAGTCTGAGGCCGCAACCTAAACTCCTAAATGATCGTGCGAACGAATTACGAATGAATTAGAATGATTGAGTGAATGAATTAGAATGGATCATGCGAATGAATTAGAATGGATCGTACGATTGAATTAGAATGGATCGTTTGAATGAATTAGAATGGATCGTGCAAATTAATTAGAATGGATCGTACGAATGAATTAGAATGGATACATTTGTGTGAATGAATTAGAATGGATCGTACGAATGAGTAAGAATGGATCGTAGGAATGAAATAGAATGGATCGTACGAATGAATTAGAATGGATCGTGCGAATGAATTAGATTGGATCATGCGAATGAATTAGAATGGATCGTACGAATGAGTAAGAATGGATCGTACGAATGAAATAGAATAGATCGTATGAAATGATTTAGAAATGGATCGTGCGAATGAGGATACATTCGTGCGAATGAATTAGAATGGATCGTACGAATGAGTAAGAATGGATTGTACAGATGAAATAGAATGGATCGTACGAATGAGTTAGAATGGATCGTGCGAATGAATTAGATTGGATCGTGCGAATGAATTAGATTGGATCCTACGAATGAATTAGAATGGATAGATTCATGCGAATGAATTAGAATGGATCGTATGAATGAATTAGAATGGATCGTATGAATGAATTCGAATGAATCATACGAATGAATTTGATAGGATACATTCGTGCGAATGAATTAGAATGGATCATACGAAGGAATTAGGGTGGATCGTACGAATGAAATAGAATGGATACATTCATGCAAAAGAATTAGAATGGATTGTATGAAGGAATTAGAATGGATCGTATGAATGAATTAGAATGGATCGTGCGAATGAATTAGAATGGATCGTACGATGAATTAGAATGGATTGTATGAATGAATTCGAATGGATCGTACGAATGAATTAGAATGGATACATTCGTGCGAATGAATTAGAATGGATCATACGAAGGAATTAGAATGGATCGTACGAATGAATTAGAATGGATCCATTCTATTCTAATTCATTCGCACGATCCATTCTAATTCATTCATACGATCCATTCCAATTCATTCATACAATCCATTCTAATTATTTTGCACGAATGTATCCATTCTAATTCATTCGTACGATCCATCCTAATTCCTTCGTATGATCCATTCTAATTCATTCGCACGAATGTATCCATTCTAATTCATACGTACGATCCATTCTAATTCATTCATACGATCCAATCTAATTCATTTATACGATCCATTCTAATTCATTCGCACGAATGTATCCATGGGAATGAATCCATTCTAATTCATTCGTACGATCCATTCTAATTCATTCGTACGATCCATTCTAATTCATTTGCATGATTTATTCATACGATTCATTCTAATTCATTCGCACAATCCATTCTAATTCATTCGCACGATTCATTCGTATGATCCATTCTAATTCATTCGTACGAATGGAATGAATTAGAATGGATACATTCATGCGAATGAATTAGAATGGATCGTATGAATGAATTAGATTGGATCGGAATGGATCGTACGAATGAATTAGAATGGATACATTCGTGCGAATGAATTAGAATGGATCGTATGAATGAATTAGAATGGATCGTACATATGAATTAGAATGGATACATTCATGGGAATGTATTAGAATGGATCGTATGAAGGAATTAGAATGGGTCATACGAATGAAATAGAATGGATCGTGTGAATGAATTAGAATGGATCGTACGAATGAATTAGAATGGATTGTATGAATGAATTAGAATGGATCGTATGAATGAAATAGAATGGATCGTGCGAATGAATTAGAATGGATCATACGAATGAATTAGAATGGATACATTCGTGCGAATGAATTAGAATGGATCGTACGAATGAGTAAGAATGGATTGTATGAATGAAATAGAATGGATCGTACGAATGAATTAGAATGGATAATGCTAATGAATTAGAATGGCTCGTACGAATGAATTAGAATAGATTGTGCGAATAAATTAGAATGGATCGTACAAAGGAATTAGAATGGATACATTCGTGCGAATGAAGTAGAATGGATCGTATGAATGAATTAGATTGGATCGTATGAATGAATTAGAATGGATCGTACTTTTTAATTAGAATGGATACATTCATGGGAATGATCTAGAATGGATCGTACGAAGGAATTCGAATGGATCATACGAACGAAATATAATAGATCGTACGAAGTAATTAGAATGGATCGTACGTTATGAATGAATTAGAATGGATCGTACGTATGAATTAGAATGGATACATTCATGGGAATGAATTAGAATGGATAGTACGAAGGAATTAGAAGGGATCCATTCTAATTCATTCCAATTCATTCGTACGATCCATTCTAATTCATTCATACGGTCCAATCTAATTCATTCATACGATCCATTCCAATTCATTCGCACGAATGTATCCATTCTAATTCATTCATACAATCGATTCTAATTCATTCGCATGATCCAATCTAACTCATTCGCACGATCCATTCTAATTCATCATTCGCACACTATTCTAATTCATTCGTACGATCCATTCTAATTCATTCGCACGATCCATTCTAATTCATTCGTACGATCCATTCTATTTCTTTCGTACGATCCATTCTTACTCATTCGTACGATCCATTCCAATTCATCCGCACGAATGTATCCATTCTAATTCATTCGTACGTTCCATTCTAATTCATTCGCACGATCCATTATAATCCATTCGTACTATCCATTCTAATTCATTCGTACGATCTATTCTATAGAATGGATACATTCATGGGAATGAATTAGAATCGATCGTGCGAAGGAATAGAATGGATCATACGAATGAATTAGAATGGATCGTGTGAATAAATTCGAATGGATCATACGAATGAATTAGAATGGATCGTACGAATGAATTAGAATGGATCGTGCGAATGAATTAGAATGGATCGTACGAATGAACTAGAATAGATTGTGCGAATGAATTAGAATGGATCGTACGAATGAATTAGAATGGATACATTCGTGCGAATTAATTAGAATGGATCGTATGAATGAATTAGAATGGATCGTATGAATGAATTCGAATGGATCGTGCGAATGAATTAGAATGGATACATTCGTGCAAATGAATTAGAATGGATCATACGAAGAAATTAGGGTGGATCGTACGAATGAATTAGAATGGACACATTCGTGGAAAGAATTAGAATGGATTGTATGAATGAAATAGAATGGATCGTATGAATGAATTAGAATGGATCGTGCGAATGAATTAGAATGGATCGTACGAATGAATTAGAATGGATCGTACGAATGAATTAGAATGGATCGTATGAATGAATTAGAATGGATCATATGAATTAATTAGAATGGATACATTCATGCGAATTAATTAGAGTGGATCGTACGAATGAGTAAGAATGGATCGTACGAATGAAATAGAATGGATCGTACGAATGAATTAGAATGGATCATGCTAATAAAATAGAATGGATTGCACGAATGAATTATAATAGATTGTGCGAATGAATTAGAATGGATCGTATGAATAAATTAGAATGGATCGTATGAATGAATTAGAATAGATCGTGCAAATGAATTAGAATGGATCGTACGAATGAATTAGAATGGATACATTCGTGCGAATGAATTAGTATGGATCGTACGAATAAGTAAGAATTGATCGTACGAATGAAATAGAATGGATCGTACGAATGAATTAGAATGGATCATGCTAATGAATTAGAATGGATCGTACGAATGAATTAGAATAGATTGTGCGAATGAATACATTCGTGCGAATGAATTAGAATGGATCGTATGAATGAATTAGAATGGATCGTATGAATGAATTCGAACAATCCATTCTAATTCATTCATATGATCCATTCTAATTCATTCTCACGAATGTATTCATTCGCACAATCTATTCTAATTCATTCGTACGATCCATTCTAATTCATTCATACAATCCATTCTAATTCATTTGGACGAATGTATCCATTCTAATTCATTCGTACGATCCATCCTAATTCCTTCGTACGATCCATTCTAATTCCTTCGTACGATCCATTCTAATTCATTCGTACGATCCATTCTAATTCATTCCCATTAATATATACATTCTAATTCATACGTACGATCCATTCTTACTCATTCGTACGATCCATTCTAATTCATTCGCACGATCCATTCTAATTCATTCGTACGATCCATTCTAATTCATTCGTACGAATGTATCCATTCTAATTTATTCGTACGATCCATTCTAATTCATTCGCACGATCAAATCTAATTCATTCGCACGATCCATTCTAATTCATTCGTACGTTCCATTCTATTTCATTCATACGATCCATTCTTACTCATTTGTATGATCTATTCTAATTCATTCGTACGATCCATTCTAATTCATTCGTACGATTCATTCTTACTCATTCATACGATCCATTCTAATTCATTCTAATTCGAATTCATTCATATGATACATTCTAATTCATTCGCACAATCTATTCTAATTCATTATTATGATCCATTCTAATTCATTCGTACGATCCATTCTAATTCATTCGCATGATCCATTCTAATTCATTCATATGATCCATTCTAATTCATTCATACAATCCATTCTAATTCTTTCGCACGAATATATCCATTCTAAATCATTCGTACGATCCATTCTAATTCATTCATAAGATACATTCTAATTCATTGATACGATCCATTCTAATTCATTCGCACGAATGTATCCATTCTAATTCATTCGTACGGTCCATTCTAATTCATTCGCACAATCTATTCTAATTCATTCGTACGATCCATTCTAATTCATTCGCACGAACCATTCTAATTCATTTGCATCATCCATTCTAATTCATTCACACAATCCATTCTAATTCTTTTGCAATGTATCCATTCTAATTCATTCGTAAAATCCATTCTAATTCCTTCGTACGATCCTTTCTAATTCCTTCGTACGATCCATTCTAATTCCTTCGTTCGATCCATTCTATTTCATTCGTATGATCCATTCTAATTCCTTCGTACGATCCATTCTAATTGATTCCCATGAATGTAACCATTCTAATTCATACGTACGATCCATTCTAATTCATTCATACGATCCAATCTAATTCATTCATACGATCCATTCTAATTCATTCGCATGAATGTATCCATTCTAATTCATTCGTACGATCCAATCTAATTCATTCGCACAATCTATTCTAATTCATTCGTACGATCTATTCTAATTAATTAGCACGATCCATTCTAATTCATTCGTACGATCCATTCTATTTCATTCGTACGATCCATTCTTACTCATTCGTACGATCCATTCAAATTCATTCGCACGAATGTATCGATTCTAATTCATTCGTACGATCCATTCTAATTCATTCTCACGATCCATTCTAATTCATTCATACGATCCAATCTAATTCATTCATACGATCCATTCTAATTCATACGCACAATGAATTAGAATGGATACATTATTATGAATGAATTAGACAGGATTGTATGAATGAATTAGAATGGATCGTACGAATGAATTCGTATGATCCACCCTAATTCCTTCGTATGATCCACTCTAATTCATTCGCACGAATGTATCCATTCTAATTCATTCGTACGATCCATTCGAATTCATTCATACAATCCATTCTAATTCATTCGTACGATCCATTCTAATTCATTCGCACGATCCATTCTAATTCATTCATACGATCCATTCTAATTCATTCTAATATCCATTCTAATTCACTCGCACAATCTATTCTAGTTCATTCATACGATCCATTCTAATTCATTCGCATGAATGTATCCATTCTAATTCATTCGTACGATCCATTCTAATTCATTCGTATGATCCATTCTAATTCATTCGCACGATCCATTCTAATTCATTCGCACAATCCATTCTAATTCTTTCGTACGAATGTATGCATTCTAAATCATTCGTACGATCCACCCTAATGCCTTCATATGATCCATTCTAATTCATTTGCATGATCCATTCTAATTCATTCGCACATCCATTCTAATTCATTCGCACAATCCATATTAATTCTTTCGCACGAATGTATCCATTCTAATTCATTCGTACGATCCACCCTAATTCCTTCGTAAGATCCATTCTAATTCATTCGCATGAATGTATCCATTCTAATTCATTCGTACGATCCATTCGAATTCATTCATACGATCCATTCTAATTCAATCTTATGATCCATTCTAATTCATTCGCACGAATGTATCCATTCTAATTCATTCGTACGATCCATTCTAATTCATTCGCACAATCTATTCTAATTCATTCGTACGATCCATTCTAATTCATTCGCACGATCCATTCTAATTCATTCATACAATCCATTCTAATTCTTTTGCACGAATGTATCCATTCTAATTCATTCGTACGATCCATTCTAATTCCTTCGTACGATCCATTCTAATTCCTTCGTACGATCCTTTCTAAATCCTTTGTACGATCCATTCTATTTCATTCGTATGATCCATTCTAATTCCTTCGTACGATCTATTCTAATTCGTTCCCATGAATGTATCCATTCTAATTCATACGTACGATCCATTCTAATTCATTCTAATTCATTCACACGAATGTATCCATTCTAATTCATTCTAATTCCTTTGTACGATTCATTGTAATTCCTTCGCACGAATGAATCCATTCTAATTCATTCATACGATCCATTCTAATTCATTCGCACAATCTATTCTAATTCATTCGTACGATCCATTCTAATTCATTAGCACGATCCATTCTAATTCATTCGTACGATCCATTCTATTTCATTCATACGATCCATTCTTACTCATTCGTATGATCGATTCTAATTCATTCGCACGAATGTATCCATTCTAATTCATTCGTACGATCCATTCTAATTCATTCGCGCGATCCATTCTAATTCATTCATACGATCCATTCTAATTCATTAGCACAAACCATTGTAATTCATTCTAATTCATTCATACGATCCATTCTAATTCATTCGCACGAATGCATCCATTCTAATTCATTCGTACGATCCATTCTAATTCATTCGCATGAATGTATCCATTCTAATTCATTCTAATTCCTTCGTACGATCTATTCTAATTCTTTCGCACGAAAATATCCATTGTAATTCATTCGTACGATCCGTTCTAATTCATTCATACGATCCATTCGAATTCATTCATACGATCCATTGTGTGATCCATTCTAATTCATTCATACGATTATTCGTACAATCCATTCTAATACATTCATACGAACCATTCTAATTCATTCGCACGAATGTATCCATTCTAATTCATTCGTATGATTCATTCTAATTCATTCGCACAATCTATTCTAATTCATTCGTACGATCCATTCTAATTCATTCGCACGATCGATTCTAATTCATTTGCACGATCCATTCTAATTCATTCATACAATCCATTCTAATTCTTTTGCACGAATGTATCCATTCTAATTCATTCGTATGATCCATTCTAATTCCTTCGTACGATCCATTCTATTTCATTCGTATGACCCATTCTAATTCTTTTATACGATCCATTCTAATTCATTCCCACGAATGTATCCATTCTAATTCATACGTACGATCCATTCTAATTCATTCATACGATCCAATCTAATTCATTCATACGATCCATTCTAATTCATTCGCACGAATGTATCCATTCTAATTCATTCGGACGATCCAATCTAATTCATTCGCACAATCTATTCTAATTCAATCGTACGATCCATTCTAATTCATTAGCACGATCCATTCTAATTCATTCGTACGATCCATTCAATTTCATTCGTACGATCCATTCTTACTCATTCGTACAATCCATTCTAATTCATTCGCACGAATGTATCCATTCTAATTCATTCGTACGATCCATTCTAATTCATTCGCACGATCCATTCTAATTCATTCATAAAATCCAATCTAATTCATTCATACGATCCATTCTAATTCATTCGCACAATGAATTAGAATGGATATATTATTACGAATGAATTAGAACGGATCGTATGAATGAATTAGAATGGATCGTACGAATGAATTAGAATGGATCGATCCAACTAGTCTATTTCATTGGTACGATCCATTCTTACTTATTCGTACAATCCATTCTAATTCATTCGCACGAATGTATCCATTCTAATTCATTCGTAAGATTCATTCTAATTCATTCGTACGATCCACCCTAATTCCTTCGTATGATCCATTCTAATTCTATCGCACGAATGTATCCATGCTATTTCATTCATATGATCCATTCGAGTTAATTCATACGATCCATTCTAATTCATTCGTACGATCCATTCTAATTCATTCGCACGATCCATTCTAATTCATTCATACGATCTATTCTAATTCATTCTAATATCCATTCTAATTCATTCGCACAATCTATTCTATTTCATTCATACGATCCATTCTAATTTATTCGCATGAATGTATCCATTCTTATTCATTAGTACGATCCATTCTAATTCTCTCGCACGAATGTACCCATTCTAATTCATTCGTACGATCCACCCAAATTCTTTCGTATGATCCATTCTAATTCATTCGCACGAATGTGTCCATTCTAATTCATTCGTACGATCCATTCGAATTCATTCATACGATCCGTTCTAATTCATTCGCACGAATGTATCCATTCTAATTCATTCGTACGATCCATTCTAATTCATTCGCACAATCTATTCTAATTCATTCGTACGATCCATTCTAATTTATTCGCACGATCCATTCTAATTCATTTGCAGGATCCATTCTAATTCATTCATACAATCCATTCTAATTCTTTTGCACGAATATATCCATTCTAATTCATTCGTACGATCATTCTAATTCCTTCGTACGTTCCATTCTAATTCCTTCATACGATCCTTTCTAATTCCTTCGTACGATCCATTCTATTTCATTCGTATGATCCATTCTAATTCCTTCGTACGATCCATTCTAATTCATTCCCTAGAATGTATCCATTCTAATTCATACGTACGATCCATTCTAATTCATTCGTACGATCCATTCTAATTCATTCATACGATCCATTCTAATTCATTCTTATGTGTCCATTCTAATTCATTCGTACGAATGAGTAAGAATAGATTGTACGAATGAATCCATTCTAATTCATTCTAATTCATTCTAATTCATTCATACGATCCATTCTAATTCATTCGCACGATCCATTCTAATTCATTCGCACGAATGTATCCATTCTAATTCATTCTAATTCCTTCGTACGATCCATTCTAATTCCTTCGCCCGAATGTATCCATTCTAATTCATTCGTACGATCCATTCTAATTCATTAGCACAATGTATTCCAATTCATTCGTACGATCCATTATAATTCATTAGCATGATCCATTCTAATTCATTCATACGATCCATTCTATTTCATTCGTACGATCCATTCATACTCATTCGTATGATCGATTCTAATTCATTCACACGAATGTATCCATTCTAATTCATTTGTACGATCCATTCTAATTCATTCGCATGAATGTATCCATTCTAATTCATTCGCATGAATGTATCCATTCTAATTCGTTCTAATTCCTTCGTACGATCCATTCGTACGATCCATTCTAATTCCTTCGTATGAAAATATCCATTATAATTCATTCGTACGATCCATTCTAATTCATTCGTACGATCCATTCGAATTCATTCATACGATCCATTGTGCGATCCATTCTAATTCATTCATACGATCATTCATACGATCCATTCTAATTCATTCATACGATCCATTCTAATTCATTCGTACGATCCATTGTAATTCATTCGCACGATCCCTTCTAATTCATTCATACGATCCATTCTTACTCATTCGTACGATCCATTCTAATTCATTCGCACGAATGTATCCATTCTAATTCATTCGTACGATCCATACTAATTTATTTGCACAATCTATTCTAATTCATTCGTACGATCCATCCTAATTCATTCGCACAAACCATTCTAATTCATTTGTACGATCCATTCTAATTCATTCATACAATCCATTCTAATTCTTTTGCATGAATGTATCCATTCTAATTCATTCGTACGATCCATTCTATTTCATTCGCACGATCCATTCTAATTCATTCATACGATCTATTCTAATTCATTCGTACGATCCATTCTAATTCATTCGCACAATCTATTCTAATTCCTTCGTACGATCCATTCTAATTCATTCGTACGTATGATCCATTCGAATTCATTAGAATGGATCGTGCGAATGAATTAGAATGGATCGTATGAATGAATTTGAATGGATCTTGCGAATGAATTAGAATGGATCGTACGAATGAATTAGAATGGATACATTCATGCGAATGAATTAGAATGGATCGTACGAATGAGTAAGAATGGATCATATGAATGAAATAGAATGGATCGTACGAATGAATTAGAATGGATCGTGCGAATGAATTAGATTGGATCGTGCGAATGAAATAGAATAGATTATGTGAATGAATTAGAATGGATCGTACAAATTAATAAGAATGGATACATTCGGCGAATGAATTAGAATGGATCGTATGATTGAATTAGATTGGATCGTATGAATGAATTAGAATGGATCGTACGTATGAATTAGAATGGATACATTCATGGGAATGAATTAGAATGGATCGTACGTATGAATTCGACTGGATACATTCGTGCAAAAGAATTAGAATGGATTGTATGAATGAATTACAGTGGATCGTGCGAATGAATTAGAATGGATACATTCGTGCGAATGAATTAGAATGGATACATTCGTGCGAATGAATTAGAATGGATCGTATGAATGAATTAGATTGGATCGTATGAATGAATTAGAATGGATACCTTCATGGGAATGAATTAGAATGGATCGTACAAAGGAATTAGAATGAATCATACGAATGAAATAGAATGGATCGTTCGAAGGAATTAGAATGGATCATATGAAGGAATTAGAATAGATCGTACGAAGGAATTAGAATGGATCGTGCGAATGAATTAGAATGGATCGGACGAATGAATTAGAATGGATACATTCGTGCGAAAGAATTAGAATGGATTGTATGAATGAATAAGAATGGATACATTCGTGCGAAAGAATTAGAATGGATTGAATGAATTAATTAGAATGGATCATATGAATGAATTAGAATGGATCGTGCGAATCAATTAGAATGGATCGTACGAATGAATTAGAATGGATCGTATAAATGAATTAGAATGGATCGTGCGAATGAATTAGAATGGATCGTACGAATAAATTAGAGTATCCATTCTAATTCATTCGTACGATCCATTCTAATTCATTCGCACGATCCATTCTAATTCATTCATGCGATCCATTCTAATTCATTCGTACGATCCATTCTAATTCATTCATAGAATCCATTCTAATTCTTTCGCACGAATGTATCCATTCTAATTCATTCGTACGATCCATTCTAATTCATTCGCACGATCCATTCTAATACATTCATACGATCTATTCTAATTCGTTCGTACGATCCATTCTAATTCCTTTGTACGATCCATTCTAATTCATTCATATGATCCATTCTTACTCTTTCGTATGATCCATTCTAATTCATTCATACGATCCATTCTATTCCATTCATACGATCCATTCTAATTCAATCATACGGTCCATTCTAATTCATTCATACGATCCATTCTAATTCATTCGCACGAATGTATCCGTTCTAATTCATTCGTACGATCCATTCTAATTCATTCGCACAATCTATTCTAATTCATTCATACGATCCATTCTAATTCATTAGCAAGATCCATTCTAATTCATTCGTACGATCCATTCTATTTCATTCGTACGATCCATTCTTACTCATTCGTACGATCCATTCTAATTCATTCCCACGAATATATCCATTCTAATTCATTCGTACGATCTATTCTTATTTGTACGATATATTCGTGTGAAAGAATTAGAATGGATTGTATGAATGAATTAGAATGGATCGTATGAATGAATTAGAATGGATTGTGCGAATGAATTGGAATGGATCATACGAATGAATTAGAATGGATCATGCGAATGAATTAGAATGGATTATACGAAGGAATTAGGGTGGATCGTACAAAATGAATTAGAATGGATACATTCGTGCGAAAGAATTAGAATGGATTGTATGAATGAATTAGAATGGATTGTACGAATGAATTAGAATGGATCGTGCGAATGAATTAGAATGGATCGTGCGAATGAATTTGAATGGATACATTCGTGCGAATGAATTAGAATAGATCGTACGAATGAATTAGAATGGATCGTATGAATGAATTAGAATGGATCGTATGAATGAATTCGAATGGGTCATACGAATGAATTAGAATGGATACATTCATGCGAATGAATTAGAATGGATCATACGAAGGAATTAGGGTAGATCGTACGAATGAATTAGAATGGATACTTTCGTGCGAATGAATTAGAATGGATCGTATGAATGAATTAGAATGGATCGTGCGAATGAATGAGAATGGATTGTACGAATGAATTAGAATGGATCGTATGAATGAATTAGAATGGATCGTGCGAATGAATTAGAATGGATCATATGAATTAGAATGAATTGTATGGATGAATTAGAATGGATCGTATGAATGAATTAGAATGGATCGTGCGAATGAATTAGAATAGATTGTGCGAATGAATTAGAATGGATCGTACTAATGAATTAGAAGGGATCATACGAAGGAATTAGGGCGGATCGTACGAATGAATTAGAATGGATACATTCGTGCGAAAGAATTTGAATGGATTGTATGAATGAATTAGAATGGATCGTGCAAATGAATTAGAATGGATCGTGCGAATGAATTAGAATGGATCGTACGAATGAATTAGAATAGATTGTGCGAATGAATTAGAATGGATCGTATGAATGAATTAGAATGGATCGTATGAATGAATTAGCATGATCCATTCTAATTCATTCACACGAATGTATCCGTTCTATATCATTCGTACGATCCATTCTTACTCATTCGTACGATCCATTCTAATTCATTCGCACGAATGTATCCATTCTAATTCTTTCGTACGATCCATTCTAATTCATTCGCACGATCCATTCTAATTCATTCAAACGATCCATTCTAATTCTTTTGCACGAATGTATCCATTCTAATTCATTCGTACGATCCATTCTAATTCCTTCGTACGATGCATTCTAATTCCTTCGTACGATCTATTCTATTTCGCACGATCCATTCTAAGTCATTCGTACGATCCATTCTATTTCGCACGATCCATTCTAATTCCTTTGTACGATCCATTCTATTTCGTACGATCCATTCTATTTCGCATGAATGTATCCTTTCTAATTCCTTCGTACGATCCATTCTAATTCTTTCGTACGATCCATTCTAAGTCATTCGTACGATCCATTCTAATTCATTCGCACGATCTATTCTTATTCATTCGTACGATCCACTCTAATTCATTCGCACGATCTATTCTAATTCATTCGTACGATCCATTCTATTTCATTCGTACGATCCATTCTTACTCATTCGTACGATCCATTCTAATTCATTCGCACGATCCATTCTAATTCATTCATACGATCCATTCTAATTCATTCATACAATCCATTCTAATTCTTTTGCACAAATGGATCCATTCTAATTTATTCGTACGATCAATTCTATTTCATTCGTACGATCCATTCTTACTCATTCGTACGATCCATTCTAATTCATTTGCACGATCCATTCTAATTCATTCATATGATCCATTCTATTTCATTCGTACGATCCATTCTTACTCATTCGCACGACCCATTCTAATTCATTCGCATGATCCATTCTAATTCATTCATACGATCCATTCTAATTCATTCGTACGAAGGAATTAGAATGGATTGTGACAATGAATTAGAATGGATCGTACGAATGAATTAGAATCGATACATTCGTGTGAATGAAATAGAATGGATCGTATGAATGAATTAGATTGGATCGTATGAATGATTTAGAATGGATCGTACGTATGAATTAGAATGGATATATTCATGCAAAAGAATTAGATTGGATTGTATGAATGAATTAGAATGGATCGTACAAATGAATTAGAATGGATCGTGCGAATGAATTAGAATGGATCGTATGAATGAATTCGAATGGATCGTATGAATGAATTTGAATGGATCGTATGAATGAATTAGAATGGATCGTACGAATAAGTAAGAATAGATCGTACGAATGAATTAGAATGGGCCGTATGAATGAATTAGAATGGATCATGCGAATGAATTAGAATGGATCGTACGAATGAATTAGAATGGATACATTCGTGCGAATGAATTAGAATGGATCGTACGAATGAGTAAGAATGGATCGTACGAATGAAATAGAATGGATCGTACGAATGAATTAGAATGCATCGTACGAATGAATTCGAATGGATCGTACGAATGAATTAGACTGTACTAGGAATTAGAATGGATCGTATGAATGAATTCGAATGGATCGTACGAATGAATTAGAATGGTTACATTCGTGCGAATGAATTAGAATGGATCATACGAAGGAATTAGGGTGGATCATACGAATGAATTAGAATGGATACGTTCGTGCGAAAGAATTAGAAAGGATTGTATGAATGAATTAGAATGGATCGAATAAATGGATTAGAATGGATCGTATAAATGGATTAGAATGGATCGTATGAATGAATTAGAATGGATCGTACGAATGAGTAAGAATGGATCGTACGAATGAAATAGAATGGATCGTACGAATGAGTAAGAATGGATCGTACGAATGAAATAGAATGGATCGTACGAATGAATTAGAATGGATCGTGCTAATGAATTGGAATGGATCGTACGAATTAATTAGAATAGATTGTGTGAATGAATTAGAATGGATCGTACGAATGAAATAGAATGGATGCATTCGTGCGAATGAATTAGAATGGATCGTATGAATGAATTAGATAGGATCGTATGAATGAATTAGAATGGATCATACCTATGAATTAGAATGGATACATTCATGGTGAATTAGAATGGATCGTATGAATGAATTAGATTGGATCGTATGAATGAATTAGAATGGATTGTACGAATGAAATAGAATAGATCGTACGAATGAATTAGAATGGATCGTGCGAATGAATTAGAATGGGTCGTACGAATGAATTAGAATGGATACACGATCCAGATCCATTCTAATTCATTCGCACAATCTATTCTAATTCATTCGTAGGATCCATTCTAATTCATTACTACGATCCATTCTAATTCATTCATACGATCCATTCTAATTCATTCGTACAATCCATTCTAATTCATTCGCACGATCCATTCTAATTCATTCATACGATCCATTCTAATTCATTCGTACGATCTATTCTATTTCATTCGTACAATCCATTCTTACTCAATCGTATGATCCATTCTAATCCATTCGCACAATCTATTCTAATTCATTCGTACGATCCATTCTATTTCATTCGTACGATCTATTCTATTTCATTCGTACAATCCATTCTGATTCATTCATACGATCCAATCTAATTCATTCATACGATCCACTCTAATTCATTCGTACGATCTATTCTATTTCATTCATACGATCCATTCTAATTCGTTTGTATGATCCTTTCTAATACCTTCGTACGATCCATTCTATTTCATTCGTATGACCCATTCTAATTCATAAGTACGATCCATTCTAATTCATTCAAACATCCATTCTAATTCATTCGTAGAATCCATTCTAAATCATTCATACGATCCATTCTAATTAATTCGTATGATCCATTCTAATTCATTCATACGATCCATTCTAATTCATTCATACGATCCAATGTAATTCATTCATACGATCCATTCTAATTCATTCGCACGAATGTATCCATTCTAATTCATTCGCACGATCCATTCTAATTCATTCATACAATCCATTCTAATTCTTTTGCACGAATGTATCCATTCTAATTCATTTGTATGATCCATTCTAATTCATTCGTATGATCTATTCTAATTCATTCGCATGATCCATTATAATTCATTCATACGATCCAATCTAATTCATTCGTACGATCCATTCTAATTCATTCGCACGAATGTATCAACTCTAATTCATTCGTACGATCCATTCTAATTCATTCATACATGTACGAATGAATTAGAATAGATACATTCATGCGAATGAATTAGAATGGATCGTATGAATGAATTAGATTGGATCGTATGCATGAATTAGAATGGATCGTGCGAATGAATTAGAATGGATCGTACGAATGAATTAGAATGGATCGAACGAATGAATTAGAATGGATACATTCATGCAAAAGAATTAGAACGGATTGTTTGAATGAATTAGAATGGATCGTGCGAATGAATTAGAATGGATCGTACGAATGAATTAGAATGGATACATTCGTGCGAAAGAATTAGAATAGATCGTATGAATGAATTAGAATGGATCATATGAATGAAATAGAATGGATCGTACGAATGAATTAGAATGGTTCGTGCGAATGAATTAGAATGGATCGTACGAATGAATTAGAATGGATCGTACGAAGGAATTAGAATGGATCGTACGAATGAATTAGAAAGGATACATTCGAATTCATTCGTACGATCCATTCTAATTCCTTCGTACGATCCATATTCTAATTCATTCGCACGATCCATTCTAATTCATTCGCACGATCCATTCTAATTCATTCATACGATCCATTCTTATTCATTCACACAATCCATTCTAATTCATTCTAATTTATTCGTATGTGAGTGGATCGTGTTTTTTCGTGCTAATGAATTAGAATGGATCGTACGAATGAATTAAAATGGATACATTCGTGCGAAAGAATTAGAATGGATCGTATGAATGAATTAGATTGGATCGTATAAATGAATTAGGATGGATCGTACGAATGAATTAGAATGGATCGTGCTAATGAATTAGAATGGATCGTGCGAATGAATTAGAATGGATCGTGCGAATGAATTTAAATGGATCGTACGAATGAATTAGAATGGATCGTACGAATGAATTAGAATGGATCGTTTGAATGAATTAGAATAGATTGTGCGAATGAATTAGAATGGATCGTACGAATGAATTAGAAAGGATACATTCGTGCGAATGAATTAGAATGGATCGTATGAGTGTGAATGAATTAGAATGGATCGTGCGAATGAATTAGAATGGATCGTATTAATGAATTAGAATGGATCGTGCGAATGAATTAGAATGGATCGTACGAATGAGTAAGAATGGATCGTGCGAATGAATTAGAATGGATTGTACGAATGAATTAGAATGGATCGTACGAATGAATTAGAATGGATACATTCGTGCGAATCCATTCTATTTCATTCGTACGATCCATTCTAATTCATTCGCACGATCCATTCTAATTCATTCATACGATCCATTCTAATTCATTCGTATGATCCATTCTAATTCATTCGTACGATCCATTCTAATTCATTCGCACAATCTATTCTAATTCATTCATACGATCCATTCTAATTCATTCGCACGATCCATTCTAATTCATTCATACGATCCATTCTATTTCATTCGTACGATCCATTCTTACTCATTCGTACGATCCATTCTAATCCATTTGCACGAAGGTATCCATTCTAATTCCTTTGTACGATCCATTCTAATTCCTTCGTACGATCCATTCTAATTCATTCGCACGATCCATTCTAATTCATTCAAACGATCCATTCTAATTCTTTTGCACGAATGTATCCATTCTAATTCATTCGTACGATCCATTCTAATTCCTTCGTACGATGCATTCTAATTCCTTCGTACGATCTATTCTATTTCGCACGATCCATTCTAAGTCATTCGTACGATCCATTCTATTTCGCACGATCCATTCTAATTCCTTTGTACGATCCATTCTATTTCGTACGATCCATTCTATTTCGCACGAATGTATCCTTTCTAATTCCTTCGTACGATCCATTCTAATTCTTTCGTACGATCCATTCTAAGTCATTCGTACGATCCATTCTAATTCATTCGCACGATCTATTCTTATTCATTCGTACGATCCACTCTAATTCATTCGCACGATCTATTCTAATTCATTCGTACGATCCATTCTATTTCATTCGTACGATCCATTCTTACTCATTCGTACGATCTATTCTAATTCATTCGCACGATCCATTCTAATTCATTCATACAATCCATTCTAATTCATTCATACAATCCATTCTAATTCTTTTGCACAAATGGATCCATTCTAATTTATTCGTACGATCAATTCTATTTCATTCGTACGATCCATTCTTACTCATTCGTACGATCCATTCTAATTCATTTGCACGATCCATTCTAATTCATTCATATGATCCATTCTATTTCATTCGTACGATCCATTCTTACTCATTCGCACGACCCATTCTAATTCATTCGCATGATCCATTCTAATTCATTCATACGATCCATTCTAATTCATTCGTACGAAGGAATTAGAATGGATTGTGCGAATGAATTAGAATGGATCGTACGAATGAATTAGAATCGATACATTCGTGTGAATGAAATAGAATGGATCGTATGAATGAATTAGATTGGATCGTATGAATGATTTAGAATGGATCGTACGTATGAATTAGAATGGATACATTCATGCAAAAGAATTAGATTGGATTGTATGAATGAATTAGAATGGATCGTACAAATGAATTAGAATGGATCGTGCGAATGAATTAGAATGGATCGTATGAATGAATTCGAATGGATCGTATGAATGAATTTGAATGGATCGTATGAATGAATTAGAATGGATCGTACGAATAAGTAAGAATAGATCGTACGAATGAATTAGAATGGGCCGTATGAATGAATTAGAATGGATCATGCGAATGAATTAGAATGGATCGTACGAATGAATTAGAATGGATACATTCGTGCGAATGAATTAGAATGGATCGTACGAATGAGTAAGAATGGATCGTACGAATGAAATAGAATGGATCGTACGAATGAATTAGAATGCATCGTACGAATGAATTCGAATGGATCGTACGAATGAATTAGACTGTACTAGGAATTAGAATGGATCGTATGAATGAATTCGAATGGATCGTACGAATGAATTAGAATGGTTACATTCGTGCGAATGAATTAGAATGGATCATACGAAGGAATTAGGGTGGATCATACGAATGAATTAGAATGGATACGTTCGTGCGAAAGAATTAGAAAGGATTGTATGAATGAATTAGAATGGATCGAATAAATGGATTAGAATGGATCGTATAAATGGATTAGAATGGATCGTATGAATGAATTAGAATGGATCGTACGAATGAGTAAGAATGGATCGTACGAATGAAATAGAATGGATCGTACGAATGAGTAAGAATGGATCGTACGAATGAAATAGAATGGATCGTACGAATGAATTAGAATGGATCGTGCTAATGAATTGGAATGGATCGTACGAATTAATTAGAATAGATTGTGTGAATGAATTAGAATGGATCGTACGAATGAAATAGAATGGATGCATTCGTGCGAATGAATTAGAATGGATCGTATGAATGAATTAGATAGGATCGTATGAATGAATTAGAATGGATCATACCTATGAATTAGAATGGATACATTCATGGTGAATTAGAATGGATCGTATGAATGAATTAGATTGGATCGTATGAATGAATTAGAATGGATTGTACGAATGAAATAGAATAGATCGTACGAATGAATTAGAATGGATCGTGCGAATGAATTAGAATGGGTCGTACGAATGAATTAGAATGGATACACGATCCAGATCCATTCTAATTCATTCGCACAATCTATTCTAATTCATTCGTAGGATCCATTCTAATTCATTACTACGATCCATTCTAATTCATTCATACGATCCATTCTAATTCATTCGTACAATCCATTCTAATTCATTCGCACGATCCATTCTAATTCATTCATACGATCCATTCTAATTCATTCGTACGATCTATTCTATTTCATTCGTACAATCCATTCTTACTCAATCGTATGATCCATTCTAATCCATTCGCACAATCTATTCTAATTCATTCGTACGATCCATTCTATTTCATTCGTACGATCTATTCTATTTCATTCGTACAATCCATTCTGATTCATTCATACGATCCAATCTAATTCATTCATACGATCCACTCTAATTCATTCGTACGATCTATTCTATTTCATTCATATGATCCATTCTAATTCGTTTGTATGATCCTTTCTAATACCTTCGTACGATCCATTCTATTTCATTCGTATGACCCATTCTAATTCATAAGTACGATCCATTCTAATTCATTCAAACATCCATTCTAATTCATTCGTACAATCCATTCTAAATCATTCATACGATCCATTCTAATTAATTCGTATGATCCATTCTAATTCATTCATACGATCCATTCTAATTCATTCATACGATCCAATTGAATTCATTCATACGATCCATTCTAATTCATTCGCACGATTGTATCCATTCTAATTCATTCGCACGATCCATTCTAATTCATTCATACAATCCATTCTAATTCTTTTGCACGAATGTATCCATTCTAATTCATTTGTATGATCCATTCTAATTCATTCGTATGATCTATTCTAATTCATTCGCATGATCCATTATAATTCATTCATACGATCCAATCTAATTCATTTGTACGATCCATTCTAATTCATTCGTACGAATGTATCAACTCTAATTCATTCGTACGATCCATTCTAATTCATTCATACATGTACGAATGAATTAGAATAGATACATTCGTACGAATGAATTAGAATGGATCGTATGAATGAATTAGATTGGATCGTATGCATGAATTAGAATGGATCGTGCGAATGAATTAGAATGGATCGTACGAATGAATTAGAATGGATCGAACGAATGAATTAGAATGGATACATTCGTGCAAAAGAATTAGAACGGATTGTTTGAATGAATTAGAATGGATCGTGCGAATGAATTAGAATGGATCGTACGAATGAATTAGAATGGATACATTCGTGCGAAAGAATTAGAATAGATCGTATGAATGAATTAGAATGGATCGTATGAATGAAATAGAATGGATCGTACGAATGAATTAGAATGGATCGTGCGAATGAATTAGAATGGATCGTACGAATGAATTAGAATGGATCGTACGAAGGAATTAGAATGGATCGTACGAATGAATTAGAAAGGATACATTCGAATTCATTCGTACGATCCATTCTAATTCCTTCGTACGATCCATATTCTAATTCATTCGCACGATCCATTCTAATTCATTCGCACGATCCATTCTAATTCATTCATACGATCCATTCTTATTCATTCACACAATCCATTCTAATTCATTCTAATTTATTCGTATGTGAGTGGATCGTGTTTTTTCGTGCTAATGAATTAGAATGGATCGTACGAATGAATTAAAATGGATACATTCGTGCGAAAGAATTAGAATGGATCGTATGAATGAATTAGATTGGATCGTATAAATGAATTAGGATGGATCGTACGAATGAATTAGAATGGATCGTGCTAATGAATTAGAATGGATCGTGCGAATGAATTAGAATGGATCGTGCGAATGAATTTAAATGGATCGTACGAATGAATTAGAATGGATCGTACGAATGAATTAGAATGGATCGTTTGAATGAATTAGAATAGATTGTGCGAATGAATTAGAATGGATCGTACGAATGAATTAGAAAGGATACATTCGTGCGAATGAATTAGAATGGATCGTATGAGTGTGAATGAATTAGAATGGATCGTGCGAATGAATTAGAATGGATCGTATTAATGAATTAGAATGGATCGTGCGAATGAATTAGAATGGATCGTACGAATGAGTAAGAATGGATCGTGCGAATGAATTAGAATGGATTGTACGAATGAATTAGAATGGATCGTACGAATGAATTAGAATGGATACATTCGTGCGAATCCATTCTATTTCATTCGTACGATCCATTCTAATTCATTCGCACGATCCATTCTAATTCATTCATACGATCCATTCTAATTCATTCGTATGATCCATTCTAATTCATTCGTACGATCCATTCTAATTCATTCGCACAATCTATTCTAATTCATTCATACGATCCATTCTAATTCATTCGCACGATCCATTCTAATTCATTCATACGATCCATTCTATTTCATTCGTACGATCCATTCTTACTCATTCGTACGATCCATTCTAATTCATTTGCACGAAGGTATCCATTCTAATTCCTTCGTACGATCCATTCTAATTCCTTCGTACGATCCATTCTAATTCCTTCGTACGATCCATTCTAATTCATTCGCACGATCCATTCTAATTCATTCAAACGATCCATTCTAATTCTTTTGCACGAATGTATCCATTCTAATTCATTCGTACGATCCATTCTAATTCCTTCGTACGATGCATTCTAATTCCTTCGTACGATCTATTCTATTTCGCACGATCCATTCTAAGTCATTCGTACGATCCATTCTATTTCGCACGATCCATTCTAATTCCTTTGTACGATCCATTCTATTTCATACGATCCATTCTATTTCGCACGAATGTATCCTTTCTAATTCCTTCGTACGATCCATTCTAATTCTTTCGTACGATCCATTCTAAGTCATTCGTACGATCCATTCTAATTCATTCGCACGATCTATTCTTATTCATTCGTACGATCCACTCTAATTCATTCGCACGATCTATTCTAATTCATTCGTACGATCCATTCTATTTCATTCGTACGATCCATTCTTACTCATTCGTACGATCCATTCTAATTCATTCGCACGATCCATTCTAATTCATTCATACGATCCATTCTAATTCATTCATACAATCCATTCTAATTCTTTTGCACAAATGGATCCATTCTAATTTATTCGTACGATCAATTCTATTTCATTCGTACGATCCATTCTTACTCATTCGTACGATCCATTCTAATTCATTTGCACGATCCATTCTAATTCATTCATATGATCCATTCTATTTCATTCGTACGATCCATTCTTACTCATTCGCACGACCCATTCTAATTCATTCACATGATCCATTCTAATTCATTCATACGATCCATTCTAATTCATTCGTACGAAGGAATTAGAATGGATTGTGCGAATGAATTAGAATGGATCGTACGAATGAATTAGAATCGATACATTCGTGTGAATGAAATAGAATGGATCGTATGAATGAATTAGATTGGATCGTATGAATGATTTAGAATGGATCGTACGTATGAATTAGAATGGATACATTCATGCAAAAGAATTAGATTGGATTGTATGAATGAATTAGAATGGATCGTACAAATGAATTAGAATGGATCGTGCGAATGAATTAGAATGGATCGTATGAATGAATTCGAATGGATCGTATGAATGAATTTGAATGGATCGTATGAATGAATTAGAATGGATCGTACGAATAAGTAAGAATAGATCGTACGAATGAATTAGAATGGGCCGTATGAATGAATTAGAATGGATCATGCGAATGAATTAGAATGGATCATACGAATGAATTAGAATGGATACATTCGTGCGAATGAATTAGAATGGATCGTACGAATGAGTAAGAATGGATCGTACGAATGAAATAGAATGGATCGTACGAATGAATTAGAATGCATCGTACGAATGAATTCGAATGGATCGTACGAATGAATTAGACTGTACTAGGAATTAGAATGGATCGTATGAATGAATTCGAATGGATCGTACGAATGAATTAGAATGGTTACATTCGTGCGAATGAATTAGAATGGATCATACGAAGGAATTAGGGTGGATCATACGAATGAATTAGAATGGATACGTTCGTGCGAAAGAATTAGAAAGGATTGTATGAATGAATTAGAATGGATCGAATAAATGGATTAGAATGGATCGTATAAATGGATTAGAATGGATCGTATGAATGAATTAGAATGGATCGTACGAATGAGTAAGAATGGATCGTACGAATGAAATAGAATGGATCGTACGAATGAATTAGAATGGATCGTGCTAATGAATTGGAATGGATCGTACGAATTAATTAGAATAGATTGTGTGAATGAATTAGAATGGATCGTACGAATGAAATAGAATGGATGCATTCGTGCGAATGAATTAGAATGGATCGTATGAATGAATTAGATAGGATCGTATGAATGAATTAGAATGGATCATACCTATGAATTAGAATGGATACATTCATGGTGAATTAGAATGGATCGTATGAATGAATTAGATTGGATCGTATGAATGAATTAGAATGGATTGTACGAATGAAATAGAATAGATCGTACGAATGAATTAGAATGGATCGTGCGAATGAATTAGAATGGGTCGTACGAATGAATTAGAATGGATACACGATCCAGATCCATTCTAATTCATTCGCACAATCTATTCTAATTCATTCGTAGGATCCATTCTAATTCATTACTACGATCCATTCTAATTCATTCATACGATCCATTCTAATTCATTCGTACAATCCATTCTAATTCATTCGCACGATCCATTCTAATTCATTCATACGATCCATTCTAATTCATTCGTACGATCTATTCTATTTCATTCGTACAATCCATTCTTACTCAATCGTATGATCCATTCTAATCCATTCGCACAATCTATTCTAATTCATTCGTACGATCCATTCTATTTCATTCGTACGATCTATTCTATTTCATTCGTACAATCCATTCTGATTCATTCATACGATCCAATCTAATTCATTCATACGATCCACTCTAATTCATTCGTACGATCTATTCTATTTCATTCATACGATCCATTCTAATTCGTTTGTACGATCCTTTCTAATACCTTCGTACGATCCATTCTATTTCATTCGTATGACCCATTCTAATTCATAAGTACGATCCATTCTAATTCATTCAGACATCCATTCTAATTCATTCGTACAATCCATTCTAAATCATTCATATGATCCATTCTAAATCATTCATATGATTCATTCAGACATCCATTCTAATTCATTCGTACAATCCATTCTAAATCATTCATACGATCCATTCTAATTCATTCATACGATCCAATGTAATTCATTCATACGATCCATTCTAATTCATTCGCACGAATGTATCCATTCTAATTCATTCGCACGATCCATTCTAATTCATTCATACAATCCATTCTAATTCTTTTGCACGAATGTATCCATTCTAATTCATTCGTACGATCCATTCTAATTCATTCGTATGATCTATTCTAATTCATTCGCATGATCCATTATAATTCATTCATACGATCCAATCTAATTCATTCGTACGATCCATTCTAATTCATTCGCACGAATGTATCAACTCTAATTCATTCGTACGATCCATTCTAATTCATTCATACATGTACGAATGAATTAGAATAGATACATTCGTGCGAATGAATTAGAATGGATCGTATGAATGAATTAGATTGGATCGTATGCATGAATTAGAATGGATCGTGCGAATGAATTAGAATGGATCGTACGAATGAATTAGAATGGATCGAACGAATGAATTAGAATGGATACATTCGTGCAAAAGAATTAGAACGGATTGTTTGAATGAATTAGAATGGATCGTGCGAATGAATTAGAATGGATCGTACGAATGAATTAGAATGGATACATTCGTGCGAAAGAATTAGAATAGATCGTATGAATGAATTAGAATGGATCGTATGAATGAAATAGAATGGATCGTACGAATGAATTAGAATGGATCGTGCGAATGAATTAGAATGGATCGTACGAATGAATTAGAATGGATCGTACGAAGGAATTAGAATGGATCGTACGAATGAATTAGAAAGGATACATTCGAATTCATTCGTACGATCCATTCTAATTCCTTCGTACGATCCATATTCTAATTCATTCGCACGATCCATTCTAATTCATTCGCACGATCCATTCTAATTCATTCATACGATCCATTCTAATTCATTCACACAATCCATTCTAATTCATTCTAATTTATTCGTATGTGAGTGGATCGTGTTTTTTCGTGCTAATGAATTAGAATGGATCGTACGAATGAATTAAAATGGATACATTCGTGCGAAAGAATTAGAATGGATCGTATGAATGAATTAGATTGGATCGTATAAATGAATTAGGATGGATCGTACGAATGAATTAGAATGGATCGTGCTAATGAATTAGAATGGATCGTGCGAATGAATTAGAATGGATCGTGCGAATGAATTTAAATGGATCGTACGAATGAATTAGAATGGATCGTACGAATGAATTAGAATGGATCGTTTGAATGAATTAGAATAGATTGTGCGAATGAATTAGAATGGATCGTACGAATGAATTAGAAAGGATACATTCGTGCGAATGAATTAGAATGGATCGTATGACTGTGAATGAATTAGAATGGATCGTGCGAATGAATTAGAATGGATCGTATTAATGAATTAGAATGGATCGTGCGAATGAATTAGAATGGATCGTACGAATGAGTAAGAATGGATCGTGCGAATGAATTAGAATGGATTGTACGAATGAATTAGAATGGATCGTTCGAATGAATTAGAATGGATACATTCGTGCGAATCCATTCTATTTCATTCGTACGATCCATTCTAATTCATTCGCACGATCCATTCTAATTCATTCATACGATCCATTCTAATTCATTCGTATGATCCATTCTAATTCATTCGTACGATCCATTCTAATTCATTCGCACAATCTATTCTAATTCATTCATACGATCCATTCTAATTCATTCGCACGATCCATTCTAATTCATTCATACGATCCATTCTATTTCATTCGTACGATCCATTCTTACTCATTCGTACGATCCATTCTAATTCATTTGCACGAAGGCATCCATTCTAATTCATTCGTACTATCCATTCTAATTCCTTCGTACGATCCATTCTAATTCCTTCGTACGATCCATTCTAATTCCTTCGTACGATCCATTCTAATTCATTCGTACGATCCATTCTAATTCCTTTGTATGATCCATTCTAATTCATTCGTACGATTCATTCTAATTCAATCCATTCTAATTCATTCGTACGATCCATTCTTACTCATTTGTACGATCCATTCTAATTCATTCATACGATCCAATCTAATTCATTCATACGATCCAATCAAATTCATTAATACGATCCAATCTAATTCATTCATACGATCCATTCTAATTCCTTCGTACGATCCATTCTAATTCGTAAGATCCATTCTAATTCATTCATACGATCTATTCTAATTCATTCATACAATCCATTCTAATTCCTTCGTACGATCCATTCTAATTCATTCATACGATCAATTCTAATTCATTCGTACGATCTATTCTATTTCATTCATACGATCTATTTTAATTCATTAATACGATCCATTCTAATTCATTCGCACGATCCATTCTAGTTCATTCACACTCATACGATCCATTCTACTTCATTCGTACGAATGAATTAGAGTGGATACATTCGTACAAATGAATTAGAATGGATCATATGAATGAATTAGAGTGGATACATTCGTACAAATGAATTAGAATGGATTAGAATGGATCGTATGAATGAATTAGAATGGATCGTATGAGTGTGAATGAATTAGAATGGATCGTATGTTTGTGAATGAATTAGAATGGATCGTATGAGTGTGAATGAATTAGAATGGATCGTATGAGTGTGAATGAATTAGAATGGATCGTGCGAATGAATTAGAATGGATCGTATTAATGAATTAGAATGGATCGTGCGAATGAATTAGAATGGATCGTACGAATGAGTAAGAATGGATCGTGCGAATGAATTAGAATGGATTGTACGAATGAATTAGAATGGATCGTACGAATGAATTAGAATGGATACATTCGTGCGAATCCATTCTATTTCATTCGTACGATCCATTCTAATTCATTCGCACGATCCATTCTAATTCATTCATACGATCCATTCTAATTCATTCGTACGATCCATTCTAATTCATTCGTACGATCCTTTCTAATTCATTCGTACAATCTATTCTAATTCATTCGTACGATCCATTCTAATTCATTCGCACGATCCATTCTAATTCATTCATACGATCCATTCTATTTCATTCGTACGATCCATTCTTACTCATTCGTACGATCCATTCTAATTCATTTGCACGAAGGTATCCATTCTAATACATTCGTACTATCCATTCTAATTCCTTCGTACGATCCATTCTAATTCCTTCGTACGATCCATTCTAATTCATTCGTACGATCCATTCTAATTCATTCGTACGATCCATTCTAATTCCTTTGTATGATCCATTCTAATTCATTCGTACGGTATGATTCATTCTAATTCATTCGTACGATTCATTCTAATTCAATCCATTCTAATTCATTCGTACGATCCATTCTAATTCATTGGTACGATCCTTTCTAATTCATTCGTACGATTCATTCTAATTCAATCCAGTCTAATTCATTCGTACGATCCATTCTTACTCATTCGTACGATCCATTCTAATTCATTCGCACGAATGAATCCATTCTAATTCATTCGTATCATCCATTCTAATTCATTCGCATGAATGTATCCATTCTAATTCATTCGTACGATCCATTCTATCTCATTTGTACAATCCATTCTATTTCATTCGTACGATCCATTCTAATTCATTCGCACGATCCATTCTAATTCATTCACATGATCCATTCTAATTCATTCGTACGATCGATTCTAATTCATTCATACGATCCATTCTAATTCATTCGCACGAATGTATCCATTCTAATTCATTCGTACGATCCATTCTAATTCATTCGTGCAAATGAATTAGAATGGATCGTATGAATGAATTAGAATGGATCGTGCGAATGAATTAGAATGGATCGTACGAATGTATTAGAATAGATTGTGCGAATGAATTAGAATGGATCGTACGAATGAATTAGAATGGATCGTATGAATGAATTAGAATGGATCGTACGAATGAATTAGAATGGATCGTACTAATGAATTAGAATAGATTGTGCGAATGAATTAGAATGGATCGTACGAATGAATTAGAAAGGATACATTCGTACAAATGAATTAGAATGGATCGTACGAATGAATTAGAATGGATACATTTGTACAAATGAATTAGAATGGATCATACGAATGAATTAGAATGGATACATTCGTGCGAATGAATTAGAATGGATCGTACGAATGAATTAGAATGGATCGTTTGAATGAATTAGAATGGATCGTACTTATGAATTAGAATGGGTCGTTTGAGTGAATGCGAATGGATCGTGCGAATGAATTAGAATGGATTGTACGAATGAATTAGAATGGATCGTACGAATGAATTAGAATGGATACATTCGTGCGAATCCATTCTATTTTGTTCGTACGATCCATTCTAATTCATTCGCACGATCCATTCTAATTCATTCATACGATCCATTCTAATTCATTCGTACGATCCATTCTAATTCATTCGTACGATCCATTCTAATTCATTCGTACGATCCATTCTAATTCCTTCGTATGATACATTCTAATTCATTCGTACGGTATGATTCATTCTAATTCATTCGTACGATTCATTCTAATTCAATCCATTCTAAATCATTCGTACGATCCATTCTAATTCATTTGTACGATCCATTCTAATTCATTCGTACGATTCATTCTAATTCTAATTCATTAGTACGATCCATTCTAATTCCTTCGTACGATCCATTCTAATTCATTCGTACGATCCATTCTAATTCATTCGCACGATCCATTCTAATTCATTCGTACGATCCATTCTATTTCATTCATACGATCCATTCTAATTCATTCATACGATCTATTCTAATTCTTTCGCAGGAATGTATCCATTCTAATTCATTCGTATGATCCATTCTAATTCATTCGCACGATCCATTCTAATTCATTCATACAATCCATTCTAATTCTTTTGCACGAATGTATCCATTCTAATTCATTCGTTCGATCCATTCTAATTCATTCGTACGATCCATTCTAATTCATTCGCACGATCCATTCGAATTCATGCATACGATCCAATCTAATTCATTCATACGATCCATTCTAATTCATTAGCACGAATGTATTCAATTCTAATTCATTCGTACATGTATGAATAGATCGTACGAATGAATTAGAATCGATCGTACGAATGAATTAGAATGGATCGTACGAATGAATTAGAATGGATCGTACGAATGAATTAGGATGGATCGTATGAATGAATTAGAATAGATTGTGCGAATGAATTAGAATGGATCGTACGAATGAATTAGAATGGATACATTCATGCGAATGAAATAGAATGGATCGTATGAATGAATTAGAATGGATCGTATGAATGAATTAGAATGGATCGTGCGAATGAATTAGAATGGATCGTACGAATGAATTAGAATAGATTGTGCGAATGAATTAGAATGGATCGCACGAATGAATTAGAATGGATCGTACGAATGAATTAGAATGGATTGTATGAATGAATTAGAATAGATCGTATGAATAAATTAGAACGGATCTTACGAATGAATTAGAATGGAACGTACGAATGAATTAGAATGGAACGTACGAATGAATTAGAATGGATCGTACGAATGAATTAGAATGGATACATTCGTGCAAATGAATTAGAATGGATATATTCATGGGAATGAATTAGACTGGATCGTACAAAGGAATTAGAATGGATCATACGAATGAAATATAATGGGTCGTACAAAGGAATTAGAATGGATCGTACGCAGGAATTAGAATGGTTTGTACGAAGGAATTAGAATGGATCGTACGAATGAATTAGAATGGATACATTCGTGCGAATGAATTAGAATGGATCGTACGAATGAGTAAGAATGGATCGTACGAATGAAATAGAATGGATCGTACGGATGAATTAGAATGGATCGTGCGAATGAATTAGAATAGATCGTATGAATGAGTAAGAATGGATCGTACGAATGAAATAGAATGGATCGTACGGATGAATTAGAATGGATCGTGCAAATGAATTAGAATGGATCGTACCAATGAGTAAGAATGGATCGTATGAATGAATTAGAATGGATCGTGCGAATAAATTAGAATGGATCGAACGAATGAATTAGAATGGATCATACGAATGAATTAGAATGGATCGTACGAATGAATTAGAATGGATCGTATGAATGAATTAGAATGGATCGTGCGAATGAATTAGAATGGATTATATCAATGAAATAGAATGGATCATACGAATGAAATAGAATGGATCGTACGAAGGAATTAGAATGGATCGGATGAATGAATTAGAGTGGATACATTCGTGCGAATGAATTCGAATAGATCGTGCGAATGAATTAGAATGGATTGTACGAATGAATTAGAATGGATCGTACGAATGAAATAGAATGGATCGTACGAATGAATTAGAATGGAGACATTCGTGCAAAAGAAATAGAATGGATTGTATGAATGAATTAGAATGGATCATACGAATGAATTAGAATGGATACATTCGTGTGAATGAATTAGAATGGATCGTGCGAATGAATTAGAATGGATCGTACGAATGAATTAGAATGGATACATTCGTGCAAAAGAATTAGAATGGATTGTACGAATGAATTAGAATGGATCGTATGAATGAATTAGAATGGATTGTTTGAATGAATTAGAATGGATCGTATTAATGAATTAGAATGGATCGTACGAATTAATTTGAATGGATCGTACAAATGAATTAGAATAGATTGTGCGAATGAATTAGAATAGATCGTACGAATGAATTAGAATGGATCGTACGAATGAATTAGAATGGATCGTACGAATGAATTAGAATGGATTTTATGAATGAATTAGAATGGATCGTGCGAATGAATTATAATGGATCGTACGAATGAATTAGAATGGATCGTACGAATGAATTAGAATGGATTGAATTAGAATGAATCGTACGAATGAATTAGAATGAATCATACCGTACGAATGAATTAGAATGGATCATACGAAGGAATTAGAATGGATCGTGCGAATAAATTAGAATAGATCGTATGAATGAATTAGAATAGATTGTGCGAATGAATTAGAATGGATCGTACGAATGAATTAGAATGGATACATTCGTGCGAATGAATTAGAATGGATCGTATGAATGAATTAGAATCGATCGTACGAATGAATTAGAATGGATAATGCGAATTAATTAGAATAGATACATTCGTGCGAATGAATTAGAATGGATCATACGAATGAATTAGAATGGATCGTGCGAATGAATTAGAATGGATCGTGCGAATGAATTAGAATGGATCGTGCGAATGAATTAGAATGGATCGTGCGAATGAATTAGAATGGATCGTACGAATGAATTAGAATGGATCGTACGAATGAATTAGAATGGATCGTTCGAATGAATTAGAATAGATTGTGCGAATGAATTAGAATGGATACCTTCGTGCAAATGAATTAGAATGGATCGTACGAATGAGTAAGAATGGATCGTACGAATGAAATAGAATGGATCGTATGAATGAATTAGAATGGATCGTGCGAATGAATTAGAATGGATCGTACGAATGAATTAGAATAGATTGTGCGAATGAATTAGAATGGATCGTACGAATGAATTAGAATGGATCGTACGAATGCATTAGAATGGATCGTATGAATGAATTAGAATGGATCGTGCGAATGAATTAGATTGGATCGTACGAATGAAATAGAATGGATTCGCATGAATGTATCCATTCTAATTCATTCGTACGATCCATTCTAATTCATTCGTACAATCCATTCTAATTCATTCGCACGATCCATTCTTACTCATTCGTACGATCCATTCTAATTCATTCGCACGATCCATTCTAATTCATTAATACGATCCATTCTAATTCATTCGCACGATCCATTCTAAATCATTCACACTCATACGATCCATTCTAATTCATTCGCACGAATGTATCCTTTCTAATTCATACGTACGATCCATTCTAATTCATTCGCACAATCTATTCTAATTCATTCGAACGATCCATTCTAAGTCATTCGTACGATCCATTCTAATTCATTCGTACGATCCATTCTAATTCATTAGCACGATCCATTCTAATTCATTAATACGATCCAATCTAATTCATTCATACGATCCATTCTAATTCATTCGTACGATCCATTCTAATTCATTCGCACGATCCATTCTAATTCATTCGCACGATCCATTCTAATTCATTTGTACGAATGTAGCCACTCTAATTCATTCATACGATCCATTCTAATTCATTCGCACAATTGTATCCATTCCAATTCATTCGTACGATCCATTCTATTTCATTCGTACGATCCATTCTAATTCATTCAATCCATTCTAATTCATTCGTACAATCCATTCTAATTCATTCGCACGATCCGTTCGCATTCACTCAAACGATCCATTCTAATTCATTCATATGATCCATTCTAATTCATTCGCACGAATGTATCCATTCTAATTCATTCGTATGATCCATTCTAATTCATTCGTACGATCCATTCTAATTCATTCGCACAATCTATTCTAATTCATTCGTACGATCAATTCTAATTCATTAGCAGGATCCATTCTAATTCCTTCGTACGATCCATTCTAATTCCTTCGTACGATCCATTCTAATTCATTCGTCTGATCCGTTCTACTTCATTCATATGATCCATTCTAATTCATTCGTATTAATGAATTTGAATGGATCGTATGAATGAATTAGATTGGATCGTATGAATGAATTAGAATGGATCGTACGAATGAAATAGAATGGATTGTATGAATGAATTAGAATGGATCGTACGTATGAATTAGAATGGATCGTGCGAATGAATTAGAATGGATCGTATGAATGAATTAGAGTAGATACATTCGTACGAAGGAATTAGAATGGATCGTACGAATGAATTAGAATGGATCGTACGAATGAATTAGAATGGATCGTATGAATGAATTAGAATGGATCGTGCGAATGAATTAGAATGGATCATACGAATGAATTAGAATGGATCGAACGAATGAATTAGAATGGATACATTCGTGCAAAAGAATTAGAATGGATTGTATGAATGAATTAGAATGGATCGTGCGAATGGATTAGAATGGATCGTACGAATGAATTAGAATGGATACATTCGTGCAAATGAATTAGAATGGATCATACGAATGAATTAGAGTTGATACATTCGTGTGAATGAATTAAAATGGATAATACGAATGAGTAAGAATGGATCGTAGAATTAGAATGGATCGTATGAATGAATTAGAATGGATCGTACGAATGAATTAGAATGGATACATTTGTGCGAATGAATTAGAATGGATCGTACGAATGAGTAAGAATGGATCGTACGAATGAAATAGAATGGATCGTACGGATGAATTAGAATGGATCGTGCGAATGAATTAGAATGGATCGTACGAATGAGTAAGAATGGATCGTATGAATGAATTAGAATGGATCGTGCGAATGAATTAGAATGGATCGTACGAATGAGTAAGAATGGATCGTATGAATGAATTAGAATGGATCGTGCGAATAAATTAGAATGGATCGAACGAATGAATTAGAATGGATCATACGAATGAATTAGAATGGATCGTATGAATGAACTAGAATGGATCGTGCGAATGAATTAGAATGGATTATATGAATGAAATAGAATGGATCATACGAATGAAATAGAATAGATCGTACGAAGGAATTATAATGGATCGTATGAATGAATTAGAGTGGATACATTGAATGAATTAGAGTGGATACATTCGTACAAATGAATTAGAATGGATCGTACGAATGAATTAGAATGGATACATTCGTGCGAATGAATTAGAATGGATCATATGAATGAAATAGAATGGATTGTACGAATGAGATAGAATGGATCGTACGAATGAATTAGAATGGATACATTCATGCGAATGAATTAGAATGGATCATACGAATGAATTAGAATGGATTCATTCGTGCGAATGAATTAGAATGGATCGTACGAATGAGTAAGAATGGATCGTACGAATGAATTAGAATGGATTGAATTAGAATGAATCGTACGAATGAATTAGAATGGATCGTACAAATGAATTAGAATGGATCGTATTAATGAATTAGTTTGGATCGTGCGAATGAATTAGAATGGATCGTACGAATGAGTAAGAATGGATCGTGTGAATGAATTAGAATGGATCATATGAAAGAATTAGAATGGATTGTATGAATGAATTAGAATGGATCGTGCGAATGAATTAGAATGGATACATTCGTGCGAATGAATTAGAATGGATCGTATGAATGAATTAGATTGGATCGTATGAATGAATTAGAATGGATCGTGTGAATGAATTAGAATGGATCGTACGAATGAATTAGAATGGATCGTACGAATGAATTAGAATGGATCGTATGAATTAGAATGGATCGTACGAAGGAATTAGAATGGATCGTATGAATGAATTAGATTGGATCGTATTAATGAATTTGAATGGATCGTATGAATGAATTAGATTGGATCGTATGATCGAATTAGAATGGATCTTGCGAATGAATTAGAATGGATCGTGCGAATGAATTAGAATGGATCGTACGAATGAATTAGAATGGATCGTACGAAGGAATTAGAATGGATCGTACGAATGAATTAGAATAGATCGTACGAATGAATTAGAATGGATACGAATGGATCGTATGAATGAGTAAGAATGGATCGTACGAATGAAATAGAATGGATCGTACGAATGAATTAGAATGGATTGAATTAGAATGAATCGTACGAATGAATTAGAATGGATCGTACGAATGAATTAGAATAGATCGTACGAATGAATTAGAATGGATCGTTCAAATAAATTAGGATGGATAGTACGAATGAATTAGAATGGATACCTTCGTGCAAATGAATTAGAACGGATCGTACGAATGAGTAAGAATGGATCGTACGAATGAAATAGAACGGATCGTATGAATGAATTAGAATGGATCGTGCGAATGAATTAAAATGGATCGTATGAATGAATTAGAATAGATTGTGCGAATGAATTAGAATGGATCGTACGAATGAATTAGAATGGATCGTACGAATGAATTAGAATAGATCGTATGAATGAATTAGAATGGATCGTGCGAATGAATTAGAATGGATCGTACAAATGAAATTAGAATGGATCTTATGAATGAATTAGAATGGATCGTGCGAATAAATTAGAATGGATCGTATGAATGAATTAGAATAGATTGTGCGAATGAAATAGAATGGATTGTACGAATGAGATAGAATGGATCATGCGAATGAATTAGAATGGATCGTGCGAATGAATTAGAATGGATCGTACGAATGAAATAGAATGGATTGTACGAATGAGATAGAATGGATCGTACGAATGAATTAGAATGGATACATTAATGCGAATGAATTAGAATGGATCATACGAATGAATTAGAATGGATTCATTCGTGCGAATGAATTAGAATGGATCGTTCGAATGAGTAAGAATGGATCGTACGAATGAATTAGAATGGATTGAATTAGAATGAATTATACGAATGAATTAGAATGGATCGTACGAATGAATTAGAATAGATTGTGCGAATGAATTAGAATGGATCGTACGAATGAATTGGAATGGATACATTCGTGCGAATGAATTAGAATGGATCGTATGAATGAATTAGAGTGGATACATTCGTACAAATGAATTAGAATGGATCGTACGAATGAATTAGAATGGATACATTCGTGCGAATGAATTAGAATGGATCATATGAATGAATTAGAATGGATCGTTTGAGTGAATTAGAATAGATTGTGCGAATGAATTAGAATGGATCGTACGAATGAATTAGAATGGATCGTGCGAATAAATTAGAATGGATCGTATGAATGAATTAGAATGGATCGTGCGAATGAATTAGAATATAGATCGTACGAATGAATTAGAATTGATCGTACGAATGAATTCGAATGTATCCTTTCTAATTCATTCGTACGATCCATTCTAATTCATTCGTACGATCCATTCTAATTCATTCGCACGATCCATTCTAATTCATTCGCACGATCCATTCTAATTCATTCATACAATTCATTCTAATTCTTTTGCACGAATGTATCCATTCTAATTCATTCGTACGATCCATTCTAATTCATTCGTATGAACCATTCTAATTCATTCGCACAATCCATTCTAATTCATTCACACTCATATGATCCATTCTAATTCATTCGCAGGAATGTATCCTTTCTAATTCATTCGTACGATCCATTCTAATTCATTCGCATAATCTATTCTAATTCATTCGAACGATCCATTCTTAGTCATTCGTACGATCCATTCTAATTCATTCCTACGATCCATTCTAATTCATTCGCACGATCCATTCTATTTCATTCGTACGATCCATTCTAATTCATTCGCACGAATGTATCCATTCCAATTCATTCGTACGATCCATTCTAATTCATTCGCACAATCTATTCTAATTCATTCGTACGATCAATTCTAATTCATTCGCACGTATCCATTCTAATTCATTCATACGATCCATTCTATTTCATTCGTACGATCCATTCTTACTCATTCATATGATCCATTCTAATTCATTCGTACGATCCATTCTAATTCATTCGTACGATCCATTCTAATTCATTCGCACAATCTATACGTTCCATTCTAATTCATTCGTAAGATCCATTCTAATTCATTCGCACGATCGTATGAATTAATTAGAGTTGATACATTCATGTGAATGAATTAAAATGGATAATACGAATGAGTAAGAATGGATCATAGAATTAGAATGGGTCGTATGAATGAATTAGAATGGATACATACGAATGAATTAGAATGGATCGTATGAATGAATCAGAATGGATCGTGCGAATGAATTAGAATGGATCTGGATCGTGTATCCATTCTAATTCATTCGTACGACCCATTCTAATTCATTCGCACGATCCATTTTAATTCATTCGTACGATCTATTCTAATCCATTCTACATTCTAATGGATCGTACGAATGAATTAGAATGGATCGTATGAATGAATTAGATTGGATCGTATGAATGAATTAGAATGGATTATACGAATGAAATAGAATAGATCGTACGAATGAATTAGAATGGATCGTACGAATAAATTAGAATGAATCGTATGAATGAATTAGATTGGATCGTATGAATGAATTAGAATGGATTGTACGAATGAAATAGAATAGATCGTACGAATGAATTAGAATGGATCGTGCGAATGAATTAGAATGGGTCGTACGAATGAATTAGAATGGATACACGATCCAAATCCATTCTAATTCATTCGCACAATCTATTCTAATTCATTCGTAGGATCCATTCTAATTCATTACTACGATCCATTCTAATTCATTCGTACGATCCATTCTAATTCATTCGCACGATCCATTCTAATTCATTCATACGATCCATTCTATTTCATTCGTACGATCCATTCTTACTCATTCGTACGATCCATTCTAATTTATTTGCACGAAGGTATCCATTCTAATTCATTCGTACTATCCATTCTAATTCATTCGTACTATCCATTCTAATTCCTTCGTACGATCCATTCTAATTCATTCGTACGATCCATTCTAATTCATTCGTACGATCCATTCTAATTCATTCCTTCGATCCATTCTAATTCATTCGTACGATCCATTCTAATTCATTCGCACGATCCATTCTAATTCATGCATACGATCCAATCTAATTCATTCATACGATCCATTCTAATTCATTCGCACGAATGTATCCATTCTAATTCATTCGTACATGTATGAATGAATTAGAATGGATCGTACGAATGAATTCGAATGGATCGTATGAATGAATTAGAATGGATCGTGCGAATGAATTAGAATGGATCGTATGAATGAATTAGAATGGATCGTATGAGTGAATTAGAATGGATACGAAGGAATTAGAATGGATCGTACGAAGGAATTAGAATGGAGAATGGATCGTGCGAATGAATTAGAATGGATCATACGAAGGAATTAGAATGGATCGTACGAATGAATTAGAATGGATCATACGAATGAATTAGAATGGATCGTACGAAGGAATTAGAATGGATCGTACGAAGGAATTAGAATGGATAGTAAGAATGAATTAGAATGGATACCTTCGTGCAAATGAATTAGAATGGATCGTACGAATGAGTAAGAATGGATCGTACGAATGAAATAGAATGGATCGTATGAATGAATTAGAATGGATCGTGCGAATGAATTAGAATGGATCGTACGAATGAATTAGAATAGATTGTGTGAATGAATTAGAATGGATCGTACGAATGAATTAGAATGGATCGTACGAATGAATTAGAATGGATCGTGCGAATGAATTAGAATGGATCGTACGAATGAAATAGAATGGATTCGCACGAATGTATCCATTCTAATTCATTCGTACGATCCATTCTAATTCATTCGTACAATCCATTCTAATTCATTCGCACGATCCATTCGCATTCACTCAAACGATCCATTCTAATTCATTCATATGATCCATTCTAATTCATTCGTACGATCCATTCTAATTCATTCGTACGATCCATTCTAATTCATTCGCACAATCTATTCTAATTCATTCGTACGATCCATTCTAATTCATTCGCACGATCCATTCTAATTCATTCATACGATCCATTCTATTTCATTCTAATTCATTCGTACGATCTATTCTATTTCATTCGTACAATCCATTCTAATTCATTCATACGATCCAATCTAATTCATTCGTACGATCCATTCTAATTCATTCGTACGATTCATTCTAATTCAATCCATTCTAATTCATTCGTACGATCCATTCTTACTCGATCGTACGATCCAAATTCATTTATCCGTACGATCTATTCTATTTCATTCGTACGATCCATTCTTATCGCACGATCCATTCTAATTCATTCGCACGATCCATTCTCCATTCTAATGGATCGTACGAATGAATTAGAATGGATCGTATGAATGAATTAGATTGGATCGTATGAATGAATTAGAATGGATTGTACGAATGAAATAGAATAGATCGTACGAATGAATTAGAATGAAATAGAATGGATCGTATGAATGAATTAGAATGGATCGTTCGAATGAATTAGAATGGATCGTACGAATGAATTAGAATAGATTGTGCGAATGAATTAGAATGGATCGTACGAATGAATTAGAATGGATCGTACGAATGAATTAGAATGGATCATATGAATGAATTAGAATGGATCATTTGAGTGAATGCGAATGGATCGTGCGAATGAATTAGAATGGATTGTACGAATGAATTAGAATGGATCGTACGAATGAATTAGAATGGATACATTCGTGCGAATCCATTCTATTTCATTCGTACGATCCATTCTAATTCATTCGCACGATCCATTCTAATTCATTCATACGATCCATTCTAATTCATTCGTACGATCCATTCTAATTCATTCGTACGATCCATTCTAATTCATTCGCACAATCTATTCTAATTCATTCGTACGATCCATTCTAATTCATTCGCACGATCTATTCTAATTCATTCATACGATCCATTCTATTTCATTCGTACGATCCATTCTTACTCATTCGTACGATCCATTCTAATTCATTTGCACGAAGGTATCCATTCTAATTCATTCGTACTATCCATTCTAATTCCTTCGTACGATCCATTCTAATTCCTTCGTACGATCCATTCTAATTCATAAGTACGATCCATTCTAATTCATTCAAACGATCCATTCTAATTTATTCGTACGATCCATTTTAATTCATTCGTACGATCCATTCTAATTCATTCGCACGATCCATTTTAATTCATTCGTACGATCCATTCTATTTGTTAGGTTTGATGTGGTCTACAGCTCGTAAAACCCTAGGTTTGGCTATATATGGTTGATTGTTTATTTAGGATTGTATAAAGGTACGTATTATTATACGTGTTCTATTTAAAGAACTTAAAGAGCCATGGCTATATAGTAGTCCATCTGAGTGGGAGATTCAGTGGATCGGTCCTATGAGCCTAAATCGTTCACAGCTCTGATTTGGGTTGGTCGCCCTATCAGGATAAGCTGTTGGAATGACAGAGCATGAGAATCTCCATAATGGTCATTACCAGGCACAGTGTCTGTGGCCGAACAGAACCAACACGGTGCACAGATCGGTAAGCAGACACCGGTGCACATAGCCGTGTTTCTGCTTAGGGTAATCGGTCCTAAACCCTGAGGAACCGTGACCGGTGGACTAACCAGTTGCGTGTAACTTTGGTTCACCAACGTGTGAGGGATCTAACCACGACCCAATACCACGGTGCGCTGGGTTACCGGGCTGACGTTGCATCGGCACGCCACTCTTGCAAGCCATCCACATCCTTATCGGTAGGTGCGTTCCTTGGTATGACATACGCCGCACTAAACCCAGGCCTGGTGGTCAGCAGTTGAGCTGTTGACCGGATCCGCTTGCTTGGCCAAAGCGATCGGAGGTGCGATGTGATAGTCAACCTAGAAGGAACCTAGTCATATGGTCACTCGAGTCTGACGGTGCTCTCCACCGCTTGAGTTGACTCATGGCACCAAGTGGAGGGACATTGTATTACCAATACTAAGCGGAGAACAGGGGTATGCGAGAGAGCTTAATAAGTCTGGGAGAATTGGAGTGCAGCCTGCGTCGCACTCTGGGTGGCCACGCAGGTTAACCGGGACCCAGAGGATTGACAGGAACACTCGGGTAGTGTGTCGATCGGGTTCGGTTGGAAGCTATGAATCCTAGTCCCTGAAGGTTCCACCCTATCCACGATCATTACGGATCAATACTTTTTCCTTGTCTCACAGCATATTATGAGTTGAAGAAATAATGCCTAATCGTCCTGTGTTCCGTGAGTGCATCGCACTGGAGCATGGTGGTAGCACAGGACTAAGTGTGTTCACTAGGGGGCAACCCCAGAGTAGTGTAGAGACATACGATGTTGCCATTATACCATGAGGAGTCCATTCCGTGTGTGCGTGTTGCACTAGAACGCAGAATGCGAGTTTAGTAATTTTTACTATAGGGCACCCCACCTTTTACTAAGGGCACCCTAGTAAATAATAAAAATACTATTCATCATCCCATGGTGTATTGACTTGTTGCTGATGCCGATGAGGTGCCCTAAGTGTTAGGGTGCATTATCGTGCACGTAGATGGGCTATACAATGTCCCGCATGAGGTGAACGACCACTAGATGCATGGGGGCATTTTGGTTATTTCAAAATATCCCGCATTCCCTAGTGGCCGCCATCCTCACTAGGGCTAGCATGCATGGCCATCAAACTTATAATTAAGGGATTAATTCAGATTTGAATGATTTTGAATCATCTCCTTAATTGCAACAATTCTAATATGACAACTAGTAATAAAAAGGGGCATTGAATTTGAGAGTAATGAGGGAGAGAGAGAGGAACAGCTTCAAATGACAAGAGAGAGTGAGGGGCACGAATTTCAGATCTGAAAATGGTGCATCTTTCTCATATTTCCGATGAAGAACCAAAGCCCCTTCGCTTATGGTTTGGATTTTTGTCATCTCTCTCTCTCCCGGGTTCATCTCTTCTCTCTCCCTCATCTTCTTCTCCAAGTGTGTGTGTGAGATTGATGGAGATAGCTTACACTCTGAGGCCCTCAGAGATTAGAGTGCAAGGATCCGGGATGATATGTGAGATTGGGTGAATCCGATGAGATTCATTTCTCTCTTGCATGAGGATCCGGCTCGAGATTCCCGCCCAGATTTTACGGGCAGATCTGCACTGTTTTGATCACTGCAGGAGCTATAGAAGTCCAAATGACTTCAAACCGGTTGCAAACTCTAGGCGTTGAAGTCTTCTTTCCGGTAAATCAAGTTTCGCTCCATTCCGATATCGGGATAGAAAGTTATAGCCTTTGCACTGAAAGGTGTTCATGCAGATCCGAATTTGTCTTTATCAATATTGAAGCAATTCTTCGCGGTGTTAAATCCCGCACGAAGGTATAACCTACTAACCCCTAGATCTATCATAATACATATATATGATATATGTCAATCATTTCGATAGATGACTATAATGGTTCGATTCGTATTTGTTTTATCATTTACGCATATGATTAATATGAATGAAAATTTTTAAAATGTACCGCACACCGAAACTATCCTCGGGATCAACTCCACCTTCCGCTGTGCCTCCGATATCATTCCAACACTATTTCATTCATACGATCCATTCTAATTCATTCATACGTACGAATGAATTAGAATGGATCGTACTAATGAATTAGAATAGATTGTGCGAATGAATTAGAATGGATCGTACGAATGAATTAGAATGGATACATTCATGCGAATGAATTAGAATGGATCGTACGAATGAAATAGAATGGATTGTACGAATGAGATAGAATGGATCGTACGAATGAATTAGAATGGATACATTCATGCGAATGAATTAGAATGGATCATACGAATGAATTAGAATGGATTCATTCGTGCGAATGAATTAGAATGGATCGTACGAATGAGTAAGAATGGATCGTACGAATGAATTAGAATGGATTGAATTAGAATGAATCGTACGAATGAATTAGAATGGATCGTACGAATGAATTAGAATGGATCGTGCGAATGAATTAGAATGGGTCGTACGAATGAATTAGAATGGATACAAGATCCAGATCCATTCTAATTCATTCGCACGACCCATTCTAATTCATTCGCACGATCCATTCTAATTCATTCGTATGATCCATTCTAATCCATTCGCACAATCTACTCTAATTCATTCGTACGATCCATTCTATTTCATTTGCACGAAGGTATCCATTCTAATTCATACAATCCATTCTAATTCATTCATACGATCCAATCTAATTCATTCATACGATCCATTCTAATTCATTCGTACGAATGAATTAGAATGGATTGAATTAGAATGAATCGTATGAATGAATTAGAATGGATTGTGTGAATGAATTAGAATGGATCGTATGAATGAATTAGAATGGATCGTGCGAATGAATTAGAATGGATCGTAGGAATGAAATAGAATGGATCGTATGAATGAATTAGAGTTGATATTCGTATGAATGAATTAAAATGGATAATACGAATGAGTAAGAATGGATCGTAGAATTAGAATGGATCGTATGAATGAATTAGAATGGATACATACGAATGAATTAGAATGGATCGTATGAATGAATTAGAATGGATCGTGCGAATGAATTAGAATGGATCGTACGAATGAAATCGAATGGATCGTATGAATGAATTAGAATGGATCGTGCGAATGAATTAGAATGGATCGTACGAATGAATTAGAATAGATTGTGCGAATGAATTAGAATGGATCGTACGATTGAATTAGAATGGATCGTACGAATGAATTAGAATGGATCGTAATAATGAATTAGAATGGATCGTTTGAGTGAATGCGAATGGATCGTGCGAATGAATTAGAATGGATTGTACGAATGAATTAGAATGGATCGTACGAATGAATTAGAATGGATACATTCGTGCGAATGAATTAGAATGGATCATATGAATGAATTAGAATGGATCGTTTGAGTGAATGCGAATGGATCGTGCGAATGAATTAGAATTGATTGTACGAATGAATTAGAATGGATCGTACGAATGAATTAGAATGGATACATTCGTGCGAATCCATTCTATTTCATTCGTACGATCCATTCTAATTCATTCGCACGATCCATTCTAATTCATTCATACGATCCATTCTAATTCATTCGTACGATCCATTCTAATTCATTCGTACGATCCATTCTAATTCATTCGCACAATCTATTCTAATTCATTCGTACGATCCATCCTAATTCATTCGCACGATACATTCTAATTCATTCATACGATCCATTCTATTTCATTCGTACGATCCATTCTTACTCATTCGTATGATCCATTCTAATTCATTTGCACGAAGGTATCCATTCTAATTCATTCGTACTATCCATTCTAATTCCTTCGTACGATCCATTCTAATTCCTTCGTACGATCCATTCTAATTCATTCGTACGATCCATTCTAATTCATTCATACGATCCATTCTAATTCCTTTGTATGATCCATTCTAATTCATTCGTACGGTATGATTCATTCTAATTCATTCGTACGATTCATTCTAATTCAATCCATTCTAATTCATTCGTACGATCCATTCTTACTCATTCGTACGATCCATTCTAATTCATTCGCACAAATGAATCCATTCTAATTCATTCGTATGATCCATTCTAATTCATTCACATGAATGTATCCATTCTAATTCATTCGTACGATCCATTCTATCTCATTCGTACAATCCATTCTATTTCATTCGTACGATCCATTCTAATTCATTCGCACGATCCATTCTAAGTCATTCGCACGATCTATTCTAATTCATTAGCACGATCATTCATACGAATGAATTAGAATGGATCGTATGAATGAATTAGAATGGATCGTATGAATGAAATAGAAAAGATCGTACGAATGAATTAGAATGGATCGTGCGAATGAATTAGAATGGATCGTGCGAATGAATTAGAATGGATCGTACGAATAAATTAGAATGGATCGTATGAATGAATTAGAATGGATCATACGAATGAATTAGAATGGATACATTCGTGCGAATGAATTAGAATGGATCGTGCGAATGAATTAGAATGGATCGTACGAAGGAATTAGAATGGATCGTACGAAGGAATTAAAATGGATAGTACGAATGAATTAGAATGGATACCTTCGTGCAAATGAATTAGAATGGATCGTACGAATGAGTATGAATGGATCGTACGAATGAAATAGAATGGATCGTATGAATGAATTAGAATGGATCGTGCGAATGAATTAGAATGAATCGTACGAATGAATTAGAATAGATTGTGGGAATGAATTAGAATGGATCGTACGAATGAATTAGAATGGATCGTACGAATGAATTAGAATGGATCGTACGAATGAATTAGAATGGATCGTGCGAATGAATTAGAATGGATCGTACGAATGAAATAGAATGGATTCGCACGAATGTATCCATTCTAATTCATTCGTACGATCCATTCTAATTCATTCGTACAATCCATTCTAATTCATTCGCACGATCCATTCGCATTCACTCAAACGATCCATTCTAATTCATTCATATGATCCATTCTAATTCATTCGCACGAATGTATCCATTCTAATTCATTCGTACGATCCATTCTAATTCATTTGTACGAATGTATCCACTCTAATTCATTCATACGATCCATTCTAATTCATTCGCACGAATGTATCCATTCCAGTTCATTCGTACGATCCATTCTAATTCATTCGCACAATCTATTCTAATTCATTCGTACGATCTATTCTAATTCATTAGCATGATCCATTCTAATTCATTCGTACGATCTATTCTATTTCATTCGTACAATCCATTCTTACTCAATCGTATGATCTATTCTAATCCATTCGCACAATCTATTATTCATTGGTACGATCCATTCTATTTCATTCGTACGATCCATTCTAATTCATACGATCCATTCTATTATATTCATACGATCCATTTTAATTCATTCGCACGATCCATTCTAATTCATTCATACGATCCATTCTAATTCATTCGTACGATCCATTCTAATTTCTTCGTATGATTTATTCTAATTCCTTCGTACGATCCATTCTAATTCATTCATACGATCCATTCTTACTCATTCGTACGATCCATTCTAATTCATTCGCACGATCCATTCTAATTCATCCGTACGATCCATTCTATTTCATTCGTACGATCCATTCTTACTCATTCGTACGATCCATTCTAATTCATTCGCACGAATGTATCCATTCTAATTCATTCGTACGATCCATTCTATTTCATTCGTACGATCCATTCTAATTCATTCGTACAATCCATTCTAATTCATTCGCACGATCTATTCGAATTCATTCGCACGAATGTATCCACTCTAATTCATTCATACGATCCATTCTAATTCCTTCGTACGATCCATTCTAATTCATTCGTACGATCCATTCTAATTCATTCGCACAATCTATTCTAATTCATTCGCACGATCCATATGATCCATTCTAATTCATTTGTACGAATGTATCCACTCTATCTCATTCGTATAATCTATTCTATTTCATTCGTACGATCCATTCTAATTTATTCGCACGATCCATTCTAATTCATTCGTACAATCTATTCTAATTCATTCGTATGATCAATTCTAATTCATTAGCATGATCCATTCTAATTCATTCATACGAATGAAATAGAATAGATCGTACGAATGAATTAGAATGGATCATGCTAATGAATTAGAATTGATCGTACGAATGAATTAGAATAGATCGTGCGAATGAATTAGAATGGATCGTACGAATGAATTGGAATGGATACATTCGTGCGAATGAATTAGAATGGATCGTATGAATGAATTAGAGTGGATACATTCGTACAAATGAATTAGAATGGATCGTACGAATGAATTAGAATGGATACATTCGTGCGAATGAATTAGAATGGATCATGCGAATGAATTAGAATAGATCGTGCGAATGAATTAGAATGGATCGTACGAATGAAATAGAATGGATTGTACGAATGAGATAGAATGGATCGTACGAATGAATTAGAATGGATACATTCATGTGAATGAATTAGAATGGATCATACGAATGAATTAGAATGGATTCATTCGTGCGAATGAATTAGAATGGATCGTACGAATGAGTAAGAATGGATCGTACAAATGAATTAGAATGGATTGAATTAGAATGATCGTACGAATGAATTAGAATGGATCGTTTGAATGAATTAGAATGGATCGTACTTATGAATTAATGGGTCATACGAATGAAATAGAATGGATCGTACGAAGGAATTAGAAAGGATCGTACAAACGAATTAGAATGGATCGTATGAATGAAATAGAATAGATCGTACGAATGAATTAGAATGGATCGTATGAATGAATTAGATTGGATCGTATGAATGAATTAGAATGGATTGTACGAATGAAATAGAATAGATTGTACGAATGAATTAGAATGGATCGTGCGAATGAATTAGAATAGGTCGTACGAATGAATTAGAATGGATACACGATCCAGATCCATTCTAATTCATTCCCACAATCTATTCTAATTCATTCATAGGATCCATTCTAATTCATTACTACGATCCATTCTAATTCATTCATACGATCCATTCTATATCATTCGTACGATCCATTCTAATTCATTCGCACGATCCATTCTAATTCATTCATACAATCCATTCTAATTCATTCGTATGTATCCATTCAAATTCATTCATACGATCCATTCTAATTCTACGATCCATTCTTACTCATTCGTATTATCCATTTTATTTCATTCACACGAATGTATCAACTCTAATTCATTCGTATGATCCATTCTAATTCATTCGCACGAATGTATCCATTCTAATTCATTCGTACGATCCATTCTAATTCATTCGTACGATCCATTCTAATTCATTCGTACGATCCATTCTAATTCCTTCGCATGATCCATTCTAATTCATTCGCACGAATGTATCCATTCTAATTCACTCGTACGATCCATTCTAATTCATTTGTACGATCCATTCTAATTCCTTCGTATGATCCATTCTAATTCATTCGCACGAATGTATCCATTCTAATTCATTCGTACGATCCATTCTAATTCATTCGTACGATCCATTCTAAATCCTTCGTATGATCCATTCTAATTCATTCGTACGATCAATTCTAATTCATACGATCCATTCTAATTCATTCGCACAATCTATTCTAATTCATTCGTACGATCCATTCTAAATCATTCGCACGAATGTATCCATTCTAATTCATTCGTACGATCCATTCTAATTCATTCATACGATCCATTCTAATTCATTCGCATGAATGTATCCATTCTAATTCATTCGTACGATCAATTCTAATTCATTCGCACAATCTATTCTAATTCATTCATACGATCCATCCTAATTCATTCGCACGAATATATCCATTCTAATTCATTCATACAATCCATTCTATTTCATTCGTACAATCCATTCTTACTCATTCGTACGATCCATTCGTAGATCCATTCTAATTCATTCGTACGATCCATTCTAATTCATTCGCACAATCTATTCTAATTCATTCGTACGATCCATTCTAATTCATTCGCACGACCCATTGTAATTCATTCGTTCGATCCATTCTAATTCATTCGTACGATCCATTCTAATTCATTCGCACGATCCATTCTAATTCATGCATACGATCCAATCTAATTCATTCATACGATCCATTCTAATTTATTCGTATGAATGAAATAGAATGGATCATACGAATGAAATAGAATGGATCGTACGAAGGATTTAGAATGGATCGTATGAATGAATTAGAGTGGATACATTCGTGCGAATGAATTCGAATAGATCGTGCGAATGAATTAGAATGGATTGTACGAATGAATTAGAATGGATCGTACGAATGAAATAGAATGGATCGTACGAATGAATTAGCATGGATACATTCGTGCAAAAGAAATAGAATGGATTGTATGAATGAATTAGAATGGATCGTGTGAATGAATTAGAATGGATCATACGAATGAATTAGAATGGATACATTCGTGCGAATTAATTAGAATGGATCGTGCGAATGAATTAGAATGGATCGTACGAATGAATTAGAATGGATCGTATGAATGAATTAGAATGGATCATGCGAATGAATTAGAATGGATCGTGCAAATGAATTAGAATGGATCGTACGAATGAATTAGAATGGATCGTATGAATGAATTAGATTGGATCGTATTAATGAATTAGAATGGATCGTACGAATGAATTAGAATAGATCGTACGAATGAATTAGAATGGATACGAATGGATCGTACGAATGAGTAAGAATGGATCGTACGAATGAAATAGAATGGATTGTACGAATGAATTAGAATGGGTACATTCGTGCGAATGAATTAGGATGGATCGTATGAATGAATTAGAATGGATCGTACGAATGAATTAGAATGGATTGAATTAGAATGAATCGTACGAATGAATTAAAATGAATCATACCGTACGAATGAATTAGAATGGATCATACGAAGGAATTAGAATGGATCGTACGAATGAATTAGAATGGATCGTACGAATGAATTAGAATGGATCGTATGAAGGAATTAGAATGGATCGTACGAAGGAATTAGAATGGATAGTACGAATGAATTAGAATGGATACCTTCGTGCAAATGAATTAGAATGGATCGTACGAATGAGTAAGAATGGATCGTACGAATGAAATAGAATGGATCGTATGAATGAATTAGAATGGATCGTGCGAATGAATTAGAATGGATCGTGCGAATGAATTAGAATGGATCAGACGAATGAAATAGAATGGATTGTACGAATAAGATAGAATGGATCGTACGAATGAATTAGAATAGATTGTGCGAATGAAATAGAATGGATCGTACGAATGAATTAGAATGGATCGTACGAATGAATTAGAATGGATCGTATGAATGAATTAGAATGGATCGTGTGAATGAATTAGAATGGATCGTACGAATGAAATAGAATGGATACATTCGTGCGAATGAATTAGAATGGATCATATGAATGAATTAGAATGGATCGTTTGAGTGAATGCGAATGGATCGTGCGAATGAATTAGAATTGATTGTACGAATGAATTAGAATGGATCTCGTACGAATGAATTAGAATGGATACATTCGTGCGAATCCATTCTATTTCATTCGTACGATCCATTCCAATTCATTCGCACGATCCATTCTAATTCATTCATACGATCCATTCTAATTCATTCGTACGATCCATTCTAAATCATTCGTACGATCCATTCTAATTCATTCGCACAATCTATTCTAATTCATTCGTACGATCCATTCTAATTCATTCGCACGATCCATTCTAATTCATTCATACGATCCATTCTATTTCATTCGTACGATCCATTCTTACTCATTCGTACGATCCATTCTAATTCATTTGCACGAAGGTATCCATTCTAATTCATTCGTACTATCCATTCTAATTCCTTCGTACGATCCATTCTAATTCCTTCGTACGATCCATTCTAATTCATTCGTACGATCCATTCTAATTTATTCGTACGATCCATTCTAATTCCTTCGTATGATCCATTCTAATTCATTCGTACGGTATGATTCATTCTAATTCATTCGTACGATTTATTCTAATTCAATCCATTCTAATTCATTCGTACGATCCATTATAATTCATTCGTACGATCCATTCTAATTCATTCGTATGATTCATTCTAATTCAATCCATTCTAATTCATTCGTACGATCCATTCTTACTCATTCGTACGATCCATTCTAATTCATTCATACGAATGAATCCATTCTAATTCATTCGTATGATCCATTCTAATTCATTCGCATGAATGTATCCATTCTAATTCATTCGTACGATCCATTCTATCTCATTCGTACAATCCATTCTATTTCATTCGTACGATCCATTCTAATTCATTCGCACGATCCATTCTAATTCATTCGCATGATCCATTCTAATTCATTCGTACGATCGATTCTAATTCATTCGTACGATCCATTCTAATTCATTCGTACGATCCATTCTAATTCATTCGCACAATCTATTCTAATTCATTCGTACGAATGAATTCATTCGTACGATTCATTCTAATTCCTTCGTACGATCCATATTCTAATTCATTCGTACGATCCATTCTAATTCATTCGCACGATCCATTCTAATTCATTCGTACGATCCATTCTAATTCATTCATACGATCTATTCTAATTCATTCGCACAATCTATTCTAATTCATTCGTACTATGATTCATTCTAATTCATTCGTACGATTCATTCTAATTCAATCCATTCCAATTCTTTCGTACGATCCATTCTAATTCATTCGTACGATACATTCTAATTCATTCGCACGATCCATTCTAATTCATTCGTACGATCCATTCTATTTCATTCATACGATCCATTCTAATTCATTCATACGATAAATTCTAATTCATTCGCACGATCCATTCTAATTCATTCGCATGATCCATTCTAATTCATTCGTACGATCGATTCTAATTCATTCATACGATCCATTCTAATTCATTCGCACGAATGTATCCATTCTAATTCATTCGTACGATCCATTCTAATTCATTCATACGATCCATCCTAATTCATTCGCACGAATGTATCCATTCTAATTCATTCGTACAATCCATTCTATTTCATTCGTACGATCGATTCTTACTCATTCGTACGATCCATTCGTATCCATTCTAATTCATTTGTACGATCTATTCTAATTCATTCGTACGATCCATTCTAATTCATTAATACGATCCAATCTAATTCATTCATACGATCCATTCTAATTCATTCATACGGTCCATTCTAATTCATTCGCACGATCCATTCTAATTCATTCACACGATCCATTCTAATTCATTCATACGATCCATTCTAATTCATTCGTACGATCCATTCTAATTCATTCATACGATCCATTCTAATTCATTCATATGATCCATTCTAATTCATTCGTACGGTATGATTCATTCTAATTCATTCGTACGATTCATTCTAATTCAATCCATTCTAATTCATTCGTACGATCCATTCTATTTCATTCGTACGATCCATTCTAATTCATTCATACGATCCATTCTAATTCATTCGTACGATCCATTCTAATTCATTCGTACAATCCATTCTAATTCATTCGCACGATCCATTCGCATTCACTCAAACGATCCATTCGAATTCATTCATATGATCCATTCTAATTCATTCGCACGAATGTATCCATTCTAATTCATTCGTACGACCCATTCTAATTCATTTGTATGAATGTATCCACTCTAATTCATTCATACGATCCATTCTAATTCATTCGCACGAATGTATCCATTCCAATTCATTCGTACGATCAATTCTAATTCATTCGCACGATCTATTCGAGAATGGATCGTATTAATGAATTAGAATGGATCGTGCGAATGAATTAGAATGGATCGTACGAATGAGTAAGAATGGATCGTGCGAATGAATTAGAATGGATCATATGAATGAATTAGAATGGATCGTATGAATGAATTAGAATGGATCGTACGAATGAATTCGAATGGATCGTACGAATGAATTAGAACGGATCGTTTGAGTGAATGCGAATGGATCGTGCGAATGAATTAGAATGGATTGTACGAATGAATTAGAATGGATCGTACGAATGAATTAGAATGGATACATTCGTGCGAATCCATTCTATTTCATTCGTACGATCCATTCTAATTCATTCGCACAATCCATTCTAATTCATTCATACGATCCATTCTAATTCATTCGTACGATCCATTCTAATTCATTCGTGCGAATGAATTAGAATAGATCATACGAATGAGTAAGAATGGATCGTACGAATGAAATAGAATGGATTGTACGAATGAATTAGAATGGATCGTACGAATGAATTAGAAAAGATTGTATGAATGAATTAGAATGGATACATTCGTGCGAATGAATTAGAATGGATCGTACGAATGAATTAGAATAGATCGTGCGAATGAATTAGAATGGATCGTACGAATGAATTAGAATTGATTGTGCGAATGAATTAGAATGGATCGTATGAATGAATTAGATTATGATCCATTTTATTTCATTCGTATGATCCATTCTAATTCCTTCGTACAATCTAATTCATTCATACGATCCATTCTAATTCATTCGCACGAATGTATCCATTCAAATTCATTCGTACGATCCATTCTAATTCATTCGCACGATCCATTCTAATTCATTCGTACGATCCATTCTAATTCATTTATACGATCCAATCTAATTCATTCATACAATCCATTCTAATTCATTTGCACGAATTTATCCATTCTAATTCATTCGTACGATCCATTCTAATTCATTCGCACAATCTATTCTAATTCATTCGTACAATCTATTCTAATTCATTCGTACAATCCATTCGAATTCATTTGTACGATCCATTCTAATTCATTCGTACGATTCATTCTAATTCAATCCATTCAAATTCATTCGTACGATCCATTCTTACTCATTCGTACGATCCATTCTAATTCATTCGCACGAATGAATCCATTCTAATTCATTCGTATGATCCATTCTAATTCATTCGCATGAATGTATCCATTCTAATTCATTCGTACGATCCATTCTAATTCATAAGTACGATCCATTCTAATTCATTCAAACGATCCATTCTAATTCATTCGTATGATCCATTCTAATTCATTCGCACGATCCATTCTAATTCATTCGCACGATCCATTCTAATTCATTTATACGAATGTAGCCACTCTAATTCATTCGTACGATTCATTCAAATTCAATCCATTCTAATTCATTCGTACGATCCATTCTTACTCATTCGTACGATCCATTCTAATTCATTCACACGAATGAATCCATTCTAATTCATTCGTATGATCCATTCTAATTCATTCGCATGAATGTATCCATTCTAATTCATTCGTACGATCCATTCTAATTCATTCATATGATCCATTCTAATTCATTCGTATGATTCATTCTAATTCATTCGCACGAATGTATCCATTCTAATTCATTCGTACGATCCATTCTAATTCATTCGCACAATCTATTCTAATTCATTCATACGATCCATTCTAATTTATTCGCACGATCCATTCTAATTCATTCATACGATCCATTCTAATTCGTAGAATGGATCGTACGAATGAATTAGAATGGATACATTCGTGCGAATGAATTAGAATGGATTGTACGAATAAATTAGAATGGATCGTACGAATGAATTAGAATATGGATCGTACGAAGGAATTAGAATGGATCGTACGTATGAATTAGAATGGATCGTACGAATGAATTAGAATGGATCGTATGAATGAATTAGAGTAGATACATTCGTACGAAGGAATTAGAATGGATCGTACGAATTAATTAGAATGGATTATATGATTGAATTAGAATGGATCGTACGAATGAATTATAATGGATCATGCGAATGAATTAGAATAGATCATACGAATGAATTAGAATGGATCGTACGAATGAATTAGAATGGATACATTCGTGCAAAAGAATTAGAATGGATTGTATGAATGAATTAGAATGGATCGTGCGAATGAATTAGAATGGACACATTCGTGCGAATGAATTAGAATGGATCGTGTGAATGAATTAGATTGGATCGTATGAATGAATTAGAATGGATCGTATGAATGAATTAGAATGGATCATACGAATGAATTAGAATGGATCGTACGAATGAAATAGAATGGATTGTACGAATGAGATAGAATGGATCGTACGAATGAATTAGAATGGATACATTCTTGCGAATGAATTAGAATGGATCATACGAATGAATTAGAATGGATTCATTCGTGCGAATGAATTAGAATGGATCGTACAAATGAGTAAGAATGGATCGTACGAATGAATTAGAATGGATTGAATTAGAATGAATCGTACGAATGAATTAGAATGGATCGTACGAATGAATTAGAATGGATCATACGAATGAATTAGAATGGATTGAATTAGAATGAATCGTACGAATGAATTAGAATGAATCATACCGTACGAACTAATTAGAATGGATCATACGAAGGAATTAGAATGGATCGTATGAATGAATTAGAATGGATCGTACGAATGAAGTAGAATGGATCGTACGAAGGAATTAGAATGGATCGTATGAAGGAATTATAATGGATAGTACGATTGAATTAGAATGGATACCTTCGTGCAAATGAATTAGAATGGATCGTACGAATGAGTAAGAATGGATCGTACGAATGAAATAGAATAGATCGTATGAATGAATTAGCATGGATCGTGCGAATGAATTAGAATGGATCGTACGAATGAATTAGAATAGATTGTGCGAATGAATTAGAATGAATCGTACGAATGAATTAGAATGGATCTTACGAATGAATTAGAATGGATCGTACGAATGAATTAGAATAGATTGTGCGAATGAATTAGAATGAATCATACCGTACGAATGAATTAGAATGGATCATACGAAGGAATTAGAATGGATCGTACGAATGAATTAGAATGGATCGTACGAATGAATTAGAATGGATCGTACGAACGAATTAGAATTGATCGTACGAAGGAATTAGGATGGATAGTACGAATGAATTAGAATGGATACCTTCGTGCAAATGAATTAGAATGGATCGCACGAATGAGTAAGAATGGATCGTACGAATGAAATGGAATGGATCGTATGAATGAATTAGAATAGATCGTGCGAATGAATTAGAATGGATCGTACGAATGAATTATAATAGATTGTGCGAATGAATTAGAATGGATCGTACGAATGAATTAGAATGGATCGTACGAATGAATTAGAATGGATCGTATGAATGAATTAGAATGGATCGTGCGAATGAATTAGAATATATCGTACGAATGAATTAGAATATGGATCGTACAAAGGAATTAGAATGGATCGTACGAATGAATTAGAATGGATCGTCCGAAAGAATTAGAATGGATCGTATGAATGAATTAGAATGGATCGTACGAATGAATTAGAATGGATCGTATGAATGAATTAGAATGGATCGTGCGAATAAATTAGAATGGATCGTAGGAATGAATTAGAATAGATTGTGCTAATGAAATAGAATGGATTGTACGAATGAGATAGAATGGATCGTACGAATGAATTAGAATGGATACATTCATGCTAATGAATTTGAATGGATCATACGAATGAATTAGAATGGATTCATTCGTGCGAATGAATTAGAATGAATCGTACGAATGAGTAAGAATGGATCGTACGAATGAATTAGAATGGATTGAATTAGAATGAATCGTACGAATGAATTAGAATGGATCGTACGAATGAATTAGAATGGATCGTACGAATGAATTAGAATGGATTGAATTAGAATGAATCGTACAAATGAATTAGAATGAATCATACCGTACGAATGAATTAGAATGGATCATACGAAGGAATTAGAATGGATCATACGAATGAATTAGAATGGATCGTACGAATGAATTAGAAGGGATCGTACGAAGGAATTAGAATGGATCGTACGAAGGAATTAGAATGGATAATACGAATGAATTAGAATGGATACCTTCGTGCAAATGAATTAGAATGGATCGTACGAATGAGTAAGAATGGATCGTACGAATGAAATAGAATGGATCGAATGAATGAATTTCAATGGATCGTACGAAGGAATTAGAATGGATCGTACGAAGCAATTAGAATAGATCATACGAAGAAATTAGAATGGGTCGTACGAATGAATTAGAATGGATCGTATGAATGAATTAGAATGGATCGTGCGAATGAATTAAAATGGATCGTATGAATGAAATAGAATGGATCGTATGAATTAGAATGGATCGTACGAATGAAATAGAATGGATCGTATGAATGAATTAGAATAGATTGTGCGAATGGATTAGAATGGATCATACGATTGAGTAAGAATGGATTGTACGAATGAAGAAGAATAGATCGTACGAATGAATTAGAATGGATCATGCTAATGAATTAGAATTGATCGTACGAATGAATTAGAATAGATTGTGCGAATGAATTAGAATGGATCGTACGAATGAATTGGAATGGATACATTCGTGTGAATGAATTAGAATGGATCGTATGAATGAATTAGAGTGGATACATTCGTACAAATGAATTAGAATGGATCGTACGAATGAATTAGAATGGATACATTCGTGCGAATGAATTAGAATGGATCATATGAATGAATTAGAATGGATCGTTTGAGTGAATGCGAATGGATCGTGCGAATGAATTAGAATGGATTGTACGAATGAATTAGAATGGATCGTACGAATGAATTAGAATGGATACATTCGTGCGAATCCATTCTATTTCATTCGTATGATCCATTCTAATTCATTCGCACGATCCATTCTAATTCATTCATACGATCCATTCTAATTCATTCGTACGATCCATTCTAATTCATTCGTACGATCCATTCTAATTCATTCGCACAATCTATTCTAATTCATTCATACGATCCATTCTAATTCATTCGCACGATCCATTCTAATTCATTCATATGATCCATTCTATTTCATTCGTACGATCCATTCTTACTCATTCGTACGATCCATTCTAATTCATTTGCACGAAGGTATCCATTCTAATTCATTCGTACTATCCATTCTAATTCCTTCGTACGATCCATTCTAATTCCTTCGTACGATCCATTCTAATTCATTCGTTCGATCCATTCTAATTCATTCGTACGATCCATTCTAATTCCTTCGTATGATCCATTCTAATTTATTCGTACGGTATGATTCATTCTAATTCATTCGTACGATTCATTCTAATTCAATCCATTCTAATTCATTCGTACGATCCATTCTAATTCATTCGTACGATCCATTCTAATTCATTCGTACGATTCATTCTAATTCAATCCATTCTAATTCATTCGTACGATCCATTCTTACTCATCGTATGCATGAATTAGAATGGATCGTGCGAATGAATTAGAATGGATCGTACGAATGAAATAAAATGGATCGAACGAATGAATTAGAATGGATACATTCATGCGAATGAATTAGAATGGATCATACGAATGAGTAAGAATAGATCGTACGAATGAAATAGAATGGATTGTACGAATGAATTAGAATGGATCGTACGAATGAATTAGCATTGATCGTGCTAATGAATTAGAATGGAACGTACGAATGAATTAGAATGGATCGTAGAATGGATCGTATGAATGAATTAGATTGGATCGTACGAATGAGTAAGAATGGATCATACGAATGAATTAGAATGGATCGTACGAATGAATTAGAATAGATACATTTCGTACGATCCATTCTAATTCATTCGTATGATCTATTCTAATTCATTCATGCAATCCATTCTAATTCATTCGTACGAAGGAATTAGAAAGGATCGTATGAATGAATTAGAATGGATCGTGCGAATGAAATAGAATGGATCGTACTTATGAATTAGAGTGGATCGTACGAATGAATTAGAATGGATTGTACGAATGAATTAGAATAGATTGTGCGAATGAATTAGAATGGATCGTACGAATGAATTAGAATGGATAAATTCGTGCAAATGAATTAGAATGGATTGTATGAATGAATTAGATTGGATCGTATAAATGAATTAGAATGGATCGTACGAATGAATTAGAATAGATCGTACGAATGAATTAGAATGGATACGAATGGATCGTACGAATGAGTAAGAATGGATCGTACGAATGAAATAGAATGGATTGTACGAATGAATTAGAATGGATACATTCGTGCGAATGAATTAGGATGGATCGTATGAATGAATTAGAATAGATTGTGCGAATGAATTAGAATGGATCGTACGAATGAATTAGAATGGATAGATTCGTGCGAATGAATTTGAATGGATCGTACGAATGAGTAAGAATGGATTGAATTAGAATGAATTAGAATGGATCGTACGAATGAATTAGAATGGATCGTATGAATGAATTAGAATGGATCATGCGAATGAATTAGAAGGGATCGTGCGAATGAATTAGAATGGATCGTACGAATGAATTAGAATGGATCGTATGAATGAATTAGATTGGATCGTATTAATGAATTAGAATGGATCGTACGAATGAATTAGAATAGATCATACGAATGAATTAGAATGGATACGAATGGATCGTACGAATGAGTAAGAATGGATCGTACGAATGAAATAGAATGGATTGTACGAATGAATTAGACTGGATACATTCGTGCGAATGAATTAGGATGGATCGTATGAATGAATTAGAATAGATTCTGCGAATGAATTAGAATGGATCGTACGAATGAATTAGAATGGATACATTCATGCGAATGAATTAGAATGGATTGTATGAATGAATTAGAATGGATCGTATGAGTGAATTAGAATGGATACGAAGGAATTAGAATGGATCGTATGAAGGAATTAGAATGGAGAATGCATCGTGCGAATGAATTAGAATGGATCGTGCGATAAGAATGGATCGTACGAATGAAATAGAATAGATCGTACGGATAAATAAATTTGGATCGTGCTAATGAATTAGAATGGATCGTATGAATGAATTAGAATGGATCGTACTAATGAATTAGAATCGATTGTGCGAATGAATTTGAATGGATCGTACGAATGAATTAGAAAGGATATATTCGTGCGAATGAATTAGAATAGATCTTATGAATGAATTAGATTGGATCGTATTAATGAATTAGAATGGATCGTGCGAATGAATTAGAATGGATCGTATGAATGAAATAGAATGGATCGTGCGAATGAATTAGAATGGATCGTACGAATGAATTAGAATCGATCGTACGAATGAATTAGAATGGATCATGCGAATGAATTAGAATGGATCATGCGAATGAATTAGAATGGATCGTACGAATGAAATAGAATGGTTTGTACGAATGAGATAGAATGGATCGTACGAATGAATTAGAATGGATACATTCATGCGAATGAATTAGAATGGATCATACGAATTAATTAGAATGGATTCATTCGTGCGAATGAATTAGAATGGCTCGTACGAATGAGTAAGAATGGATCGTACGAATGAATTAGAATGGATTGAATTAGAATGAATCGTACGAATGAATTAGAATGGATCGTACGAATGAATTAGAATGGATCGTACGAATGAATTAGAATGGATTGAATTAGAATGAATCGTATGAATGAATTAGAATGAATCATACCGTACGAATGAATTAGAATGGATCATACGAAGGAATTAAAATGGATCGTACGAATGAATTAGAATGGATCGTACGAATGAATTAGAATGGATCGTACGAAGGAATTAGTGTGGATAGTACGAATGAATTAGAATGGATACCTTCGTGCAAATGAATTAGAATGGATCGTACGAATGAGTAAGAATGGATCGTACGAATGAAATAGAATGGATCGTATGAATGAATTAGAATGGATCGTGCGAATGAATTAGAATGGATCGTACGAATGAATTAGAATAGATTGTGCGAATGAATTAGAATGGATCGTACGAATGAATTAGAATGGACCATACGAATGAATTAGAATGGATCGTAAGAATGAATTAGAATGGATCGTGCGAATGAATTAGAATGGATCATACGAATGAATTAGAATATGGATCGTACGAAGGAATTAGAATGGATCGTACGAATGAATTCGAATGTATCCTTTCTAATTCATTCGTACGATCCATTCTAATTCCTTCGTACGATCCATTCTAATTCATTCGTACGATCCATTCTAATTCATTCGCACGATCCATTCTAATTCATTCGTACGATCCATTCTATTTCATTCATACGATCCATTCTAATTCATTCATACGATCTATTCTAATTCTTTCGCACGAATGTATCCATTCTAATTCATTCGTACGATCCATTCTAATTTATTAGCACGATCTATTCTAATTCATTCATACAATCCATTCTAATTCTTTTGCACGAATGTATCCATTCTAATTCATTCGTTCGATCCATTCTAATTCATCCGTACGATCCATTCTAATTCATTCGCACGATCCAATCACATTCACTCAAACGATCCATTCTAATTCATTCATATGATCCATTCTAATTCATTCGCACGAATGTATCCATTCTAATTCATTCGTACGATCCATTCTAATTCATTTGTACGAATGTACCCACTCTAATTCATTCATACGATCCATTCTAATTCATTCGCACGAATGTATCCATTCCAATTCATTCGTACGATCCATTCTAATTCATTCGTACAATCTATTCTAATTCATTCGTACGATCAATTCTAATTCATTAGCATGATCCATTCTAATTCATTCGTATGATCTATTCTATTTCATTCGTGCAATCCATTCTTACTCAATCGTATGATCCATTCTAATCCATTCGCACAATCTATTCTAATTCATTCGTACGATCCATTCTATTTCATTCGTACGATCCATTCTAATTCATACGATCCGTTCTATTTCATTCATACGATCCATTTTAATTCATTCGCACGATCCATTCTAATTCATTCGTACGATCCATTCTATTTCATTCGTACGATCCATTCTAATTCATACGATCCATTCTATTTCATTCATACGATCCATTTTAATTCATTCGCACGATCCATTCTAATTCATTCATACGATCCATTCTAATTCATTCGTACGATCCATTCTAATTTCTTCGTATGATCTATTTTAATTCCTTCGTACGATCCATTCTAATTCCTTCGTACGATCCATTCAAATTCATTCGCACGAATCTATCCATTCTAATTCATTCGTACGATCCATTCTAATTCATTCGCACGATCCATTCTAATTCATTAATACGATCCAACCTAATTCATTCATACGATCTATTCGAATTCATTCGCACGAATATATCCTTTCTAATTCATTTGTACGATCCATTCTAATTCATTCGCACAATCTATTCTAATTCATTAGTACGATCCATTTTAATTCATTTGTACGATCCATTCTAATTCATTAGCACGATCCAAATTCATTTATCCGCACGATCTATTCTATTTCATTCGTACGATCCATTCTTATCGCACGATCCATTCTCCATTCTAATTCCTTCGTACGATCCATTCTAATTCCTTCGTATCCATTTCGTACGAAAGAATTAGAATGGATCGTACGAAGGAATTAGAATGGATCGTACGAAGGAATTAGAATGAATAGTACGAATGAATTATAATGGATACCTTCGTGCAAATGAATTAGAATGGATCGTACGAATGAGTAAGAATGGATCGTACGAATGAAATAGAATGGATCGTATGAATGAATTAGAATGGATCGTGCGAATGAGTTAGAATGGATCGTACGAATGAATTTGAATAGATTGTGCGAATGAATTAGAATGGATCGTACGAATGAATTAGAATGGATCGTACGAATAAATTGGAATGGATACATTCGTGCGAATGAATTAGAATGGATCGTATGAATGAATTAGAGTGGATACATTCGTACAAATGAATTAGAATGGATCGTACGAATGAATTAGAATGGATACATTCGTGCGAATGAATTAGAATGGATCATATGAATGAATTAGAATGGATCGTTTGAGTGAATGCGAATGGATCGTGCGAATTAATTAGAATGGATTGTACGTATGAATTAGAATGGATCTTACGAATGAATTAGAATGGATACCTTCGTGCGAATCCATTCTATTTCATTCGTACGATCCATTCTAATTCATTCGCACGATCCATTCTAATTCATTCATACGATCCATTCTAATTCATTCGTACGATCCATTCTAATTCATTCGCACAATCTATTCTAATTCATTCGTACGATCCATTCTAATTCATTCGCACGATCCATTCTAATTCATTCATACGATCCATTCTATTTCATTCATATGATCCATTCTAATTCATTCGCACGATCCATTCTAATTCATTAGCACGAAGAAACACGATCCACTCATATACGAATAAATTAGAATGAATTAGAATGGATCGTACGAATGAATTAGAATGGATTGAATTAGAATGGATCGTGCGAATGAATTAGAAAGGATCGTACGAATGAATTAGATTGGATCGTATGAATGAATTAGAATGGATCGTGCGAATGAATTAGAATGGATCATACGAATGAATTAGAATGGATCGTTTGAATGAATTAGAATGGATCGTACTTATGAATTAGAATGGGTCGTTTGAGTGAATGCGAATGGATCGTGCGAATGAATTAGAATGGATTGTACGAATGAATTAGAATGGATCGTACGAATGAATTAGAATGGATCGTGCGAATGAATTAGAATGGATCGTACGAATAAATTAGAATGGATCGCTTGAATGAATTAGAATGGATCGTACTTATGAATTAGAATGGGTCATTTGAGTGAATGCGAATGGATCGTGCGAATGAATTAGAATGGATTGTACGAATGAAGTAGAATGGATCGTACGAAGGAATTAGAATGGATACCTTCGTGCAAATGAATTAGAATGGATTGAATTAGAATGAATCATACGAATGAATTAGAATGAATCATACCGTACGAATGAATTAGAATGGATCGTACGAATGAATTAGAATGGACCGTACGAAGGAATTAGAATGGATCGTACGAAGGAATTAGAATGGATAGTACGAATGAATTAGAATGGATACCTTCGTGCAAATGAATTAGAATGGATCGTACGAATGAAATAGAATGGATTGTACGAATGAATTAGAATGGATATATTCGTGCGAATGAATTAGGATGGATCGTATGAATGAATTAGAATAGATTGTGCGAATGAATTAGAATGGATCGTACGAATGAATTAGAATGGATACATTCATGCGAATGAATTAGAATGGATTGTATGAATGAATTAGAATGGATCGTATGAGTGAATTAGAATGGATACGAAGGAATTAGAATGGAGAATGGATCGTGCGAATGAATTAGAATGGATCGTGCGATAAGAATAGATCGTACGAATGAAATAGAATAGATCGTACGGATAAATGAATTTGGATCATGCTAATGAATTAGAATGGATCGTACGAATGAATTAGAATGGATCGTACCAATGAATTAGAATAGATTGTGCGAATGAATTAGAATGGATCGTACGAATGAATTAGAAAGGATATATTCGTGCGAATGAATTAGAATAGATCGTATGAATGAATTAGATTGGATCGTATTAATGAATTAGAATGGATCGGGCGAATGAATTAGAATGGATCATACGAATGAATTAGAATGGATAGATTCGTGCGAATGAATTTGAATGGATCGTATGAGTGTGAAGGAATTAGAATGGATCGTGCGAATGAATTAGAATGGATCGTATGAATGAATTAGAATGGATCGTGCGAATAAATTAGAATGGATCGTACGAATGAATTAGAATAGATTGTGCGAATGAATTAGAATGGATCCAACGAATGAATTAGAATGGATCGTACGAATGAATTAGAATGGATCGTATGAATGAATTAGAATGGATCGTGCGAATGAATTAGAATGGATCGTACGAATGAATTAGAATAGATTGTGCGAATGAATTAGAATGGATCGTACGAATGAATTAGAATGGATCGTATGAATGAATTAGAATGGATCGTGCGAATGAATTAGAATGGATCATACGAATGAAATAGAATGGATTCGCACGAATGTATCCATTCTAATTCATTCGTACGATCCATTCTAATTCATTCGTACAATCCATTCTAATTCATTCGCACGATCCATTCGCATTCACTCAAACAATCCATTCTAATTCATTCATATGATCCATTCTAATTCATTCGCACGAATGTATCCATTCTAATTCATTCATACGATCCATTCTAATTCATTTGTACGAATGTATCCACTCTAATTCATTCATACGATCCATTCTAATTCATTCGTATGATCCATTCTAATTCATTTGCATGAAGGTATCCATTCTATTTCATTCGTACGATCCATTTTAATTCATTCGTATGATCCATTCTAATTCATTCGCATGAATGTATCCATTCTAATTCATTCGTACGATCCATTCTATCTCATTCGTACAATCCATTCTATTTCATTCGTACGATCCATTCTATCTCATTCGTACGATCCATTCTAATTCGTTTGGACGACCCATTCTAATTCATTCGCACGATCCATTCTAATTCATTCACACAATCTATTCTAATTCATTCGCATGAATGTATCTATTCTAATTCATTCGTACATGTATGAATGAATTAGAATGGATCGTACGAATGAATTAGAGTTGATACATTCGTGCGAATAAATTAGAATGGATCGTACGAATGAATTAGATTGGATCTTATGAATGAATTATAATGGATCATGCGAATGAATTAGAATAGATCATACGAATGAATAATAATGGATCGTAAGAATGAATTAGAATGGATACATACGAATGAATTAGAAAGGATACATTCGTGCGAATGAATTAGAATGGATCGTATGAGTGTGAATGAATTAGAATGGATCGTGCGAATGAATTAGAATGGATCGTACGAATGAATTAGAATGGATACATTCATACGAATGAAATAGAATGGATCATACGAATGAAATAGAGTGGATCGTATGAATGAATTAGAGTGGATACATTCATACGAATGAATTAGAATGGATACATTCGTGCGAATGAATTAGAATGGATCATATGAAAGAATTAGAATGGATCGTTTGAGTGAATGCGAATGGATCGAGCGAATGAATTAGAATGGATTGTACGAATGAATTAGAATGGATCGTACGAATGAATTAGAATGGATCATACGAATGAATTAGAATGGATTGAATTAGAATGAATCGTACGAATGAATTAGAATGAATCATACCGTACGAATGAATTAGAATGGATCATACGAAGGAATTAGAATGGATCGTACGAATGAATTAGAATGGATCGTACGAATGAATTAGAATGGATCATATGAAGAAATTAGAATGGTTCGTACGAATGAATTAGAATGGATCGTATGAATGAATTAGAATAGATCGTGCGAATGAATTAAAATGGATCGTATGAATGAAATAGAATGGATCGTATGAATTAGAATGGATCGTACGAATAAAATAGAATGGATCGTACGAATGAATTTGAATAGATTATGCGAATGGATTAGAATGGATCATACGATTGAGTAAGAATGGATTGTACGAATAAAATAGAATAAATCGTATGAATGAATTAGAATGGATCATGCTAATGAATTAGAATTGATTATACAAATGAATTAGAATAGATTGTGCGAATGAATTAGAATGGATCGTACGAATGAATTGGAATGGATACATTCGTGCGAATGAATTAGAATGGATCATATGAATGAATTAGAGTGGATACAATCGTATAAATGAATTAGAATGGATCGTACGAATGAATTAGAATGGATACATTCGTGCGAAAGAATTAGAATAGATCGTATGAATGAATTAGAATGGATCGTATGAATGAAAAAGAATGGATCGTACGAATGAATTAGAATGGATCGTGCGAATGAATTAGAATGGATCGTACGAATGAATATCGTACGAATGAATTAGAATGGATCGTACGAATGAATTAGAAAGGATCGTACGAAGGAATTAGAATGGATCGTATGAAGGAATTAGAATGGATAGTACGAATGAATTAGAATGGATACCTTCGTGCAAATGAATTAGAATGGATCGTACGAATGAGTAAGAATGGATCGTACGAATGAAATAGAATGGATCGTATGAATGAATTAGAATGGATCGTGCGAATGAATTAGAATGGATCGTACGAATGAATTAGAATAGATTGTGCGAATGAATTAGAATGGATCGTACGAATGAATTAGAATGGATCGTACGAATGAATTAGAATGGATCATATGAATGAATTAGAATGGATCGTGCGAATGAATTAGAATGGAACGTACGAATGAAACAGAATGGATTCGCACGAATGTATCCATTCTAATTCATTCGTACGATCCATTCTAATTCATTCGTACAATCCATTCTAATTCATTCGCACGATCCATTCGCATTCACTCAAACGATCCATTCTAATTCATTCAAATGATCCATTCTAATTTATTCGCACGAATGTATCCATTCTAATTCATTCGTACGATCCATTCTAATTCATTTGTACGAATGTATCCACTCTTATTCATTCATACGATCCATTCTAATTCATTCGCACGAATGTATCCATTCCAATTCATTCGTACGATCCATTCTAATTCATTCGTACGATCCATTCTAATTCATTCGTACAATCCATTCTAATTCATTCGCACGATCCATTCGCATTCACTCAAACGATCCATTCTAATTCATTCATATGATCCATTCTAATTCATTCGCACGAATGTATCCATTCTAATTCATTCGTACAATCCATTCTAATTCATTTGTACGAATGTATCCACTCTAATTCATTCATACGATCCATTCTAATTCATTCGCACGAATGTATCCATTCCAATTCATTCGTACGATCCATTCTAATTCATTCGCACAATCTATTCTAATTCATTCGTACGATCAATTCTAATTCATTAGCATGATCCATTCTAATTCATTCGTACGATCTATTCTATTTCATTCGTACAATCAATTCTTACTCAATCGTATGATCCATTCTAATCCATTCGCACAATCTATTCTAATTCATTCGTACGATCCATTCTATTTCATTCGTACGATCCATTCTAATTCATACGATCCATTATATTTCATTCATACGATCCATTTTAATTCATTCGCACGATCCATTCTAATTCATTCATACGATCCATTCTAATTCATTCGTATGATCCATTCTAATTTCTTCATATGATCTATTCTAATTCCTTCGTACGATCCATTCTAATTCCTTCGTACGATCCATTCAAATTCATTCGCACGAATCGATCCATTCTAATTCATTAGTACAATCCATTCTAATTCATTCGCACGATCAATTCTAATTCATTAATACGATCCAATCTAATTCATTCATACGATCTATTCTAATTCATTCGCACGAATATATCCTTTCTAATTCATTCGTACGATCCATTCTAATTCATTCGCACAATCTATTCTAATTCATTAGTACGATTCATTCTAATTCATTCGTACGATCCATTCTAATTCATTAGCACGATCCAAATTCATTTATCCGTACGATCTATTCTATTTCATTCGTACAATCCATTCTTATCGCACGATCCATTCTAATTCATTCGCACGATCCATTCTCCATTCTAATTCCTTCGTACGATCCATTCTAATTCCTTCGTATCCATTCTAATTCACTCATACGATCCATTCTAATTCATTCATACGATCCATTCTAATTCATTCGCATGAATGTATCCATTCTAATTCATTCGTACGATCCATTTTAATTCATTCGCACAATCTATTCTAATTCATTCATACGATCCATCCTAATTCATTCGCACGAATGTATCCATTCTAATTCATTCGTACAATCCATTCTATTTCATTCGTACGATCCATTCTTACTCATTCGTACGATCCATTCGTATCCATTCTAATTCATTCGTACGATCTATTCTAATTCATTCGTACGATCCATTCTAATTCATTAATACGATCCAATCTAATTCATTCATACGATCCATTCTAATTCATTCGTACGATCCATTCTAATTCATTCGCACGATCCATTCTAATTCATTCGCACGATCCATTCTAATTCATTCATACGATCCATTCTAATTCATTCGTACGATCCATTCTAATTCATTCGCACGATCCAATCTAATTCATTCATACGATCCATTGTAATTCATTCGTACGCTCCATTCTAATTCATTCGCACAATCCATTCTAATTTATTCGCACGATCCATTCTAATTCATTTGTACGATCTATTCTAATTCATTCGTACGATTCATTCTAATTCAATCCATTCTAATTCATTCGCACGATCCATTCTAATTCATTCGTTCGATCCATTCTAATTCAGTCGTACGATCCATTCTAATTCATTTGTACGAATGTATCCACTCTAATTCATTCATATGATCCATTCTAATTCATTCGCACGAATGTATCCATTCCAATTCATTCGTACGATCCATTCTAATTCATACGCACAATCTATTCTAATTCATTCGTACGATCAATTCTAATTCATTAGCATGATCCATTCTAATTCATTCGTACGATCTATTCTATTTCATTCGTACAATCCATTCTTACTTAATCGTATGATCCATTCTAATCCATTCGCACAATCTATTCTAATTCATTCGTACGATCCATTCTATTTTATTCGTATGATCCATTCTAATTCATACGATCCATTCTATTTCATTCATACGATCCATTTTAATTCATTCGCACGATCCATTCTAATTCATTCATACGATCCATTCTAATTCATTCGTATGATACATTCTAATTTCTTCGTATGATCTATTCTAATTCCTTCGTACGATCCATTCAAATTCATTCGCACGAATCTATCCATTCTAATTCATTAGTACGATCCATTCTAATTCATTCGCACGATCCATTCTAATTCATTAATACGATCCAATCTAATTCATTCATACGATCTATTCTAATTCATTCGCACGAATATATCCTTTCTAATTCATTCGTACGATCCATTCTAATTCATTCGCACAATCTATTCTAATTCATTAGTACGATCCATTCTAATTCATTCGTACGATCCATTCTAATTCATTAGCACGATCCAAATTCATTTATCCGTACGATCCATTCTAATTTCTTCGTATGATCTATTCTAATTCCTTCGTACGATCCATTCTAATTCCTTCATACGATCCATTCAAATTCATTCGCACGAATCTATCCATTCTAATTCATTCGTACGATCCATTCTAATTCATTCGCACGATCCATTCTAATTCATTAATACGATCCAACCTAATTCATTCATACGATCTATTCTAATTCATTCGCACGAATATATCCTTTCTAATTCATTCGTACGATCCGTTCTAATTCATTCGCACAATCTATTCTAATTCATTAGTACGATCCATTCTAATTCATTCGCACAATCTATTCTAATTCATTCGTACGATCCATTCTAATTCATTCGCACGATCCATTCTAATTCATTCATACGAACCATTCTATTTCATTCGTACGATCCATTCTTACTCATTCGTACGATCCATTCTAATTCATTTGCACGAAGGTATCCATTCTAATTCATTCGTACTATCCATTCTAATTCCTTCGTACGATCCATTCTAATTCCTTCGTACGATCCATTCTAATTCATTCGTACGATCCATTCTAATTCATTCGTACGATCCATTTTAATTCCTTCGTATGATCCATTCTAATTCATTCATACGGTATGATTCATTCTAATTCATTCGTACGATTCATTCTAATTCAATCCATTCTAATTCATTCGTATGATCCATTCTAATTCATTCGTACGATTCATTCTAATTCAATCCATTCTAATTCATTCGTACGATCCATTCTTACTCATTCGTACGATCCATTCTAAATCATTCGCACGAATGAATCCATTCTAATTCATTCGTATGATCCATTCTAATTCATTCGCATAAATGTATCCATTCTAATTCATTCGTACGATCCATTCTATCTCATTCGTACAATCCATTCTATTTCATTCGTACGATCCATTCTAATTCATTCGCACGATCCATTCTAATTCATTCGCAGGATCCATTCTAATTCATTCGTACGATCAATTCTAATTCATTCGCACGATCCATTCTAATTCATTCGTACGATACATTCTAATTCATTGGCACAATCTATTCTAATTCATTCATACGATCCATTCTAATTTATTCGCACGATCCATTCTAATTTATTCGCACGATCCATTCTAATTCCTTCGTATGATCCATTCTAATTCATTCGTACGGTATGATTCATTCTAATTCATTTGTACGATTCATTCTAATTCAATCCATTCTAATTCATCCGTATGATCCATTCTAATTCATTCGTACGATCCATTCTAATTCATTCGTACGATTCATTCTAATTCAATCCATTCTAATTCATTCGTACGATCCATTCTTACTCATTCGTACGATCCATTTTAATTCATTCGCACGAATGAATCCATTCTAATTCATTCGTATGATCCATTCTAATTCATTCGCATGAATGTATCCATTCTAATTCATTCGTACGATCCATTCTATCTCATTCGTACAATCCATTCTATTTCATTCTTACGATCCATTCTAATTCATTCGCACGATCCATTCTAATTCATTCGCATGATCCATTCTAATTCATTCGCATGAATGTATCCATTCTAATTCATTCGTACGATCCATTCTATCTCATTTGTACAATCGATTCTGTTTCATTCGTACGATCCATTCTAATTCATTCGTATGATCCATTCTAATTCATTCGCATGAATGTATCCATTATAATTCATTCGTACGATCCATTCTATCTCATTCGTACGATTTATTCTAATTCATTCGCACGAATATATCCTTTCTAATTCATTCGTACGATCCATTCTAATTCATTCGCACAATCTATTCTAATTCATTAGTACGATCCATTCTAATTCATTCGTACGATCCATTCTAATTCATTAGCACGATCCAAATTCATTTATCCGTACGATCTATTCTATTTCATTCGTACGATCCATTCTTATCGTACGATCCATTCTAATTCAATCCATTCTAATTCATTCGTACGATCCATTCTAATTCATTCGTACGATCCATTCTAATTCATTCGTACGATTCATTCTAATTCAATCCATTCTAATTCATTCGTACGATCCATTCTTACTCATTCGTACGATCCATTCTAATTCATTCGCACGAATGAATCCATTCTAATTCATTCGTATGATCCATTCTAATTAATTCGCATGAATGTATCCATTATAATTCATTCGTACGATCCATTCTATCTCATTCGTACAATCCATTCTATTTCATTCGTACGAATGTATCCATTCTAATTCATTCGTACGATCCATTCTAATTCCTTCGTACGATCCATTCTAATTCCTTCGTACGATCCATTCTAATTCATTCCCATGAATGTATCCATTCTAATTCATTCGCACGATCCATTCTAATTCATTCACTCATACGATCCATTCTAATTCATTCGCACGAATGTATCCTTTCTAATTCATTCGTACGATCCATTCTAATTCATTCGCACAATCTATTCTAATTCATTCGAACGATCCATTCTAATTCATTAGCATGATCCATTCTAATTCATTCGTACGATCTATTCTATTTCATTCGTAAAATCCATTCTTACTCAATCGTATGATCCATTCTAATCCATTTGCACAATCTATTCTAATTCGTACGATCCGTTCTATTTCATTCGTACGATCCATTCTAATTCATACGATCCATTCTATTTCATTCATACGATCCATTTTAATTCATTCGCACGATCCATTCTAATTCATTCATACGATCTATTCTAATTCATTCGCACGATCCATTCTCCATTCTAATTCCTTCGTACTATCCATTCTATTTCATTCATACGATCCATTCTAATTCATTCATACGATCTATTCTAATTCTTTCGCACGAATGTATCCATTCTAATTCATTCGTACGATCCATTCTAATTCATTCGCACGATCCATTCTAATTCATTAATACGATCCGTTCTAATTCATTCGTACGATCCATTCTAATTCATTCGCACGATCCATTCTAATTCATTAATACGATCCATTCTAATTCATTCGGGCGATCCATTCGAATTCATTCATACGATCCATTCTAATTTATTCGCACGATCCATTCTAATTCATTCATATGATCCATTCTAATTCATTCGCACGATCCATTCTTACTCATTCGTACGATCCATTCTAATTCATTCGCACAATCCATTCTAATTCTTTTGCACGAATGTATCCATTCTAATTCATTCGTACGATCCATTCTAATTCATTCGTATGATCTATTCTAATTCATTCGCATGATCCATTATAATTCATTCATACGATCCAATCTAATTCATTCGTACGATCCATTCAAATTCATTCGCACGAATGTATCAACTCTAATTCATTCGTACGATCCATTCTAATTCATTCATACATGTACGAATGAATTAGAATGGATACATTCGTGCGAATGAATTAGAATGGATCGTATGAATGAATTAGATTGGATCGTATGCATGAATTAGAATGGATCGTGCGAATGAATTAGAATGGATCGTACGAATGAATTAGAATGGATCGAACGAGAATGGATACATTCGTGCAAAAGAATTAGAATGGATTGTATGAATGAATTAGAATGGATCGTGCGAATGAATTAGAATGGATCGTACGAATGAATTAGAATGGATACATTCGTGCAAAAGAATTAGAATAGATCGTATGAATGAATTAGAATGGATCGTATGAATTAAATAGAATGGATCGTACGAAGGAATTAGAATGGAGAATGGATCGTGCGAATGAATTAGAATGGATCGTATGAATGAATTAGAATGGATCGTGCGAATGAATTAAAATGGATCGTATGAGTGAAATAGAATGGATCGTATGAATTAGAATGGATCGTACGAATGAAATAGAATGGATCGTACGAATGAATTAGAATAGATTGTGCGAATGGATTAGAATGGATCATACGATTGAGTAAGAATGGATTGTACGAATGAAATAGAATAGATCGTACGAATGAATTAGAATGGATCATGCTAATGAATTAGAATGGATCGTTCGAATGAATTAGAATAGATTGTGCAAATGAATTAGAATGGATCGTACGAATGAATTAGAAAAGATACATTCGTGCGAATGAATTAGAATGGATCGTATGAGTGTGAATGAATTAGAATGGATCGTGCGAATGAATTAGAATGGATCGTGCGAATGAATTAGAATGGATCGTACGAATGAAATCGAATGGATTGTACGAATGAGATAGAATGGATCGTACGAATGAATTAGAATGGATACATTCATGCGAATGAATTAGAATGGATCATACGAATGAATTAGAATGGATTCATTCGTGCGAATGAATTAGAATGGATCGCACGAATGAGTAAGAATGGATCCTACGAATGAATTAGAATGGATTGAATTAGAATGAATCGTACGAATGAATTAGAATGGATCGTACGAATGAATTAGAATGGATCGTACGAATGAATTAGAATGGATTGAATTAGACTGAATTAGAATGGATCGTATGAATGAATTAGAATGGATCGTGCGAATGAATTAAAATGGATCGTATGAGTGAAATAGAATGGATCGTATGAATTAGAATGGATCGTACGAATGAAATAGAATGGATCGTACGAATGAATTAGAATAGATTGTGCGAATGGATTTGAATGGATCATACGATTGAGTAAGAAAGGATTGTACGAATGAAATAGAATAGATCGTACGAATGAATTAGAATGGATCCTATGAATGAATTAGAATAGATCGTACGAATGAATTAAAATGGATCGTATAAATGAATTAGAATGGATCGTACGAATGAGTAAGAATGGATCGTACGAATGAAATAGAATGGATCGTATGAATGAATTAGAATGGATCGTGCGAATGAATTAGAATGGATCGTACGAATGAATTAGAATAGATTGTGCGAATGAATTAGAATGGATCGTACGAATGAATTAGAATGGATCGTACGAATGAATTAGAATGGATCGTGCGAATGAATTAGAATTGATCGTACGAATGAATTAGAATGGATCGTACGAATGAATTAGAATGGATCGTTCGAATGAATTAGAATAGATTGTACGAATGAATTAGAATGGATCGTACGAATGAATTAGAAAGGATACATTCGTGCGAATGAATTAGAATGGATCGTATGAGTGTGAATGAATTAGAATGGATCGTGCGAATGAATTAGAATGGATCGTATTAATGAATTAGAATGGATCGTGCGAATGAATTAGAATGGATCGTACGAATGAGTCAGAATGGATCGTGCGAATGAATTAGAATGGATCATATGAATGAATTAAAATGAATCGTATGAATGAATTAGAATGGATCGTGCGAATAAATTAGAATGGATCGTATGAATGAATTAGAATAGATTGTGCGAATGAATTAGAATGGATCGTACGAATGAATTAGAATGGATACATTCGTGCGAATGAATTAGAATGGATCGTATGAATGAATTAGAATCGATCGTACGAATGAATTAGAATGGATCATGCGAATGAATTATAATGGATCGTGCGAATGAATTAGAATGGATCGTACGAATGAAATAGAATGGATTGTACGAATGAGATAGAATGGATCGTACGAATGAATTAGAATGGATACATTCATGCGAATGAATTAGAATGGATCATACGAATAAATTAGAATGGATTCATTCGTGCAAATGAATTAGAATGGATCGTACGAATGTGTAAGAATGGATCGTACGAATGAATTAGAATGGATTGAATTAGAATGAATCGTACGAATGAATTAGAATGGATCGTACGAATGAATTAGAATGGATTGAATTAGAATGAATCGTACGAATGAATTAGAATGAATCATACCGTACGAATGAATTAGAATGGATCATACGAAGGAATTAGAATGGATCGTACGAATGAATTAGAATGGATCGTACGAAGGAATTAGAATGGATCGTACGAAGGAATTAGAATGGATAGTACGAATAAATTAGAATGGATACCTTCGTGCAATTGAATTAGAATGGATCGTACGAATGAGTAAGAATGGATCGTACGAATGAAATAGAATGGATCGTATGAATGAATTAGAATGGATCGTGCGAATGAATTAGAATGGATCGTACGAATGAATTAGAATAGATTGTGCGAATGAATTAGAATGGATCGTACAAATGAATTAGAATGGATCGTACGAATGAATTAGAATGGATCGTATGAATGAATTAGAATGGATCGTGCGAATGAATTAGAATGGATCGTACGAATGAAATAGAATGGATTCGCACGAATGTATCCATTCTAATTCATTCGTTCGATCCATTCTAATTCATTCGTACAATCCATTCTAATTCATTCGCACGATCCATTCGCATTCACTCAAACGATCCATTCTAATTCATTCATATGATCCATTCTAATTCATTCGCACGAATGTATCAATTCTAATTCATTCGTACGATCCATTCTAATTCATTTGTACGAATGTATCCACTCTAATTCATTCATACGATCCATTCTAATTCATTCGCACGAATGTATCCATTCCAATTCATTCGTACGATCCATTCTAATTCATTCGCACAATCTATTCTAATTCATTCGTACGATCAATTCTAATTCATTAGCATGATCCATTCTAATTCATTTGTACGATCTATTCTATTTCATTCGTACAATCCATTCTTACTCAATCGTATGATCCATTCTAATCCATTCGCACAATCTATTCTAATTCATTCGTACGATCTATTCTATTTCATTCGTACGATCCATTCTAATTCATACGATCCTTTCTATTTCATTCATACGATCCATTTTAATTCATTCGCACGATCCATTCTAATTCATTCATACGATCCATTCTAATTCATTCGTACGATCCATTCTAATTTCTTCGTATGATCTATTCTAATTCCTTCGTACGATCCATTTTAATTCCTTCGTACGATCCATTCAAATTCATTCGCACGAATCTATCCATTCTAATTCATTCGTACGATCCATTCTAATTCATTCGCACGATCCATTCTAATTCATTAATACGATCCAATCTAATTCATTCATACGATCTATTCTAATTCATTCACACAAATATATTATTTCTAATTCATTCGTACGATCCATTCTAATTCATTCGCACAATCAATTCTAATTCATTAGTACGATCCATTCTAATTCATTCGTACGATCCATTCTAATTCATTAGCACGATCCAAATTCATTTATCCGTACGATCTATTCTATTTCATTCGTACGATCCATTCTTATTGCACGATCCATTCTAATTCATTCGCACGATCCATTCTCCATTCTAATTCCTTCGTACGATCCATTCTAATTCCTTCGTATCCATTCTAATTCACTCATACGATCCATTCTAATTCATTCATACGATCCATTCTAATTCATTCGCATGAATGTATCCATTCTAATTCATTCGTACGATCCATTCTAATTCATTCGCACAATCTATTCTAATTCATTTATACGATCCATCCTAATTCATTCGCACGAATGTATCCATTCTAATTCATTCGTACAATCCATTCTATTTCATTCGTACGATCCATTCTTACTCATTCGTACGATCCATTCGTATCCATTCTAATTCATTCGTACGGTCTATTCTAATTCATTCGTACGATCCATTCTAATTTATTAATACAATCCAATCTAATTTATTCATACGATCCATTCTAATTCATTCGTACGATCCATTCTAATTCATTCGCACGATCCATTCTAATTCATTCACAAGATCCATTCTAATTCATTCATACGATCCATTCTAATTCATTCGTACGATCCATTCTAATTCATTCGCACGATCCATTCTAATTCATTCGCACGAATGTATCCATTCTAATTCATTCGTATGATCCATTCTAATTCATTCAAACGATCCATTCTAATTCATTCATATAATCCATTCTATTTCTTTTGCACGAATGTATCCATTCTAATTCATTCGTACGATCCATTCTAATTCATTCGTACGATCCATTCTAATTTTTTCGTATGATCTATTCTAATTCCTTCGTATGATCCATTCTAATTCCTTCGTACGATCCATTCAAATTCATTCGCACGAATCTATCCATTCTAATTCATTCGTACGATCCATTCTAATTCATTCGCACGATCCATTCTAATTCATTAATACGATCCAATCTAATTCATTCATACGATCTATTCTAATTCATTCGCACGAATATATCCTTTCTAATTCATTCGTACGATCCATTCTAATTCATTCACACAATCTATTCTAATTCATTAGTACGATCCATTCTAATTCTTTCGTACGATCCATTCTAATTCATTAGCACGATCCAAATTCATTTATCCGGACGATCTATTCTATTTCATTCGTACGATCCATTCTTATCGCACGATCCATTCTAATTCATTCGCACGATCCATTCTCCATTCTAATTCCTTCGTACGATCCATTCTAATTCCTTCGTATCCATTCTAATTCACTCATACGATCCATTCTAATTCATTCATACGATCCATTCTAATTCATTCGCATGAATGTATCCATTCTAATTCATTCGTACGATCCATTCTAATTCATTCGCACAATCTATTCTAATTCATTCATACGATCCATCCTAATTCATTCGCACGAATGTATCCATTCTAATTCATTCGTACAATCCATTCTATTTCATTCGTACGATCCATTCTTACTCATTCGTACGATCCATTCGTATCCATTCTAATTTAATCGTACGATCTATTCTAATTCATTCGTACGATCCATTCTAATTCATTAATACAATCCAATCTAATTCATTCATAAGATCCATTCTAATTCATTCGTACGATCCATTCTAATTCATTCGCACTATCCATTCTAATTCATTCGCACGATCCATTCTAATTCATTCATACGATCCATTCTAATTCATTCGTACGATCCATTCTAATTCATTCGCACGATCCATTATAATTCATTCGCACGAATGTATCCATTCTAATTCATTCATATGATCCATTCTAATTCATTCACACGATCCATTCTAATTCATTCATACAATCCATTCTATTTCTTTTGCACGAATGTATCCATTCTAATTCATTCGTACGATCCATTCTATTTCATTCGTACGATCCATTCTAATTCATTCGTACGATCCATTCTAATTCATTCGCACGATCCATTCTAATTCATTCATACGATCCATTCTATTTCATTCGTACGATCCATTCTTACTCATTCGTACGATCCATTCAAATTCATTTGCACGAAAGTATCCATTCTAATTCATTCATACGATCCATTCTAATTCATTCGCACGAATGTATCCATTCCAATTCATTCGTACGATCCATTCTAATTCATTCGCACAATCTATTCTAATTCATTCGTACGATCAATTCTAATTCATTAGCATGATCCATTCTAATTCATTCGTACGAATGGGTAAGAATGGATCGTACGAATGAATTAGAATGGATCGTACGAATGAATTAGAATAGATTGTGCGAATGAATTAGAATAGATCGTACGAATGAATTAGAATGGATCGTACGAATGAATTAGAATGGATCGTACGAATAAATTAGAATGGATCGTGTGAATGAATTAGAATGGATCATACGAATGAATTAGAATGGATACATTCGTGCGAATGAATTAGAATGGATCGTGCGAATGAATTAGAATGGATCATACGAAGGAATTAGAATGGATCGTATGAAGGAATTAGAATGGATAGTACGAATGAATTAGAATGGATACCTTCGTGCAAATGAATTAGAATGGAACGTACGAATGAGTAAGAATGGATCGTACGAATGAAATAGACTGGATCGTATGAATGAATTAGAATGGATCATGCGAATGAATTAGAATGGATCGTACGAATGAATTAGAATAGATTGTGCGAATGAATTAGAATGGATCGTACGAATGAATTAGAATGGATCGTACGAATGAATTAGAATGGATCATATGAATGAATTAGAATGGATCGTGCGAATGAATTAGAATGGATCGTACGAATGAAATAGAATGGATTCGCACGAATGTATCCATTCTAATTCATTCGTACGATCCATTCTAATTCCTTCGTATGATCCATTCTAATTCATTCGTACGGTATGATTCATTCTAATTCATTAATACGATCCAATCTAATTCATTCATACGATCCATTCTAATTCATTCGCACGATCCATTCTAATTCATTCGCACGATCCATTCTAATTCATTCGCACGATCCATTTTAATTCATTCATACGATCCATTCTAATTCATTCGTACGATCCATTTTAATTCATTTGCACGATCCATTCTAATTCATTCGCACGAATGTATCCATTCTAATTCATTCGTATGATCCATTCTAATTCATTCACACGATCCATTCTAATTCATTCATACAATCCATTCTATTTCTTTTGCACGAATGTATCCATCCTAATTCATTCGTACGATCCATTCTATTTCATTCGTATGATCCATTCTAATTCATTCGTACAATCCATTCTAATTCATTCGCACGATCTATTCGAATTCATTCGCGCGAATGTATCCACTCTAATTCATTCATACGATCCATTCTAATTCCTTCGTACGATCCATTCTATTTCATTCGTATGATCCATTCTATTTCATTCATATAATCCATTCTAATTCATTCGCACGACGAATGAGATATAATGGATCGTACGAATGAATTAGAATGGATACATTCATGCAAATTAATTAGAATGGATCATACGAATGAATTAGAATGGATTCATTCGTGCGAATGAATTAGAATGGATCGTATGAATGAATTAGAATAGACCATGCGAATGAATTAAAATGGATCGTATGAATGAAATAGAATGGATCGTATGAATTAGAATGGATCGTATGAATGAAATAGAATGGATCGTACGAATGAATTAGAATAGATTGTGCGAATGGATTAGAATGGATCATACGATTGAGTAAGAATGGATTGTACGAATGAAATAGAATAAATCGTACGAATGAATTAGAATGGATCATGCTAATGAATTAGAATGGATCGTTCGAATGAATTAGAATAGATTGTGCGAATGAATTAGAATGGATCGTACGAATGAATTAGAAAGGATACATTCGTGCGAATGAATTAGAATGGATCGTATGAGTGTGAATGAATTAGAATGGATCGTGCGAATGAATTAGAATGGATCGTATTAATGAATTAGAATCGATTGAATTAGAATGGATCGTACGAATGAATTAGAATGGATCGTATGAATGAATTAGAATGGATCGTATGAAGGAATTAGAATGGATAGTACGAATGAATTAGAATGGATACCTTCGTGCAAATGAATTAGAATGGATCGTACGAATGAGTAAGAATGGATCGTACGAATGAAATAGAATGGATCGTATGAATGAATTAGAATGGATCGTGCGAATGAATTAGAATGGATCGTACGAATGAATTAGAATAGATTGTGCGAATGAATTAGAATGGATCGTATGAATGAATTAGAATGGATCGTACGAATGAATTAGAATGGATCGTATGAATGAATTAGAATGGATCGTGCGAATGAATTAGAATGGATCGTACGAATGAAATAGAATGGATTCGCACGAATATATCCATTCTAATTCATTCGTAGGATCCATTATAATTCATTCGTACAATCCATTCTAATTCATTCGCACGATCCATTCGCATTCACTCAAACGATCAATTCTAATTCATTCATATGATCCATTCTAATTCATTCGCACGAATGTATCCATTCTAATTCATTCGTACGATCCATTCTAATTCATTTGTACGAATGTATCCACTCTAATTCATTCATACGATCCATTCTAATTCATTCGCACGAATGTATCCATTCCAATTCATTCGTACGATCCATTCTAATTCATTCGCACAATCTATTCTAATTCATTCGTACGATCAATTCTAATTCATTAGCATGATCCATTCTAATTCATTCGTATGATCTATTCTATTTCATTCGTACAATCAATTCTTACTCAATCGTATGATCCATTCTAATCCATTCGCACAATCTATTCTAATTCATTGGTACGATCCATTCTATTTCATTCGTACGATCCATTCTAATTCATTCGTACGATCCATTCTAATTCATTCGCACGATCCATTCTAATTCATTCGCACGAATGTATCCATTCTAATTCATTCGTATGATCCATTCTAATTCATTCACACGATCCATTCTAATTCATTCATACAATCCATTCTATTTCTTTTGCACGAATGTATCGATTCTAATTCATTCGTACGATCCATTCATAAGTATGAATGAATTAGAATGGATCATGCTAATGAATTAGAATTGATCGTACGAATGAATTAGAATAGATTGTGCGAATGAATTAGAATGGATCGTACGAATGAATTGGAATGGATACATTCTTGCGAATGAATTAGAATGGATCGTATGAATGAATTAGAGTGGATCGTACAAATGAATTAGAATGGATCGTACGAATGAATTAGAATGGATCGTACAAATGAATTAGAATGGATTGAATTAGAATGAATCCTATGAATGAATTAGAATGGATCGTACGAATGATATAGAATGGATCGTACGAATGAATTAGAATGGATTGAATTAGAATGAATCGTACGAATGAATTAGAATGAATCATACCGTACGAATGAATTAGAATAGATCATACGAAGGAATTAGAATGGATCGTACGAATGAATTAGAATGGATCGTACGAAGGAATTAGAATGGATCGTACGAAGGAATTAGAATGGATAGTACGAATGAATTAGAATGGATACCTTCGTGCAAATGAATTAGAATGGATCGTACGAATGAGTAAGAATGGATCGTACGAATGAAATAGAATGGATCGTATGAATGAATTAGAATGGATCGTGCGAATGAATTAGAATGGATCGTACGAATGAATTAGAATAGATTGTGCGAATGAATTAGAATGGATCGTACGAATGAATTAGAATGGATCGTACGAATGAATTAGAATGGATCGTATGAATGAATTAGAATGGATCGTGCGAATGAATTGGAATGGATCACACGAATGAAATAGAATGGATTCGCACGAATGTATCCATTCTAATTCATTCGTACGATCCATTCTAATTCATTCGTACAATCCATTCTAATTCATTCGCATGATCCATTCGCATTCACTCAAACGATCCATTCTAATTCATTCGCACGAATGTATCCATTCTAATTCATTCATACGATCCATTCTAAATCATTTGTACGAATGTATCCACTCTAATTCATTCATACGATCCATTCTAATTCATTCACACGAATGTATCCTTTCCAATTCATTCGTACGATCCATTCTAATTCATTCGCACAATCTATTCTAATTCATTCGTACGATCAATTCTAATTCATTAGCATGATCCATTCTAATTCATTCGTATGATCAATTCTATTTCATTCATACAATCCATTCTTACTCAATCGTATGATCCATTCTAATCCATTCGCACAATCTATTCTAATTCATTCGTACGATCCATTCTATTTCATTGGTACGATCCATTCTAATTCCTACGATCCATTCTATTTCATTCATACGATCCATTTTAATTCATTCGCACGATCCATTCTAATTCATTCATACGATCCATTCTAATTAATTCGTACGATCATTCTAATTTCTTCGTATGATCCATTCTAATTCCTTCGTACGATCCATTCAAATTCATTCGCACGAATCTATCCATTCTAATTTATTCGTACAATCCATTCTAATTCATTCGCACGATCCATTCTAATTCATTAATATGATCCAATCTAATTCATTCATACGATCTATTCTAATTCATTCGCACGAATATATCCTTTCTAATTCATTCGTACGATCCATTCTAATTCATTCGCACAATCTATTCTAATTCATTAGTAAGATCCATTCTAATTCATTCGTACGATCCATTCTAATTCATTAGCACGATCCAAATTCATTTATCCGTACGATCTATTCTATTTCATTCATACGATCCATTCTTATCGCACGATCCATTCTAATTCATTCGCACGATCCATTCTCCATTCTAATTCCTTCGTACGATCCATTCTAATTCCTTCGTATCCATTCTAATTCACTCATACGATCCATTCTAATTCATTCATACGATCCATTCTAATTCATTCGCATGAATGTATCCATTCTAATTCATTCGTACGATCCATTCTACTTCATTCGCACAATCTATTCTAATTCATTCATACGATCCATCCTAATTCATTCGCACGAATGTATCCATTCTAATTCATTCGTACAATCCTTTCTATTTCATTCGTACGATCCATTCTTACTCATTCGTACGATCCATTCGTATCCATTCTAATTCATTCGTACGATCTATTCTAATTCATTCGTACGATCCATTCTAATTCATTAATATGATCCAATCTAATTCATTCATACGATCAATTCTAATTCATTCGTACGATCCATTCTAATTCATTCGCACGATCCATTCTAATTCATTCACACGATCCATTCTAATTCATTCATACGATCCATTCTAATTCATTCGTACGATCCATTCTAATTCATTCGTAAGATCCAATCTAATTCATTCATACGATCCATTCTAATTCTTTCGCACGAATGTATCCATTCTAATTCATTCATACGATCCATTCTAATTCATTCGTACGATCCATTCTAATTCATTCGCACGATCCATTCTAATTCATTCGCACGATCCATTCTAATTCATTCATACGATCCATTCTAATTCATTCGTACGATCCATTCTAATTCATTCGTATGATCCAATCTAATTCATTCATACGATCCATTCTAATTCTTTCGCACGAATGTATATATTCTAATTCATTCGTACGATCCATTCTAATTCATTTGCACGAAAAAACACGATCCACTCACATACGAATAAATTAGAATGAATTAGAATGGATTGTGTGAATGAAATTGATCGTACGAATGAATTAGAATAGATTGTGAGAATGAATTAGAATGGATCGTACGAATGAATTGGAATGGATCGTACGAATGAATTAGAATGGATAGTACGAATGAATTAGAATGGATACATTCATGCGAATGAATTAGAATGGATCGTATGAATGAATTAGAATGGATCGTATGAGTGAATTAGAATGGATACGAAGGAATTAGAATGGATCGTACGAAGGAATTAGAATGGAGAATGGATCGTGCGAATGAATTAGAATGGATCGTACGAATGAAATAGAATAGATCGTACGGATAAATGAATTTGGATCGTGCTAATGAATTAGAATGGATCGTACGAATGAATTAGACTGGATCGTACTAATGAATTAGAATAGATTGTGCGAATGAATTAGAATGGATCGTACGAATGAATTAGAAAGGATATATTCGTGCGAATGAATTAGAATAGATCGTATGAATGAATTAGATTGGATCGTATTAATGAATTAGAAAGGATCGTGCGAATGAATTAGAATGGATCGTACGAATGAATTAAAATGGATAGATTCGTGCGAATGAATTTGAATGGATCATACGAAGGAATTAGAATGGATCGTACGAAGGAATTAGAATAGATCATACGAAGAAATTAGAATGGATCGTACGAATGAATTAGAATGGATCGTATGAATGAATTAGAATGGATCGTGCGAATGAATTAAAATGGATCGTATGAATGAAATAGAATGGATCGTATGAATTAGAATGGATCGTACGAATGAAATAGAATGGATCGTATGAATGAATTAGAATAGATTGTGCGAATGGATTAGAATGGATCATACGATTGAGTAAGAATAAATTGTACGAATGAAATAGAATAGATCGTACGAATAAATTAGAATGGATCATGCTAATGAATTAGAATTGATCGTACGAATGAATTAGAATAGATTGTGCGAATGAATTAGAATGGATCGTACGAATGAATTGGAATGGATACATTCGTGCGAATGAATTAGAATGGATCGTATGAATGAATTAGAGTGGATACATTCGTACAAATGAATTAGAATGGATCGTACGAATGAATTAGAATGGATACATTCGTACGAATGAATTAGAATGGATCATATGAATGAATTAGAATGGATCGTTTGAGTGAATGCGAATGGATCGTGCGAATGAATTAGAATGGATTGTACGAATGAATTAGAATTGATCGTACGAATGAATTAGAATGGATACATTCGTGCGAATCCTTTCTTTTTCATTCGTACGATCCATTCTAATTCATTCGCACGATCCATTCTAATTCATTCATACGATCCATTCTAATTCATTCGTACGATCCATTCTAATTCATTCGTACGATCCATTCTAATTCATTTGCACAATCTATTCTAATTCATTCGTACGATCCATTCTAATTCATTCGCACGATCCATTCTAATTCATTCATACGATCAATTCTATTTCATTCGTACGATCCATTCTTACTCATTCGTACGATCCATTCTAATTCATTTGCACGAAGGTATCCATTCTAATTCATTCGTACTATCCATTCTAATTACTTCGTACGATCCATTCTAATTCCTTCGTACGATCCATTCTAATTCATTCGTACGATCCATTCTAATTCCTTCGTATGATCCATTCTAATTCATTCGTACGGTATGATTCATTCTAATTCATTCGTACGATTCATTCTAATTCAATCCATTCTAATTCATTCGTACGATCCATTCTAATTCATTCGTATGATCCATTCTAATTCATTCGTACGATTCATTCTAATTCAATCCATTCTAATTCATTCGTACGATCCATTCTTACTCATTCGTACGATCCATTCTATTTCATTCGCACAAATGAATCCATTCTAATTCATTCGTATGATCCATTCTAATTCATTCGCATGAATGTATCCATTCTAATTCATTCGTACGATCCATTCTATCTTATTCGTACAATCCATTCTATTTCATTCGTATTATCCATTCTAATTCATTCGCACGATTCATTCTAATTCATTCGCATGATCCATTCTAATTTATTCGCACGATCCATTCTAATTCATTCATACGATCCATTCTAATTCATTCATATGATCCATTCTAATTCATTCATACGATCCATTCTAATTTATTAGTACAAAAAAACACGATCCACTCACATACGAATAAATTAGAATGAATTAGAATGGGTTGTGTGAATGAAGTAGAATGGATCGTATGAATGAATTAGAATGGATCGTGCGAATGAATTAGAATGGTTCGTGCGAATGAATTAGAATATGGATCGTACGAAGGAATTAGAATGGATCGTACGAATGAATTCGAATGTATCCTTTCTAATTCATTCGTACGATCCATTCTAATTCCTTTGTACGATCCATTCTAATTCATTCATACGGTCCATTCTAATTCATTCGCACGATCCATTCTAATTCATTCGTACGATCCATTCTATTTCATTCATACGATCCATTCTAAATCATTCATACGATCCATTCTAATTCCTTCGTACGATCCATTCTAATTCATTCGTACGATCCATTCTTACTCAATCGTACGTATGAATGAATTAGAATGGATCGTGCGAATGAATTAGAATGGATTATATGAATGAAATAGAATGGATCATACGAATGAAATAGAATGGATCGTACGAAGGAATTAGAATGGATCGTATGAATGAATTAGAGTGGATACATTCGTGCGAATGAATTCGAATAGATCGTGCGAATGAATTAGAATGGATTGTACGAATGAATTAGAATGGATCGTACGAATGAAATAGAATGGATCGTACGAATGAATTAGAATGGATACATTCGTGCAAAAAAAATAGAATTGATTGTATGAATGAATTAGAATGGATCGTGTGAATGAATTAGAATGGATCATACGAATGAATTAGAATGGATACATTCGTGCGAATGAATTAGAATGGATCGTGCGAATGAATTAGAATGGATCGTACGAATGAATTAGAATGGATCGTATGAATGAATACGAATGGATCGTGCGAATGAATTAGAATGGATCGTGCGAATGAATTAGAATGGATCGTATGAATGAATTAGAATGGATAGTACGAATGAATTAGAATGGATACGAATGGATCGTACGAATGAGTAAGAATGGATCGTACGAATGAAATAGAATGGATTGTACGAATGAATTAGAATGGATACATTTGTGCGAATGAATTAGGATGGATCGTATGAATGAATTAGAATAGATTGTGCGAATGAATTAGAATGGATCGTACGAATGAATTAGAATGGATACATTCATGCGAATGAATTAGAATGGATCGTATGAATGAATTAGAATCGATCGTATGAGTGAATTAGAATGGATACGAAGGAATTAGTATGGATCGTACGAAGGAATTAGAATGCAGAATGGATCATGCGATAAGAATTGATCGTACGAATGAAATAGAATAGATCGTACGGATAAATGAATTTGGATCGTGCTAATGAATTAGAATGGATCATATGAATGAATTAGAATGGATCGTACTAATGAATTAGAATAGATTGTGTGAATGAATTAGAATGGATCGTACGAATGAATTAGAAAGGATATATTCGTGCGAATGAATTAGAATAGATCGTATGAATGAATTAGATTGGATCGTATTAATGAATTAGAATGGATCGTGCGATTGAATTAGAATGGATCGTACGAATGAATTAGAATGGATAGATTCGTGCGAATGAATCTGAATGGATCGTACGAATGAATTAGAATGGATAGATTCGTGCGAATCCATTCTATTTCATTCGTACGATCCATTCTAATTCATTCGCACGATCCAATCTAATTCATTCATACGATCCATTGTAATTCATTCGTACGATCCATTCTAATTCATTCGTACGATCCATTCTAATTCATTAGCACAATCTATTCTAATTCATTCGTACGATCCATTCTAATTCATTCGCATGATCCATTCTAATTCATTCATACGATCCATTCTATTTCATTCGTACGATCCATTCTTACTCATTCGTACGATCCATTTTAATTCATTTGCACGAAGGTATCCATTCTAATTCATTCGTACTATCCATTCTAATTCCTTCGTACGATCCATTCTAATTCGTTCGTACGATCCATTCTAATTCATTCGTACGATCCATTCTAATTCTTTCGTACGATCCATTCTAATTCCTTCGTATGATCCATTCTAATTCATTCGTACGGTATGATTCATTTAATTCATTCGTACGATCCATTATAATTCATTCGTACGATCCATTCCAATTCATTCGCACGATCCATTCTAATTCATTCATACGATCTATTCTAATTCATTCGCACGAATGTATCCATTCTAATTCATTCGCACGATCCATTCTAATTCATTCATACAATCCATTCTAATTCTTTTGCACGAATGTATCCATTCTAATTCATTCGTACGATCCATTCTAATTCATTCGTATGATCTATTCTAATTCATTCGCATGATCCATTATAATTCATTCATACGATCCACGAATGAAATAGAATGGATTAGAATGGATTAGAATAGATTGTGCGAATGAATTAGATTGGATCGTACGAATGAATTAGAATGAATCATACCGTACGAATGAATTAGAATGGATCATACGAAGGAATTAGAATGGATCGTACGAATGAATTAGAATGGATCGTACGAATGAAATAGAATGGATTGTATGAATGAGATAGAATGGATCGTACGAATGAATTAGAATGGATACATTCATGCGAATGAATTAGAATGGATCATACGAATGAATTAGAATGGATTCATTCGTGCGAATGAATTAGAATGGATCGTACGAATTAGTAAGAATGGATCGTATGAATGAATTAGAATGGATTGAATTAGAATGAATCGTACGAATGAATTAGAATGGATCATACGAATGAATTAGAATGGATCGTACGAATGAATTAGAATGGATTGAATTAGAATGAATCGTACGAATGAATTAGAATGAATCATACCGTACGAATGAATTAGAATGGTTAGAATGGATAGATTCGTGCAAATAAATTTGAATGGATCGTATAAAGGAATTAGAATGGATCGTACGAAGGAATTAGAATAGACCATACGAAGGAATTAGAATGGATCGTACGAATGAATTAGAATGGATCGTATGAATGAATTAGAATGGATCGTGCGAATGAATTAAAATGGATCGTATTAATGAAATAGAATGGATCGTATGAATTAGAATGGATCGTACGAATAAAATAGAATGGATCGTACGAATGAATTAGAATAGATTGTGCGAATGGATTAGAATGGATCATACGATTGAGTAAGAATGGATTGTACGAATGAAATAGAATAGATCGTACGAATGAATTAGAATGGATCATGCTAATGAATTAGAATGGATCATGCGAATGAATTAGAATAGATTATGCGAATGAATTAGAATGGATCGTACGAATGAATTGGAATGGATACATTCGTGCGAATGAATTAGAATGGATCGTATGAATGAATTAGAGTGGATACATTCGTACAAATGAATTAGAATGGATCGTACGAAGGAATTAGAATGGATCGTACGAAGGAATTAGAATGGATAGTACGAATGAATTAGAATGGATACCTTCGTGCAAATGAAATAGAATGGATCGTACGAATGAGTAAGAATGGATCGTACGAATGAAATAGAATGGATCGTATGAATGAATTAGAATGGATCGTGCGAATGAATTAGAATGGATCGTACGAATGAATTAGAATAGATTGTGCGAATGAATTAGAATGGATCGTACGAATGAATTAGAATGGATCGTACGAATGAATTAGAATGGATCGTACGAATGAATTAGAATGGATCGTATGAATGAATTAGATTGGATCGTCTTAATGAATTAGAATGGATCGTACGAAGGAATTAGAATAGATCGTACGAAAGAATTAGAATGGATACGAATGGATCATACGAATGAGTAAGAATGGATCGTACGAATGAAATAGAATGGATTGTATGAATGAATTAGAATGGATCGTACGAAGGAAATAGAATAGATCGTACGAATGAATTAGAATGGATCATGCTAATGAATTAGAATGGATCGTTCGAATGAATTAGAATAGATTGTGCGAATGAATTAGAATGGATCGTACGAGTGAATTAGAAAGGATAGATTGTGCGAATGAATTAGAATGGATCGTACGAATGAATTGGAATGGATACATTCGTGCGAATGAATTAGAATGGATCGTACGAATGAATTAGAATGGATCGTACGAATGAATTAGAATGGATCGTATGAATGAATTAGAATGGATCGTGCGAATGAATTAGAATGGATCGTACGAATGAAATAGAATGGATTCGCACGAATGTATCCATTCTAATTCATTCGTACGATCCATTCTAATTAATTCGTACAATCCATTCTAATTCATTCGCACGATCCGTTGCATTCACTCAAACGATCCATTCTAATTCATTCATATGATCCATTCTAATTCATTCGCACGATCCATTCTAATTCATTTATACGATCCATTCTAATTCATTAGAATGGATCGTGCGAATGAATTAGAATATGGATCGTACGAAGGAATTTGAATGGATCGTACGAATGAATTAGAATGGATCGTAGAATTAGAATGGATCGTATGAATGAATTAGAATGGATCGTACGAACGAATTAGAATGGATACATTCGTGCGAATGAATTAGAATGGATCGTACGAATGAGTAAGAATGGATCGTACGAAGGAATTAGAATGGATCGTACGAAGGAATTAGAATGGATCGTACGAATGAATTAGAATGGATCGTACGAATGAATTAGAATGGATTGAATTAGAATGGATCGTACGAATGAATTAGAATGGATTGTACGAATGAATTAGAATGGAATGAATTAGAATGGATCATACGAAGGAATTAGAATGGATCGTACGAATGAATTAGAATATGGATCGTATGAATGAAATAGAATGGATCGTATGAATTATAATGGATCGTACGAATGAAATAGAATGGATCGTACGAATGAATTAGAATAGATTGTGCGAATGGATTAGAATGGATCATACGATTGAGTAAGAATGGATTGTACGAATGAAATAGAATAGATCGTACGAATAAATTAGAATGGATCATGCTAATGAATTAGAATTGATCGTACGAATGAATTAGAATAGATTGTGCGAATGAATTAGAATGGATCGTACGAATGAATTGGAATGGATACATTTGTGCGAATGAATTAGAATGGATCGTATGAATGAATTAGAGTGGATACATTCCTACAAATGAATTAGAATGGATCGTACGAAGGAATTAGAATGGATCGTACGAAGGAATTAGAATGGATAGTACGAATGAATTAGAATGGATACCTTCGTGCAAATGAATTAGAATGGATCGTACGAATGAGTAAGAATGGATCGTACGAATGAAATAGAATGGATCGTATGAATGAATTAGAATGGATCGTGCGAATGAATTAGAATGGATCGTACGAATGAATTAGAATGGATCGTACGAATGAATTAGAATGGATCGTACGAATGAATTAGAATGGATCGTATGAATGAATTAGATTGGATCGTATTAATGAATTAGAATGGATCGTACGAATGAATTAGAATAGATCGTACGAATAAATTAGAATGGATACGAATGGATCGTACGAATGAGTAAGAATGGATCGTACGAATGAAATAGAATGGATTGTATGAATGAATTAGAATGGATCGTACGAATGAAATAGAATAGATCGTACGAATGAATTAGAATGGATCATGCTAATGAATTAGAATGGATCGTTCGAATGAATTAGAATAGATTGTGCGAATGAATTAGAATGGATCGTACGAATGAATTAGAAAGGATAGATTGTGCGAATGAATTAGAATGGATCGTACGAATGAATTGGAATCGATACATTCGTGCGAATGAATTAGAATGGATCGTACGAATGAATTAGAATGGATCGTACGAATGAATTAGAATGGATCGTATGAATGAATTAGAATGGATCGTGCGAATGAATTAGAATGGATCGTACGAATGAAATAGAATGGATTCGCACGAATGTATCCATTCTAATTCATTCGTACGATCCATTCTAATTCATTCGTACAATCCATTCTAATTCATTCGCACGATCCATTCGCATTCACTCAAACGATCCATTCTAATTCATTCGCACGAATGAATCCATTCTAATTCATTCGCATGATCCATTCTAATTCATTCGCTTGAATGTATCCATTCTAATTCATTCGTACGATCCATTCTATCTCATTCGTACAATCCATTCTATTTCATTCGTACGATCCATTCTAATTCATTAGCACGATCCATTCTAATTCATTCGCATGATCCATTCTAATTCATTCGTACGATCGATTCTAATTCATTCATACGATCCATTCTAATTCATTTGCACGAATGTATCCATTCTAATTCATTCGTACGATCCATTCTAATTCATTCGCACAATCTATTCTAATTCATTCATACGATCCATTCTAATTTATTCGCGCGATCCATTCTAATTCATTCGTACGATCCATTCTAATTCATTCATATGATCCATTCTAATTCATTCGCACGATCCATTCTTACTCATTCGTACGATCCATTCTAATTCATTCGCACGATCCATTCTAATTCATTAATACGATCCATTCTAATTCATTCGCACGATCAATTCTAATTCATTCACACTCATACGATCCATTCTAATTCATTCGCATGAATGTATCCTTTCTAATTCATTCGTACGATCCATTCTAATTCATTCGCACAATTTATTCTAATTCATTCGAACGATCCATACTAATTCATTCGTACGATCCATTCTAATTCATTCGTACGATCCATTCTAATTCATTCACACAATCCATTCTAATTCATTCTAATTTATTCGTATGTGAGTGGATCGTGTTTTTTCGTGCTAATGAATTAGAATGGATCGTACGAATGAATTAGAATGGATACATTCGTGCGAAAGAATTAGAATGGATCGTATGAATGAATTAGATTGGATCGTATTAATGAATTAGATTGGATCGTATGAATGAATTAGAGTTGATACATTGAATGAATTAGAGTGGATACATTCGGGCGAATGAATTAGAATGGATCGTGCGAATGAATTAGAATGGATCGTACGAATGAATTAGAAAGGATCGTTTGAATGAATTAGAATGGATCGTACTTATGAATTAGAATGGGTCATTTGAGTGAATGCGAATGGATCGTGCGAATGAATTAGAATGGATTGTACGAATGAATTAGAATGGATCGTATGAATGAATTAGATTGGATCGTATGAAAGAATTAGAATGGATCGTGCGAATGAATTAGAATGGATCGTACGAATGAATTAGAATGGATCGTTTGAATGAATTAGAATAGATCGTACTTATGAATTAGAATGGGTCATACGAATGAAATAGAATGGATCGTACGAAGGAATTAGAAAGGATCGTACAAACGAATTAGAATGGATCGTATGAATAAAATAGAATAGATCGTACGAATGAATTAGAATGGATCGTATGAATGAATTAGAATGGATTGTACGAATGAAATAGATTAGATCGTACGAATGAATTAGAATGGATCGTGCGAATGAATTAGAATGGGTCGTAAGAATGAATTAGAATGGATACACGATCCAGATCCATTCTAATTCATTCGCACAATCTATTCTAATTCATTCGTAGGATCCATTCTAATTCATTACTACGATCCATTCTAATTCATTCATACGATCCATTCTAATTCATTCGTACGATCCATTCTAATTCATTCGCACGATCCATTCTAATTCATTCGCACGAATGTATCCATTCTAATTCATTCGTACGATCCATTCTAATTCATTTGTACGAATGTATCCACTCTAATTCATTCATACGATCCATTCTAATTCATTCGCACGAATGTATCCATTCCAATTCATTCGTACGATCCATTCTAATTCATTCGCACAATCTATTCTAATTCATTCGTACGATCAATTCTAATTCATTAGCATGATCCATTCTAATTGTACGAATGAATTAGAATGGATTGTACGAATGAGATAGAATGGATCGTACGAATGAATTAGAATGGATACATTCATGCGAATGAATTAGAATGGATCATACGAATGAATTAGAATGGATTCATTCGTGCGAATGAATTAGAATGGATCGTACGAATGAGTAAGAATGGATCTTACGAATGAATTAGAATGGATTGAATTAGAATGAATCGTATGAATGAATTAGAATGGATCGTACGAATGAATTAGAATGGATTGTACGAATGAATTAGAATGGATTGAATTAGAATGCATCGTACGAATGAATTAGAACGAATCATACCGTACGAATGAATAAGAATGGATCATACGAAGGAATTAGAATGGATCGTACGAATGAATTAGAATGGGTCGTACCGTACGAATGAATTAGAATGGATCTTACGAAGGAATTAGAATGGATCGTACGAATGAATTAGAATGGATCGTACGAATGAATTAGAATGGATCGTATGAATGAATTAGAATGGATCGTACGAATGAATTAGAATGGATACATTCGTGCGAATGAATTAGAATGGATCATATGAATGAATTAGAATGGATCGTTTGAATGAATGCGAATGGATCGTGCGAATGAATTAGAATGGATTGTACGAATGAATTAGAATGGATCGAACGAATGAATTAGAATGGATACATTCGTGCAAATGAATTAGAATGGATTGTATGAATGAATTAGAATGGATCGTGCGAATGACTTAGAATGGATCGTACGAATGAATTAGAATGGATACATTCGTGCGAAAGAATTAGAATAGATCGTATGAATGAATTAGAATGGATCGTATGAATGAAATAGAATGGATCGTACGAATGAATTAGAATGGATCGTGCGAATGAATTAGAATGGATCGTACGAATGAATTAGAATGGATCGTACGAAGGAATTAGAATGGATCGTACGAATGAATTAGAAAGGATACATTCGAATTCATTCGTACGATCCATTCTAATTCATTCGTACGATCCATATTCTAATTCATTCGCACGATCCATTCTAATTCATTCGCACGATCCATTCTAATTCATTCATACGATCCATTCTAATTCATTCACACAATCCATTCTAATTCATTCTAATTTATTCGTATGTGAGTGGATCGTGTTTTTTCATGCTAATGAATTAGAATGGATCGTATGAATGAATTAGAATTGATACATTCGTGCGAAAGAATTAGAATGGATCGTATGAATGAATTAGATTGGATTGTATAAATGAATTAGAATGGATCGTACGAATGAATTAGAATGGATTGAATTAGAATGAATCGTACGAATGAATTAGAATGTATCATACCTATTGAATGAATTAGAATGGATCATACGAAGGAATTAGAATGGATCGTACGAATGAATTAGAATGGATCGTACGAATGAATTAGAATGGATCGTGCGAATGAATTAGAATGGATCGTACGAATGAATTAGAATGGATCGTATGAATGAATTAGAATGGATCGTGCGAATGAATTAGAATGGATCGTACGAATGAAATAGAATGGATTCGCACGAATGTATCCATTCTAATTCATTCGTACGATCCATTCGTACAAATTAATTAGAATGGATCGTACGAATGAATTAGAATGGATAAATTCGTGCGAATGAATTAGAATGGATCATATGAATGAATTAGAATGGATCGTTTGAGTGAATGCGAATGGATCGTGCGAATGAATTAGAATGGATTGTACGGATGAATTAGAATGGATCGTACGAATGAATTAGAATGGATCGTACGAATGAATTAGAATGGATCGTATGAATGAATTAGAATGGATCGTGCGAATAAATTAGAATGAATCGTACGAATGAAATAGAATGGATCGTATGAATGAATTAGAGTGGATACATTCGTACAAATGAATTATAATTGATTGAATTAGAATGAATCGTACGAATGAATTAGAATGGATCGTACGAATGAATTAGAATGGATCGTACGAAGGAATTAGAATGGATCATACGAATGAATTAGAAAGGATACATTCGAATTCATTCGTACGATCCATTCTAATTCCTTCATACGATCCATATTCTAATTCATTCGCACGATCCATTCTAATCATTCGCACGATCCATTCTAATTCATTCATATGATCCATTCTAATTCATTCACACAATCCATTCTAATTCATTCTAATTTATTCGTATGTGAGTGGATCGTGTTTTTTTGTGCTAATGAATTAGAATGGATCGTACGAATGAATTAGAATGGATACATTCGTTTGAAAGAATTAAAATGGATCGTATGAATGAATTAGATTGGATCGTATAAATGAATTAGAATGGATCGGATGAATGAATTAGAATGGATCGTGCTAATGAATTAGAATGGATCGTGCGAATGAATTAGAATGGATCGTGCGAATGAATTAGAATGGATCGTACGAATGAATTAGAATGGATCGTTCGAATGAATTAGAATAGATTATGCGAATGAATTAGAATGGATCGTACGAATGAATTAGAAAGGATACATTCGTGCAAATGAATTAGAATGGATCGTGCGAATGAATTAGAATGAATCGTATTAATGAATTAGAATGGATCGTGCGAATGAATTAGAATGGATCGTACGAATGAGTAAGAATGGATCGTGCGAATGAATTAGAATGTATCATATGAATGAATTAGAATGGATCGTATGAATGAATTAGAATGGATCGTGCGAATAAATTAGAATGGATCGTATGAATGAATTAGAATAGATTGTGCGAATGAATTAGAATGGATCGCACGAATGAATTAGAATGGATACATTCGTGCGAATGAATTAGAATGGATCGTATGAATAAATTAGAATCGATCGTACGAATGAATTAGAATGGATCATGCGAATGAATTAGAATGGATCGTGCGAATGAATTAGAATAGATCGTACGAATGAAATAGAATGGATTGTATGAATGAGATAGAATGGATCGTACGAATGAATTAGAATGGATACATTCATGTGAATGAATTAGAATGGATCATACGAATGAATTAGAATGGATTCATTCGTGCGAATGAATTAGAATGGATCGTACGAATGAGTAAGAATGGATCGTACGAATGAATTAGAATGGATTGAATTAGAATGAATCGTACGAATTAATTAGAATGGATCGTACGAATGAATTAGAATGGATCGTACGAATGAATTAGAATGGATTGAATTAGAATGAATCGTACGAATGAATTAGAATGAATCATACCGTACAAATGAATTAGAATGGATCATACGAAGGAATTAGAATGGATCGTACGAATGAATTAGAATGGATTGTACGAATGAATTAGAATGGATACCTTCGTGCAAATGAATTAGAATGGATCGTACGAATGAGTAAGAATGGATCGTACGAATGAAATAGAATGGATCGTATGAATGAATTAGAATGGATCGTGCGAATGAATTAGAATGGATCGTACGAATGAATTAGAATAGATTGTGCGAATGAATTAGAATGGATCGTACGAATGAAATAGAATGGATCGTACGGATGAATTAGAATGGATAGTGCGAATGAATTAGAATGGATCGTACGAATGAGTAAGAATGGATCGTATGAATGAATTAGAATGGATCGTGCGAATGAATTAAAATGGATCGTATGAATGAAATAGAATGGATTAGAATGGATCGTACGAATAAAATAGAATGGATCGTACGAATGAATTTGAATAGATTGTGCGAATGGATTAGAATGGATCATACGATTGAGTAAGAATGGATTGTACGAATGAAATAGAATAGATCGTACGAATGAATTAGAATGGATCGTATGAATGAATTAGAATGGATCGTGCGAATGAATTAGAATGGATCGTACGAATGAATTAGAATGGATCGTATGAATGAATTAGAATGGATCATAGTAATGAATAAGAATGGATCCTATGAATGAATTAGAATAGATTGTGCGAATGAATTAGAATGGATCTGGATCGTGTATCCATTCTAATTCATTCGTACGACCCATTATAATTCATTCGCACGATCCATTCTAATTCATTCGTACGATCTAATATATTTCATTCGTACAATCCATTCTAATTCATTCATACGATCCAATCTAATTCATTCATACGATCCATTCTAATTCATTCGTACGATCTATTCTATTTCATTCATACGATCCATTCTAATTCGTTTGTACGATCCTTTCTAATTCCTCCGTACGATCCATTCTATTTCATTCGTATGACCCATTCTAATTCATAAGTACGATCCATTCTAATTCATTCAAACGATCCATTCTAATTCATTCGTACGATCCATTCTAATTCATTCGTACGATCCATTCTAATTCATTCATACGATCCAATCTAATTCATTCATACGATCCATTCTAATTCATTCGCACGAATGTATCCATTCTAATTCATTCGCACGATCCATTCTAATTCATTTATACAATCCATTCTAATTCTTTTGCACGAATGTATCCATTCTAATTCATTCGTACGATCCATTCTAATTCATTTGTATGATCTATTCTAATTCATTCGCATGATCCATTATAATTCATTCATACGATCCAATCTAATTCATTCGTACGATCCATTCTAATTCATTCGCACGAATGTATCAACTCTAATTCATTCGTACGATCCATTCTAATTCATTCATACATGTACGAATGAATTAGAATGGATACATTCATGTGAATGAATTAGAATGGATTATATGAATGAATTAGATTGGATCGTATGCATGAATTAGAATGGATCATGCGAATGAATTAGAATGGATCGTACGAATGAATTAGAATGGATCGAACGAATGAATTAGAATGGATACATTCGTGCAAAAGAATTAGAATGGATTGTATGAATGAATTAGAATGGATCGTGCGAATGAATTAGAATGGATCGTACGAATGAATTAGAATGGATACATTCGTGCGAAAGAATTAGAATAGATCGTATGAATGAATTAGAATGGATCGTATGAATGAAATAGAATGGATCGTACGAATGAATTAGAATGGATCGTGCGAATGAATTAGAATGGATCGTACGAATGAATTAGAATGGATCGTACGAAGGAATTAGAATGGATCGTACGAATGAATTAGAAAGGATACATTCGAATTCTTTCGTACGATCCATTCTAATTCCTTCATACGATCCATATTCTAATTCATTCGCACGATCCATTCTAATTCATTACTACGATCCATTCTAATTCATTCGTACGATCAATTCTAATTCATTCGCACGATCCATTCTAATTCATTCATACGATCCATTCTATTTCATTCGTACGATCCATTCTTACTCTTTCGTACGATCCATTCTAATTCATTTGCACGAAGGTATCCATTCTAATTCATTCGTACTATCCATTCTAATTCATTCGTACGATCCATTCTAATTCTTTCGTACGATCCATTCTAATTCATTCGTACAATCCATTCTAATTCATTCGCACGATCCATTCTAATTCATTCATACGATCCATTCTATTTCATTCGTACGATCCATTCTTACTCATTCGTACGATCCATTCTAATTCATTTGCACGAAGGTATCCATTCTAATTCATTCGTACTATCCATTCTAATTCCTTTGTACGATCCATTCTAATTCCTTCGTACGATCCATTCTAATTCATTCGCACGATCCATTCTAATTCATTCGTACGATCCATTCTAATTCATTCGCATGATCCATTCTAATTCATTCGTACGATCGATTCTAATTCATTCATACGATCCATTCTAATTCATTCGCACGAATGTATCCATTCTAATTCATTCGTACGATCCATTCTAATTCATTCATACGATCCATCCTAATTCATTCGCACGAATGTATCCATTCTAATTCATTCGTACAATCCATTATATTTCATTCGTACGATCCATTCTTACTCATTCGTACGATCCATTCATATCCATTCTAATTCATTCGTACGATCTATTCCATTTCATTCGTACGATCCATTCTAATTCATTAATACGATCCAATCTAATTCATTCATACGATCCATTCTAATTCATTCGTACGATCCATTCTAATTCATTCGCACGATCCATTCTAATTCATTCGCACGATCCATTCAAATTCATTCATACGATCCATTCTAATTCATTCGTACGATCCATTCTAATTAATTCGCACAATCCATTCTAATTCATTCGCACGAATGTATCCATTCTAATTCATTCGTATGATCCATTCTAATTCATTCACACGATCCATTCTAATTCATTCATACAATCCATTCTATTTCTTTTGCATGAATGTATCCATTCTAATTCATTCATACGATCCATTCTATTTCATTTGTATGATCCATTCTAATTCATTCGTACAATCCATTCTAATTCATTCGCACGATCTATTCGAATTCATTCGCACGAATGTATCCACTCTAATTCATTCATACGATCCATTATAATTCCTTCGTACGATCCATTCTATTTCATTCGTATGATCCATTCTATTTCATTCATATAATCCATTCTAATTCATTCGCACAATCCATTCTAATTTATTCATACGATCCATTCTAATTCATTCGTATGATCCATTCTAATTCATTCGTTCGATCCATTCTAATTTATTCGCACGATCCATTCTAATTCATTCATACGATCCATTCTTACTCATTCGTACGATCCATTCTAATTCATTCGCACGATCCATTCTAATTCATCCGTACGATCCATTCTATTTCATTCGTACGATCCATTCTTACTCATTCGTACGATCCATTCTTACTCATTCGCACGATCCATTCTAATTCATCCGTACGATCCATTCTATTTCATTCGTACGATCCATTCTTACTCATTCGTACGATCCATTCTAATTCATTCGCACGAATGTATCCATTCTAATTCATTCGTATGATCCATTCTAATTCCTTCGTACAAACTATTCTAATTCCTGCGTACGATCCATTCTAATTCCTTTGTACGACCCATTATATTTCATTCGTATGATCCATTCTAATTCCTTTGTATGATCCAGTCTAATTCATTCCCATGAATGTATCCATTCTAATTCATTTGCACGAATGTATCCATTCTAATTCATTCGTACGATCCATTCTAATTCATTCGTACGTTCCATTCTAATTCATTCGTAAGATCCATTCTAATTCATTCATACGATCTATTCTAATTCATTCATACAATCCATTCTAATTCATTCGTACGATCCATTCTAATTCATTCGTACGATCCATTCTAATTCATTCGCACAATCTATTCTAATTCATTCGTACGATCAATTCTAATTCATTCGCACGATCGTACGGTATGATTCATTCTAATTCATTCGTACGATTCATTCTAATTCAATCCATTCTAATTCATTCGTACGATCCATTCTAATTCATTCGTACGATCCATTCTAATTCATTCGTACGATTCATTCTAATTCTAATTCATTCGTACGATCCATTCTAATTTATTCGTACGATCCATTCTAATTCATTCGTACGATCCATTCTAATTCATTCGCACGATCCATTCTAATTCATTCGTACGATCCATTCGATTTCATTCATACGATCCATTCTAATTCATTCATACGATCTTTTCTAATTCTTTCGCACGAATGTATCCATTCTAGTTCATTCGTACGATCCATTCTAATTCATTCGTACGATCCATTCTAATTCATTCGTACGATCCATTCTAATTCATTCGCACAATCTATTCTAATTCATTCGCACGATCCATTCTAATTCATGCATACGATCCAATCTAATTCATTCGCACGAATGTATCCATTCTAATTCATTCGTACAATCTAATTCATTCATACGATCCATTCTAATTTATTCGTACGATCTATTCTAATTCATTCATACGATCCATTCTAATTCATACAATCTATTCTAATTAGAATGGATCGTACTAATGAATTAGAATAGATTGTCTGAATGAATTAGAATGGATCGTACGAATGAATTAGAAAGGATATATTCGTCCGAATGAATTAGAATAGATCGTATGAATGAATTAGATTGGATCGTATTAATGAATTAGAATGGATCGTGCGAATTAATTAGAATGGATCGTACGAATGAATTAGAATGGATAGATTCGTGCGAATGAATTTGAATGGATCGTACGAAGGAATTAGAATGGATCATACGAAGGAATTAGAATAGATCATACGAAGAAATTAGAATGGATCGTACGAATGAATTAGAATGGATCGTATGAATGAATTAGAATGGATCGTGCAAATGAATTAAAATGGATCGTATGAATGAAATAGAATGGATCGTATGAATTAGAATGGATCGTACGAATGAAATAGAATGGATCGTACGAATGAATTAGAATAGATTGTGCGAATGGATTAGAATGGATCATACGATTGAGTAAGAATGGATTGTACGAATGAAATAGAATAGATCGTACGAATGAATTAGAATGGATCATGCTAATGAATTAGAATTGATCGTACGAATGAATTAGAATAGATTGTGCGAATGAATTAGAATGGATCGTACGAATGAATTGGAATGGATACATTCGTGCGAATGAATTAGAATGGATCGTATGAATGAATTAGAGTGGATACATTCGTACAAATGAATTAGAATGGATCGTACGAATGAATTAGAATGGATACATTCGTGCGAATGAATTAGAATGGATCATATGAATGAATTAGAATGGATCGTTTGAGTGAATGCGAATGGATCGTGCGAATGAATTAGAATGGATTGTACGAATGAATTAGAATGGATCGTACGAATGAATTAGAATAGATACATTCGTGCGAATCCATTCTATTTCATTCGTACGATCCATTCTAATTCATTCGCACGATCCATTCTAATTCATTCGTACGATCCATTCTAATTCATTCGTACGATCCATTCTAATTCATTCGCACAATCTATTCTAATTCATTCGTACGATCCTTTCTAATTCATTCGCACGATCCATTCTAATTCATTCATACGATCCATTCTATTTCATTCGTACGATCAATTCTTACTCATTCGTACTATCCATTCTAATTCCTTCGTACGATCCATTCTAATTCCTTCGTACGATCCATTCTAATTCATTCGTACGATCCATTCTAATTCATTCGTACGATCCATTCTAATTCCTTCGTATGATCCATTCTAATTCATTCTACGGTATGATTCATTCTAATTCATTCGTACGATTCATTCTAATTCAATCCATTCTAATTCATTCGTACGATCCATTCTAATTCATTCATACGATTCATTCTAATTCAATCCATTCTAATTCATTCGTACGATCCATTCATACTCATTCGTACGATCCATTCTAATTCATTCGCACGAATGAATCCATTCTAATTCATTCGTATGATCCATTCTAATTCATTCGCATGAATGTATCCATTCTAATTCATTCGTACGATCCATTCTATCTCATTCGTACAATCCATTCAATTTCATTCGTACGATCCATTCTCATTCATTCGCACGATCCATTCTAATTCATTCGCATGATCCATTCTAATTTATTCGCACGATCCATTCTAATTCATTCATACGATCCATTCTAATTCATTCATATGATCCATTCTAATTCATTCGTACGATCCATTCTAATTCATTAGCACGAAAAAACAAGATCCACTCACATACGAATAAATTAGAATGAATTAGAATGGATTGTGTGAATGAATTAGAATGGATCGTATAAATGAATTAGAATGGATCGTGGGAATGGATTAGAGTGGATCGTGCGAATGAATTAGAATATGGATCGTACGAAGGAATTAGAATGGATCGTACGAATGAATTCGAATGTATCCTTTCTAATTCATTCGTATGATCCATTCTAATTCCTTCGTACGATCCATTCTAATTCATTCGTACGGTCCATTCTAATTCATTCGCACGATCCATTCTAATTCATTCGTACGATCCATTCTATTTCATTCATACGATCCATTCTAATTCATTCATACGATCTATTCTAATTCTTTTGCACGAATGTATCCATTCTAATTCATTCGTACGATCCATTCTAATTCATTCGCACGATCCATTCTAATTCATTCGTACAATCCATTCGAATTCTTTTGCACGAATGTATCCATTCTAATTTATTCGTTCGATCCATTCTAATTCATTCGCACGAATGTATCCATTCTAATTCATTCGTACATGTATGAATGAATTAGAATGGATCGTACGAATGAATTAGAGTTGATACATTCGTGCGAATGAATTAGAATGGATCGTACGAATAAATTAGATTGGATCGTATGAATGAATTATAATGGATCATGCGAATGAATTAGAATAGATCATACGAATGAATTAGAATGGATCGTACGAATGAATTAGAATGGATACATTCGTGCAAAAGAATTAGAATGGATTGTATGAATGAATTAGAATGGATCGTGCGAATGAATTAGAATAGATACATTCGTGCGAATGAATTAGAATGGATCGTATGAATGAATTAGATTGGATCGTATGAATGAAATAGAATGGATCGTATGAATGAATTAGAATGGATCATACGAATGAATTAGAATGGATCGTATGAATGAATTAGAATGGATTGTACGAATGAATTAGAATGGATCGTTTGAATGAATTAGAATGGATCGTGCTTATGAATTAGAATGGGTCATACGAATGAAATAGAATGGATCGTACGAAGGAATTAGAAAGGATCGTACAAATGAATTAGAATGGATCGTATGAATGAAATAGAATAGATCGTACGAATGAATTAGAATGGATCGTATGAATGAATTAGATTGGATCGTATGAATGAATTAGAATGGATTGTACGAATGAAATAGAATAGATCGTACGAATGAAATAGAATGGATCGAACGAATGAATTAGAATAGATTGTGCGAATGGATTAGAATGGATCATACGATTGAGTAAGAATGGATTGTACGAATGAAATAGAATAGATCGTACGAATGAATTAGAATGGATCGTATGAATGAATTAGAATGGATCGTGCGAATGAATTAGAATGGATCGTACTAATGAATTAGAATGGATCGTATGAATGAATTAGAATGGATCGAAGTAATGAATTAGAATGGATCCTACGAATGAATTAGAATAGATTGTGCGAATGAATTAGAATGGATCTGGATCGTGTATCCACTCTAATTCATTCGTAAGACCCATTCTAATTCATTCGCACGATCCATTCTAATTCATTCGTACGATCTATTCTATTTTATTCGTACAATCCATTCTAATTCATTCATACGATCCAATCTAATTCATTCGCACGAATGTATCCATTCTAATTCATTCGTACGATCCATTCTAATTCATTTGTACGAATGTATCCACTCTAATTCATTCATACGATCCATTCTAATTCATTCGCACGAATGTATCCATTCCAATTCATTCGTACGATCCATTCTAATTCATTCGCACAATCTATTCTAATTCATTCGTACGATCAATTCTAATTCATTAGCATGATCCATTCTAATTCATTCGTACGATCTATTCTATTTCATTCGTACAATCCATTCTTACTCAATCGTATGATCCATTCTAATCCATTCGCACAATCTATTCTAATTCATTCGTACGATCCATTCTATTTATTCGTACGATCCATTCTAATTAGAATGGATAGTACGAATGAATTAGAATGGATACCTTCGTGCAAATGAATTAGAATGGATCGTACGAATGAGTAAGAATGGATCGTACGAATGAAATAGAATGGATCGTATGAATGAATTAGAATGGATCGTGCGAATGAATTAGAATGGATCGTACGAATGAATTAGAATAGATTGTGCGAATGAATTAGAATGGATCGTACGAATGAATTAGAATGGATCGTACGAATGAATTAGAATGGATCGTATGAATGAATTAGAATGGATCGTGCGAATGAATTAGAATGGATCGTACGAATGAAATAGAATGGATTCGCACGAATGTATCCATTCTAATTCATTCGTACGATCCATTCTAATTCATTCGTACAATCCATTCTAATTCATTCGCACGATCCATTCGCATTCACTCAAACGATCCATTCTAATTCATTCATATGATCCATTCTAATTAATTCGCACGAATGTATCCATTCTAATTCATTCGTACGATCCATTCTAATTCATTTGTACGAATGTATCCACTCTAATTCATTCATACGATCCATTCTAATTCATTCGCACGAATGTATCCATTCCAATTCATTCATACGATCCATTCTAATTCATTCGCACAATCTATTCTAATTCATTCGTACGATCAATTCTAATTCATTAGCATGATCCATTCTAATTCATTCGTATGATCTATTCTATTTCATTCGTACAATCCATTCTTACTCAATCGTATGATCCATTCTAATCCATTCGCACAATCTATTCTAATTCATTAGTACGATCCATTCTATTTCATTCGTACGATCCATTCTAATTCATACGATCCATTCTATTTCATTCATACGATCCATTTTAATTCATTCGCACGATCCTATCTAATTCATTCATACGATCCATTCTAATTCATTCGTACGATCCATTCTAATTTCTTCGAATGATCTATTCTAATTCCTTCGTACGATCCATTTTAATTCCTTCGTACGATCCATTCAAATTCATTCACACGAATCTATCCATTCTAATTCATTCGTACGATCCATTCTAATTCATTCGCACGATCCATTCTAATTCATTAATACGATCCAATCTAATTCATTCATACGATCTATTCTAATTCATTCGCACGAATATATCCTTTCTAATTCATTCGTACGATCCATTCTAATTCATTCGCACAATCTATTCTAATTCATTAGTACGATCCATTCTAATTCATTCGTACGATCCATTCTAATTCATTAGCACGATCCAAATTCATTTATCTGTACGATCTATTCTATTTCATTCGTACGATCCATTCTTATCGCACGATCCATTCTAATTCATTCGCACGATCCATTCTCCATTCTAATTCCTTCGTACGATCCATTCTAATTCCTTCGTATCCATTCTAATTCACTCATACGATCCATTCTAATTCATTCATACGATCCATTCTAATTCATTCGTATGAATGTATGCATTCTAATTCATTCGTACGATCCATTCTAATTCATTCGCACAATCTATTCTAATTCATTCATACGATCCATCCTAATTTATTCGCACGAATGTATCCATTCTAACTCATTCGTACAATCCAATCTATTTCATTCGTACGATCCATTCTTACTCATTCGTACGATCCATTCGTATCCATTCGAATTCATTCGTACGATCTATTCTAATTCATTCGTACGATCCATTCTAATTCATTAATACGATCCAATCTAATTCATTCATACGATCCATTCTAATTCATTCGTACGATCCATTCTAATTCATTCGCACGATCCATTCTAATTCAATCCATTCTAATTCATTCGTACGATCCATTCTTACTCATTCGCACGATCTATTCTAATTCATTCGCACGAATGAATCCATTCTAATTCATTCGTATGATCCATTCTAATTCATTTGCAAGAATGTATCCATTCTAATTCATTCGTACGATCCATTCTATCTCATTCGTACAATCCATTCGTACGATCTATTCATTCGTACGATCCATTCTATCTCATTCGTACGATCTATTCTAATTCATTCGTACAATCGATTAGAATGGATCGTATGAATGAATTTGAATCGATCGTATGAGTGAATTAGAATGGATACGAAGGAATTAGAATGGATCATACGAAGGAATTAGAATGGAGAATGGATCGTGCGAATGAATTAGAATAGATCGTGCGATAAGAATGGATCGTACGAATGAAATAGAATAGATCGTACGTATAAATGAATTTCGATCGTGCTAATGAATTAGAATGGATCGTACGAATGAATTAGAATGGATCGTAGTAATGAATTAGAATAGATTGTGCGAATGAATTAGAATGGATCGTACGAATGAATTAGAAAGGATATATTCGTGCGAATGAATTAGAATAGATCGTATGAATGAATTAGATTGGATCGTATTAATGAATTAGAATGGATCGTGCGAATGAATTAGACTGGATCGTACGAATGAATTAGAATGGATAGATTCGTGCGAATGAATTTGAATGGATCGTACGAAGGAATTAGAATGGATCGTACGAAGGAATTAGAATAGATCATACGAAGAAATTAGAATGGATCGTACGAATGAATTAGAATGGATCGTATGAATGAATTAGAATGGATCGTGCGAATGAATTAAATGGATCGTATGAATGAAATAGAATGGATCGTATGAATTAGAATGGATCGTACGAATGAAATAGAATGGATCGTACGAATGAATTAGAATAGATTGTGCGAATGGATTAGAATGGATCATACGATTGAGTAAGAATGGATTGTACGAATGAAATAGAATAGATCGTACGAATGAATTAGAATGGATCATGCTAATGAATTAGAATTGATCGTACGAATGAATTAGAATAGATTGTCCGAATGAATTAGAATGGATCGTACGAATGAATTGGAATGGATACATTCGTGCGAATGAATTAGAATGGATCGTATGAATGAATTAGAGTGGATACATTCGTACAAATGAATTAGAATGGATCGTACAAATGAATTAGAATGGATACATTCGTGCGAATGAATTAGAATGGATCGTACGAATGAATTAGATTGGATCGTATTAATGAATTAGAATGGATCGTGCGAATGAATTAGAATGGATCTTACGAATGAATTAGAATGGAACGTACGAATGAATTAGAATGGATCGTACGAATGAATTAGAATAGATACATTCGTGCAAATGAATTAGAATGGATCGTATGAATGAATTAGAATGGATCGTGCGAATGAATTAGAATGGATCGTACGAATGAAATAGAATGGATCGTGCGAATGAATTAGAATGGATCGTCCGAATGAATTAGAATGGATCGTACGATGGAATTAGAATGGATCGTACGAATGAATTAGAAAGGATACATTTGAATTCATTCGTACGATCCATTCTGATTCCTTCGTACGATCCATATTCTAATTCATTTGCACGATCCATTCTAATTCATTCGCACGATCCATTCTAATTCATTCATACGATCCATTCAAATTCATTCACACAATCCGTTCTAATTCATTCTAATTTATTCTTATGTGAGTGGATCGTGTTTTTTCGTGCTAATGAATTAGAATGGATCGTACGAATGAATTAGAATGGATACATTCGTGCGAAAGAATTAGAATGGATCGTATGAATGAATTAGATTGGATCGTATAAATGAATTAGAATGGATCGTACGAATGAATTAGAATGGATCGTGCTAATGAATTAGAATGGATCGTGCGAATGAATTAGAATGGATCGTGCGAATGAATTAGAATGGATCGTACGAATGAATTAGAATGGATCGTACGAATGAATTAGAATGGATCGTTCGAATGAATTAGAATAGATTGTGCGAATGAATTAGAATGGATCGTATGAATGAATTAGAAAGGATACATTCGTGCGAATGAATTAGAATGGATCGTATGAGTGTGAATGAATTAGAATGGATCGTGTGAATGAATTAGAATGGATCGTATTAATGAATTAGAATGGATCGTGCGAATGAATTAGAATAGATCGTATGAATGAATTAGATTGGAACGTATTAATGAATTAGAATGGATCGTGCGAATGAATTAGAATGGATCGTACGAATGAATTAGAATGGATAGATTCGTGCGAATAAATTTGAATGGATCGTACGAAGGAATTAGAATGGATCGTACGAAGGATTTAGAATGGATCGTATGAATGAAATAGAATGGATCATATGAATTAGAATGGATCGTACGAATGAAATAGAATGGATCGTACGAATGAATTAGAATAGATTGTGCGAATGGATTAGAATGGATCATACGATTGAGTAAGAATGGATTGTACGAATGAAATAGAATAGATCGTACGAATGAATTAGAATGGATCATGCTAATGAATTAGAATTGATCGTACGAATGAATTAGAATAGATTGTGCGAATGAATTAGAATGGATCGTACGAATGAATTGGAATGGATACATTCGTGCGAATGAATTAGAATGGATCATATGAATGAATTAGAGTGGATACATTCGTACAAATGAATTAGAATGGATCGTACGAATGAATTAGAATGGATACATTCGTGCGAATGAATTAGAATGGATCATACGAATGAATTAGAATGGATCGTTTGAGTGAATGCGAATGGATCGTGCGAATGAATTAGAATGGATTGTACGAATGAATTAGAATGGATCGTACGAATGAATTAAAATGGATACATTCGTGCGAATCCATTCTATTTCATTCGTACGATCCATTCTAATTCATTCGCACGATCCATTCTAATTCATTCATACGATCCATTCTAATTCATTCGTACGATCCATTCTAATTCATTCGTACGATCCATTCTAATTCATTCGCACAATCTATTCTAATTCATTCGTACGATCCATTCTAATTCATTCGCACGATCCGTTCTAATTCATTCATACGATCCATTCTAGAATGAATTAGAATGGATCGTACGAATGAATTAGAATAGATTGTGCGAATGAATTAGAATAGATTGTGCGAATGAATTAGAATGGATCGTACGAATGAATTAGAATGGATCGTACGAATAAATTAGAATGGATCGTATGAATGAATTAGAATGGATCGTACAAATGAATTAGAACAGATTGTGCGAATGAATTAGAATGGATCGTACGAATGAATTAGAATGGATCGTACGAATGAATTAGATTGGATCGTGCGAATGAATTAGAATGGATCGTATGAATGAATTAGAATGGATCGTACGAATGAATTAGAATGGATCGTATGAATGAATTAGAATGGATCGTGCGAATGAATTAAAATGGATCGTATGAATGAAATAGAATGGATCGTATGAATTAGAATGGATCGTACGAATGAAATAGAATGGATCGTAACGAATGAATTAGAATAGATTGTGCGAATGGATTAGAATGGATCATACGATTGAGTAAGAATGGATTGTACGAATGAAATAGAATAGATCGTACGAATGAATTAGAATGGATCATGCTAATGAATTAGAATTGATCGTACGAATGAATTAGAATAGATTGTGCGAATGAATTAGAATGGATCGTACGAATGAATTGGAATGGATACATTCGTGCGAATGAATTAGAATGGATCGTATGAATGAATTAGAGTGGATACATTCGTACAAATGAATTAGAATGGATCGTACGAATGAATTAGAATGGATACATTCGTCTGAATGAATTAGAATGAATCATATGAATGAATTAGAATAGATTGAATTCATTTGTATGATCCATTCTAATTCATTCGTAAGGTACGATCCATTCTAATTCATTCGTACGATCCATTCTAATTCATTTGTACGATTCATTCTAATTCAATCCATTCTAATTCATTCGTACGATCCATTCTTACTCATTCGTACGATCCATTCTAATTCATTCGCACGAATGAAACCATTCTAATTCATTCGTATGATCCATTCTAATTCATTCGCATGAATGTATCCATTCTAATTCATTCGTACGATCCATTCTATCTCATTCGTACAATCCATTCTATTTCATTCGTACGATACATTCTAATTCATTCGCACGATCCATTCTAATTCATTCGCATGATCCATTCTAATTCATTCGTATGAATCGATTCTAATTCATTCATATGATCCATTCTAATTCATTCGCACGAATGTATCCATTCTAATTCATTCGTACAATCCATTCAAATTCATTCGCACGATCCATTCGCATTCACTCAAACGATCCATTCTAATTCATTCATACAATCCATTCTAATTCTTTTGCACGAATGTATCCATTCTAATTCATTCGTATGATCCATTCTAATTCATTCGTATGATCTATTCTAATTCATTCGCATGATCCATTCTAATTCCTTCGTACGATCCATTTTAATTCATTCGCACGATCCATTCTAATTCATTCATACGATCCATTCTAATTCATTCGTACGATCCATTCTAATTTCTTCGTATGATCTATTCTAATTCCTTCGTACGATTCATTCTAATTCATTCATACGATCTATTCTAATTCTTTCGCACGAATGTATCCATTCTAATTCATTCGTACGATCCATTCTAATTCCTTCGTACGATCCATATTCTAATTCATTCGTACGATCCATTCTAATTTATTCGTACAATCCATTCTAATTCATTCGCACGAATGTATCCATTCTAATTCATTCGTACGATCCATTCTACGAATTAGAATGGATCGTATGAATGAATTAGAATGGATCGTATGAATAAATTAGAATGGATCGTATGAATGAGTTAGAATAGATTGTGCGAATGAATTAGAATGGATCGTACGAATGAATTAGAATGGATACATTCGTGCGAATGAATTAGAATGGATCATACGAATGAATTAGAATGGATCATATGAATGAATTAGAATGGATCGTACGAATGAATTAGAATGGATACATTCATGCGAATGAATTAGAATGGATCATACGAATGAATTAGAATGGATTCATTCGTGCGAATGAATTAGAATGGATCGTACGAATGAGTAAGAATGGATCGTACGAATGAATTAGAATGGATTGAATTAGAATGAATCGTACGAATGAATTAGAATGGATCGTACGAATGAATTAGAATGGATCGTACGAATGAAATAGAATGGATCGTATGAATGAATTAGAATGGATCGTGCGAATGAATTAGAATGGATCGTACGAATGAATTAGAATAGATTGTGCGAATGAATTAGAATGGATCGTGCGAATGAATTAGAATGGATCGTACGAATGAATTAGAATAGATTATGCGAATGAATTAGAATGGATCGTACGAATGAATGAGAATGGATCGTACGAATGAATTAGAATGGATCGTGCGAATGAATCAGAATGGATCGTACGAATGAAATAGAATGGATTCGCATGAATGTATCCATTCTAATTCATTCGTACGATCCATTCTAATTCATTCGTACAATCCATTCTAATTCATTCGCACAATCCATTCGCATTCACTCAAACGATCCATTCTAATTCATTCATATGATCCATTCTAATTCATTCGTACGATCCATTCTAATTCATTCGTACGATCCATTCTAATTCATTCGCACAATCTATTCTATTTTATTCGTACGATCCATTCTAATTCATTCGCACGATCCATTCTAATTCTCTCATACGATCCATTCTATTTCATTCGTACGATCCACTCTAATTCATTCGCACGATCCATTCTAATTCATTCATACGATCCATTCTAATTCATTCGTATGTATCCATTCTAATTCATTCATACGATCCATTCTAATTCTACGATCCATTCTTACTCATTCGTATTATCCATTTTAATTCATTCACACGAATGTATCAACTCTAATTCATTCGTATGATCCATTCTAATTCATTCGCAAGAATGTATCCATTCTAATTCATTCGTACGATCCATTCTAATTCATTCGTACGATCCATTCTAATTCATTCGTACGATCCATTCTAATTACTTCGTATGATCCATTCTAATTCATTCGCACGAACGATTCATTTGTACGATCCATTCTAATTCATTCGCACGATCCATTCTAATTCATTCATACGATCCATTCTATTTCATTCGTACGATCCATTCTTACTCATTCGTACGATCCATTCTAATTCATTCGTACGATCCATTCTAATTCATTAGCACGATCCAAATTCATTTATCCGTACGATCCATTCTTATCGCACGATCCATTCTAATTCATTCGCACGATCCATTCTCTACTCTAATTCCTTCGTACGATCCATTCTAATTCCTTCGTATCCACTCTAATTCACTCATACGATCCATTCTAATTCATTCATACGATCCATTCTAATTCATTCGCACAATCTATTCTAATTCATTCATACGATCAATTCTAATTTATTCGCACGAACCATTCTAATTCCTTCGTATGATCCATTCTAATTCATTCATATGATCCATTCTAATTCATTCGCACGATCCATTCTAATTCATTCGTATGATCCATTCTAATTCATTCGTATGATCCAATCTAATACATTCGTACGATCCATTCTAATTCATTCGCACGATCCATTCTAATTCATTCATACGATCCATTCTAATTTATTCGCACGATCCATTCTAATTCATTCGTACGATCCATTCGCATTCACTCAAACGATCCATTGAATTAGAATGAATCGTACGAATGAATTAGAATGGATCGTACGAATGAATTCGAATGGATCGTAGGAATCAATTAGAATAGATTGTGCGAATGAATTAGAATGGATCGTACGAATGAATTAGAATGGATAAATTCATGCAAATGAATTAGAATGGATTGTATGAATGAATTAGATTGGATCGTATAAATGAATTAGAATGGATCGTACGAATGAATTAGAATGGATCGTATGAATGAATTAGAATGGATCGTATGAATGAATTTGAATGGATACATTCGTGCAAATGAATTAGAATGGATCGTATGAATGAACTAGATTGTACGAAGGAATTAGAATGGATCATACGAATGAAATAAAATGGATCATAATCTAATTCATTCATACGATCCATTCTAATTCATTCGCACAATCTATTCTAATTCATTCGTACGATCCATTCTATTTCATTCGCACGATCTATTCTAATTCATTCGTACGATCCATTCTAATTCATTCGCACGAATGTATCCATTCCAATTCATTCATACAATCTATTCTAATTCATTCGTACGATCCATTCTAATTCATTCGTACAATCCATTCTATTTCATTCGTACGATCCATTCTTACTCATTCGTATGATCCATTCTAATTCATTCGCACGAATGAATTATTGTGAATCGTACGAATGAATTAGAATGGATCATATGAATGAATTAGAATGGATCTTGCGAATGAATTAGAATGGATCGTGCGAATGAATTAGAATAGATCGTACGAATGAATTAGAATGGATACATTCGTGCAAAAGAATAAGAATGGATTGTATGAATGAATTAGAATGATCGTGCGAATGAATTAGAATGGATCGTGCGAATGAATTAGAATGGATCGTACGAATGAATTAGAATGGATCGTACGAATGAATTAGAATGGATCGTACGAATGAATTAGAAAGGATAAATTCGAATTCATTCGTACGATCCATTCTAATTCATTCGTACGATCTATATTTTAATTCATTCGCACGATCCATTCTAATTCATTCATACGATCCATTCTAATTTATTCGCACGATCCATTCTAATTCATTCGTACGATCCATTCTAATTCATTCGCACAATCTATTCTAATTCACTCAAACGATCCATTCTAATTCATTCATATGATCCATTCTAATTCATTCGCACGAATGTATCCATTCTAATTCATTCGTACGATCCATTCTAATTCATTTGTACGAATGTATCCACTCTAATTCATTCATACGATCCATTCTAATTCATTCGCACGAATGTATCAATGGATCGTACGAATGAATTAGAATGGATTGAATTAGAATGAATCGTACGAATGAATTAGAATGGATCGTGCGAATGAATTAGAATGGATTGTACGAATGAATTAGAATGGATCGTATGATTGAATTAGATTGGATCGTATGAATGAATTAGAATGGATCGTGCGAATGAATTAGAATGGATCGTACGGATGAATTAGAATGGATCGTACTTATGAATTAGAATGGGTCATAAGAATGAAATAGAATGGATCGTACGAAGGAATTAGAAAGGATCGTACAAACGAATTAGAATGGATCATATGAATGAAATAGAATAGATCGTACGAATGAATTAGAATGGATCGTATGAATGAATTAGATTGGATCGTATGAATGAATTAGAATGGATCGTGCGAATGAATGAGAATGGATCGTACGAATGAATTAGAATAGATCGTATGAATGAATAAGATTGGATCGTACGAATGAATTAGAATGGATTGAATTAGAATGAATCGTACGAATGAATTAGAATGAATCATACCGTACGAATGAATTAGAATGGATCATACGAAGGAATTAGAATGGATCGTACGAATGAATTAGAATGGATCGTACGAATGAATTAGAATGGATCATACGAAGGAATTAGAATGGATCGTACGAAGGAATTAGAATGGATCGTACGAATGAATTAGAATGGATACGAATGGATCGTATGAATGAGTAAGAATGGATCGTACGAATGAAATAGAATGGATTGTACGAATGAATTAGAATGGATACATTCGTGCGAATGAATTAGGATGGATCGTATGAATGAATTAGAATAGATTGTGCGAATGAATTAGAATGGATCGTACGAATGAATTAGAATGGATACATTCATGCGAATGAATTAGAATGGATCGTATGAATGAATTAGACTGGATCGTATGAGTGAATTAGAATGGATACGAAGGAATTAGAATGGATCGTACGAAGGAATTAGAATGGAGAATGGATCGTGCGAATGAATTAGAATGGATCGTGCGATAAGAATGGATCGTACGAATGAAATAGAATAGAGCGTACGGATAAATGAATTTGGATCGTGCTAATGAATTAGAATGGATCGTACGAATGAATTAGAATGGATCGTACTAATGAATTAGAATAGATTGTGCGAATGAATTAGAATGGATCGTACGAATGAATTAGAAAGGATATATTCGTGCGAATTAATTAGAATAGATCGTATGAATGAATTAGATTGGATCGTATTAATGAATTAGAATGGATCGTACGAATGAATTAGAATGGATAAATTCATGCAAATGAATTAGAATGGATTGTATGAATGAATTAGATTGGATCGTATAAATGAATTAGAATGGATCGTACGAATGAATTAGAATGGATCGTACGAATGAATTAGAATGGATCGTATGAATGAATTTGAATGGATACATTCGTGCAAATGAATTAGAATGGATCGTATGAATGAACTAGATTGTACGAAGGAATTAGAATGGATCATACGAATGAAATAAAATGGATCATAATCTAATTCATTCATACGATCCATTCTAATTCATTCGCACAATCTATTCTAATTCATTCGTACGATCCATTCTATTTCATTCGCACGATCTATTCTAATTCATTCGTACGATCCATTCTAATTCATTCGCACGAATGTATCCATTCCAATTCATTCATACAATCTATTCTAATTCATTCGTACGATCCATTCTAATTCATTCGTACAATCCATTCTATTTCATTCGTACGATCCATTCTTACTCATTCGTATGATCCATTCTAATTCATTCGCACGAATGAATTAGAATGGATCGTACGAAAGAATTAGAATGGATCGTATGAATGAATTAGAATGGATCGTGCGAATGAATTAGAATGGATCGTGCGAATGAATTAGAATGGATCGTACGAATGAATTAGAATGGATACATTCGTGCAAAAGAATAAGAATGGATTGTATGAATGAATTAGAATGATCGTGCGAATGAATTAGAATGGATCGTGCGAATGAATTAGAATGGATCGTACGAATGAATTAGAATGGATTGTACGAATGAATTAGAATAGATCGTACGAATGAATTAGAAAGGATAAATTCGAATTCATTCGTACGATCCATTCTAATTCATTCGTACGATCTATATTTTAATTCATTCGCACGATCCATTCTAATTCATTCATACGATCCATTCTAATTTATTCGCACGATCCATTCTAATTCATTCGTACGATCCATTCTAATTCATTCGCACAATCTATTCTAATTCACTCAAACGATCCATTCTAATTCATTCATATGATCCATTCTAATTCATTCGCACGAATGTATCCATTCTAATTCATTTGTACGAATGTATCCACTCTAATTCATTCATACGATCCATTCTAATTCATTCGCACGAATGTATCAATGGATCGTACGAATGAATTAGAATGGATTGAATTAGAATGAATCGTACGAATGAATTAGAATGGATCGTGCGAATGAATTAGAATGGATTGTACGAATGAATTAGAATGGATCGTATGATTGAATTAGATTGGATCGTATGAATGAATTAGAATGGATCGTGCGAATGAATTAGAATGGATCGTACGGATGAATTAGAATGGATCGTACTTATGAATTAGAATGGGTCATAAGAATGAAATAGAATGGATCGTACGAAGGAATTAGAAAGGATCGTACAAACGAATTAGAATGGATCGTATGAATGAAATAGAATAGATCGTACGAATGAATTAGAATGGATCGTATGAATGAATTAGATTGGATCATATGAATGAATTAGAATGGATCGTGCGAATGAATGAGAATGGATCGTACGAATGAATTAGAATAGATCGTATGAATGAATAAGATTGGATCGTACGAATGAATTAGAATGGATTGAATTAGAATGAATCGTACGAATGAATTAGAATGAATCATACCGTACGAATGAATTAGAATGGATCATACGAAGGAATTAGAATGGATCGTACGAATGAATTAGAATGGATCGTACGAATGAATTAGAATGGATCATACGAAGGAATTAGAATGGATCGTACGAAGGAATTAGAATGGATCGTACGAATGAATTAGAATGGATACGAATGGATCGTACGAATGAGTAAGAATGGATCGTACGAATGAAATAGAATGGATTGTACGAATGAATTAGAATGGATACATTCGTGCGAATGAATTAGGATGGATCGTATGAATGAATTAGAATAGATTGTGCGAATGAATTAGAATGGATCGTACGAATGAATTAGAATGGATACATTCATGCGAATGAATTAGAATGGATCGTATGAATGAATTAGACTGGATCGTATGAGTGAATTAGAATGGATACGAAGGAATTAGAATGGATCGTACGAAGGAATTAGAATGGAGAATGGATCGTGCGAATGAATTAGAATGGATCGTGCGATAAGAATGGATCGTACGAATGAAATAGAATAGATCGTACGGATAAATGAATTTGGATCGTGCTAATGAATTAGAATGGATCGTACGAATGAATTAGAATGGATCGTACTAATGAATTAGAATAGATTGTGCGAATGAATTAGAATGGATCGTACGAATGAATTAGAAAGGATATATTCGTGCGAATTAATTAGAATAGATCGTATGAATGAATTAGATTGGATCGTATTAATGAATTAGAATGGATCGTGCGAATGAATTAGAATGGATCGTACGAATGAATTAGAATGGATAGATTCGTGCGAATGAATTTGATCTATTCATACGAATGAGTAAGAATGGATCATTCGAATGAAATAGAATGAATTGTACGAATGAATTAGAATGGATACATTCGTGCGAATGAATTAGGATGGATCGTATGAATGAATTAGAATAGATTGTGCGAATGAATTAGAATGGATTGTACGAATGAATTAGAATGGATACATTCATGCGAATGAATTAGAATGGATCGTATGAATGAATTAGAATGGATCGTATGAGTGAATTAGAATGGATACGAAGGAATTAGAATGGATCGTGCGAATGAATTAGAATGGATCGTACGAATGAGTAAGAATGGATCGTGCGAATGAATTAGAATGGATTGTACGAATGAATTAGAATGGATCGTACGAATGAATTAGAATGGATACATTCGTGCGAATGAATTAGAATGGATCGTATGAATGAATTAGAATCGATCGTACGAATGAATTAGAATGGATCATGCGAATGAATTAGAATGGATCGTGCGAATGAATTAGAATGGATTGTACGAATGAAATAGAATGGATTGTATGAATGAGATAGAATGGATCGTATGAATGAATTAGAATCGATCGTACGAATGAATTAGAATGGATCATGCGAATGAATTAGAATGGATCGTGCGAATGAATTAGAATGGATCGTACGAATGAATTAGAATTGATACATTCATGCGAATGAATTAGAATGGATGATACGAATGAATTAGAATGGATTCATTCGTGCGAATGAATTAGAATGGATCGTACGAATGAGTAAGAATGGATCGTACGAATGAATTAGAATGGATTGAATTAGAATGAATCATACGAATGAATTAGAATGGATCGTACGAATGAATTAGAATGGATTGAATTAGAATGAATCGTACGAATGAATTAGAATGAATCATACCGTACGAATGAATTAGAATGGATCATACGAAGGAATTAGAATGGATCGTACGAATGAATTAGAATGGATATGAATGGATCGTACGAATGAGTAAGAATGGATCGTACGAATGAAATAGAATGGATTGTACGAATGAATTAGAATGGATACATTCGTGCGAATGAATTAGGATGGATCGTATGAATGAATTAGAATAAATTGTACGAATGAATTAGAATGGATCGTATGAATGAATTAGAATGGATACATTCATGCGAATGAATTAGAATGTATCGTATGAATGAATTAGAATGGATCATATGAGTGAATTAGAATGAATACGAAGGAATTAGAATGGATCCTACGAAGGAATTAGAATGGATCGTACGAATGAGTAAGAATCGATGGTACGAATGAATTAGAATGGATTGTACGAATGAATTAGAATGGATCGTACGAATGAATTAGAATGGATACATTCGTGCGAATGAATTAGAATGGATCATATGAATGAATTAGAATCGATCGTACGAATGAATTAGAATGGATCATGCTAATGAATTAGAATGGATCGTGCAAATGAATTAGAATTGTTCGTACGAATTAAATAGAATGGATTGTACGAATGAGATAGAATGGATCGTACGAATGAATTAGAATGGATACATTCATGTGAATGAATTAGAATGGATCATACGAATGAATTAGAATAGATTCACTCGTGCGAATGAATTAGAATGGATCGTACGAATGAGTAAGAATGGATCATACGAATGAATTAGAATGGATTGAATTAGAATGAATCGTACGAATGAATTAGAATGGATCGTACGAATGAATTAGAATGGATCGTACGAATGAATTAGAATGGATTGAATTATAATGAATCGTACGAATGAATTAGAATGAATCATACCGTACGAATGAATTAGAATGGATCATACGAATGAATTAGAATGGATCGTACGAATGAATTAGAATGGATCGTACGAATAAATTAGAATAGATCGTGTGAATGAATTAGAATGGATCGTGCGAATGAATTAGAATGGATCGTACGAATGAATTAAAATGGATCGTATGAATGAAATAGAATGGATCTTATGAATGAATTAGAATGGATCGTACGAATGAATTAGAATGGATCGTACGAAGGAATTAGAATGGATCGTACGAAGGAATTAGAATAGATAGTACGAATGAATTAGAATGGATACCTTCGTGCAAATGAATTAGGATGGATCGTACGAATGAGTAAGAATGGATCGTACGAATGAAATAGAATGGATCGTATGAATGAATTAGAATGGATCGTGCGAATGAATTAGAATGGATCGTACGAATGAATTAGAATGGATACATTCGTGCGAATGAATTAGAATGGATCGTATGAATGAATTAGAATCGATCATACGAATGAATTAGAATGGATCATGCGAATGAATTAGAATGGATCGTGCGAATGAATTAGAATGGATCGAACGAATGAAATAGAATGGATTGTACGAATGAGATAGAATGGATCGTACGAATGAATTAGAATGGATACATTCATGCGAATGAATTAGAATGGATCATACGAATGAATTAGAATGGATTCATTCGCACGAATGAATTAGAATAGATTGTGCGAATGAATTAGAATGGATCGTACGAATGAATTAGAATGGATACATTCATGCGAATGAATTAGAATGGATCGTATGAATGAATTAGAATGGATCGTATGAGTGAATTAGAATGGATACGAAGGAATTAGAATGGATCGTATGAAGGAATTAGAATGGATCGTACGAATGAATTAGAATGGATCGTATGAATGAATTAGAATGGATCGTGCGAATGAATTAAAATGGATCGTATGAATGAAATAGAATGGATCATATGAATTAGAATGGATCATACGAATGAAATAGAATGAATCGTACGAATGAATTAGAATGGATCGTACGAAGGAGTTAGAATGGATAGTATGAATGAATTAGAATGGATACCTTCGTGCAAATGAATTAGAATGGATCGTAAGAATGAGTAAGAATGGATCGTACGAATGAAATAGAATGGATCGTATGAATGAATTAGAATGGATCGTGCAAATGAATTAGAATGGATCGTACAAATGAATTAGAATAGATTGTGCGAATGAATTAGAATGGATCGTACGAATGAATTAGAATGGATCGTACGAATGAATTAGAATGGATCGTATGAATGAATTAGAATGGATTGTGCGAATGAATTAGAATGGATCGTACGAATGAAATAGAATGGATTCGCACGAATGTATCCATTCTAATTCATTCATACGATCCATTCTAATTCATTCGTACGATTCATTCTAATTCAATCTATTCTAATTCATTCGTATGATCCATTCTAATTCATTCGCATGAATGTATCCATTCTAATTCATTCGTACGATCCATTCTATCTCATTCGTACAATCCATTCTATTTCATTCGTACGATCCATTCTAATTCATTCGCACGATCCGTTCTAATTCATTTGCATGATCCTTTCTAATTTATTCGCACGATCCATTCTAATTCATTCATACGATCCATTCTAATTCATTCATATGATCCATTCTAATTCATTCGTATGATCCATTCTAATTCATTCGTACGATCCATTCTAATACATTCATACGAATGTATCCATTCTAATTCATTCGTATGATCCATTCTAATTCATTCGTACGGTATGATTCATTCTAATTCATTCGTACGATTCATTCTAATTCAATCCATTCTAATTCATTCGTACGATCCATTCTAATTCATTCGTACGAATGAATTAGAATGGATCGTACGAATGAATTAGAATGGATCGTACGAATGAATAAGAATGGATTGAATTAGAATGAATCGTACGAATGAATTAGAATGAATCATACCGTACGAATGAATTATAATGGATCATACGAAGGAATTAGAATGGATCGTACGAATGAATTAGAATGGATCGTACGAATGAATTAGAATGGATCGTACGAAGGAATTAGAATGGATCGTACGAAGGAATTAGAATGTATAGTACGAATGAATTAGAATGGATACCTTTGTGCAAATGAATTAGAATGGATCGTACGAATGAGTAAGAATGGATCGTACGAATGAAATAGAATGGATCGTATGAATGAATTAGAATGGATCGTGCGAATGAATTAGAATGGATACATTCGTGCGAATGAATTAGAATGGATCGTATGAATGAATTAGATTGGATCGTATGAATGAATTAGAATGGATCGTGCGAATGAATTAGAATGGATCGTACGAATGAATTAGAATGGATCGTTTGAATGAATTAGAATGGATCGTACTTATGAATTAGAATGGGTCATACGAATGAAATAGAATGGATCGTACGAAGGAATTAGAAAGGATCGTACAAACGAATTAGAATGGATCGTATGAATGAAATAGAATAGATCGTACGAATGAATTAGAATGGATCGTATGAATGAATTAGATTGGATCGTATGAATGAATTAGAATGGATTGTACGAATGAAATAGAATAGATCGTACGAATAAATTAGAATGGATCGTGCGAATGAATTAGAATGGGTCGTACGAATGAATTAGAATGGATCGTACGAATGAATTAGAATGGATACATTCGTGCAAAAGAAGTAGAATGGATTGTATGAATGAATTAGAATGGATCGTACGAATGAATTAGACGTACGATCCATTCTAATTCATTCGTACAATCTATTCTAATTCATTTGTACGATCCATTCTAATTTATTCGTACAATCCATTCTAATTCATTCACAGGAATGTAACCATTCTAATTCATTCGTACGATCCATTCTAATTCATTCATATAATCCATTCTAATTCATTCTTACGATCCATTCTAATTCCTTCGTACGAATGTATCTACTCTAATTCATTCATACGATCCATTCTAATTCATTCGCACGATCCATTCTAATTCATACGTACGATCCATTCTAATTCATTCATATGATCCATTCTAATTCATTCGTATGATCCATTCTAATTCATTCGCACGATCTATTCTAATTCTTTCATACAATCCATTCTATTTAATTCGTACGATCCATTCTAATTCATTCGCAAGATCCATTCTAATTCATTCATACGATCCAATATAATTTATTCATACGATCCATTCAAATTCATTAATACGATCCAATCTAATTCATTCATACGATCCATTCTAATTCCTTCGTACGATCCATTCTAATTCATACGATCCATTCTAATTCATTCGTACGATCCATTCTAATTCATTCGTACGATCCATTCTAATTCATTCGTACGATCCATTCTAATTCATTCGCACGATCCATTCTAATTCATTCATACGATCCAATCTAATTCATTCATACGATCCATTGTAATTCATTCGCACGAATGTATCCATTCTAATTCATTCGCACGATCCATTCTAATTCATTCATACAATCCATTCTAATTCTTTCATATGATCCATTCTAATTCATTCGCACGATCCATTCTTACTCATTCGTACGATCCATTCTAATTCATTCGCACGATCCATTCTAATTCATTAATACGATCCATTCTAATTCATTCGTACGATCCATTCTAATTCATTCGTACGATTCATTCTAATTCAATCCATTCTAATTCATTCGTACGATCCATTCTTACTCATTCGTACAATCCATTCTAATTCATTCGCACGAATGAATCCATTCTAATTCATTCGTTTGATCCATTCTAATTCATTCGCATGAATGTATCCATTCTAATTCATTCGTATGATCCATTCTATCTCATTCGTACAATCCATTCTATTTCATTCATATGATCCATTCTAATTCATTAGCACGAATGTATCCATTCTAATTCATTCGTACGATCCATTCTAATTTATTCGCACGATCCATTCTAATTCATTCATACAATCCATTCTAATTCTTTTGCACGAATGTATCCATTCTAATTCATTCGTTCGATCCATTCTATATCATTCGTACGATCCATTCTAATTCATTCGCACGATCCATTCTAATTCATTCATACGATCCATTTTAATTCATTCATACGATCCATTCTAATTCATTTGTACGAATGTATCCACTCTAATTCATTCAATGTATCCACTCTAATTCATTCATACGATCCATTCTAATTCCTTCGTACGATCCATTCTATTTCATTCGTATGATCCATTCTATTTCATTCATATAATCCATTCTAATTCATTCGCACGATCCATTCTAATTCATTCATACGATCCATTCTAATTTATTCGTATGATCCATTCTAATTCATTCGTTCGATCCATTCTAATTTATTCACACGATCCATTCTAATTCATTCATACGATCCATTATTACTCATTCGTACGATCCATTCTAATTCATTCGCACGATCCATTCTAATTCATTCATACGATCCATTCTTCCTCATTCATACGATCCATTCTAATTCATTCGCACGATCCATTCTAATTCATCCGTACGATCCATTCTATTTCACTCGTACGATCCATTCTTACTCACTCGTACGATCCATTCTAATTCATTCGCACGAATGTATCCATTCTAATTCATTCGTACGATCCATTCTAATTCATTCATACGATCCATTCTAATTCTACGATCCATTCTTACTCATTCGTATTATCCATTTTAATTCATTCACATGAATGTATCAACTCTAATTCATTCGTATGATCCATTCTAATTCATTCGCACGAATGTATCCATTCTAATTCATTCGTACGATCCATTCTAATTCATTCGCACGATCCATTCTAATTCATTCATACAATCCATTCTAATTCTTTTGCACGAATGTATCCATTCTAATTCATTCGTACGATCCATTCTAATTCATTCGCACGATCCATTCTAATTCATTCGTACGATCCATTCTAATTCATTCGTACGATCCATTCTAATTCACTCGCACAATCTATTCTAATTCATTCGTATGATCCATTCTAATTCATTCGCACGATCAATTCTAATTCATTCATACGATCCATTCTGTTTCATTCGTACGATCCATTCTTACTCATTCGTACGATCCATTCTAATTCATTCGTACGATCCATTCTAATTCATTCGCACGATCCATTCTAATTCATTAATACGATCGAATCTAATTCATTCATACGATCTATTCTAATTCATTCGCACGAATATATCCTTTCTAATTCATTCGTATGATCCATTCTAATTCATTCGCATAATCTATTCTAATTCATTAGTACGATCAATTCAAATTCATTCGTACGATCCATTCTAATTCATTAGCACGATCCAAATTCATTTATCCGTACGATCTATTCTATTTCATTCGTACGATCCATTCTTATCGCACGATCCATTCTAATTCATTCGCACGATTCATTCTCCATTCTAATTCCTTCTTACGATCCATTCTAATTCCTTCGTATCCATTCTAATTCACTCATACGATCCATTCTAATTCATTCATATGATCCATTCTAATTCATTCGCATGAATGTATCCATTCTAATTCATTCGTACGATCCATGCTAATTAATTCGCACAATCTATTCTAATTCATTCATACGATCCATCCTAATTCATTCGCACGAATGTATCCATTCTAATTCATTCGTACAATCCATTCTATTTCATTCGTACGATCCATTCTTACTCATTCGTACGATCCATTCGTATCCATTCTAATTCATTCGTACGATCTATTCTAATTCATTCGTACGATCCATTCTAATTCATTAATATGATCCAATCTAATTCATTCATACGATTCATTCTAATTCATTCATACGATCCATTCTAATTCATTCGCACGATCCATTCTAATTCATTCGCACGATCCATTCTAATTCATTCATACGATCTATTCTAATTCATTCGTACGAACCATTCTAATTCATTCGCACGATCCATTCTAATTCATTCGCACGAATGTATCCATTCTAATTCATTCTTATGATCCATTCTAATTCATTCACACGATCCATTCTAATTCATTCATACAATCCATTCTATTTCTTTTGCACGAATGTATCCATTCTAATTCATTCGTACGATCCATTCTATTTCATTCGTACGATCCATTCTAATTCATTTGTACAATCCATTCTAATTCATTCGCACGATCTATTCGAATTCATTCGCACGAATGTATCCACTCTAATTCATTCATACGATCCATTCTAATTCCTTCATACGATCCATTCTATTTCATTCGTATGATCCATTCTATTTCATTCATATAATCCATTCTAATTCATTCGCACGATCCATTCTAATTCATTCATACGATCCATTATAATTCATTCGTATGAACCATTCTAATTCATTCGTTCGATCCATTCTAATTTATTCGCACAATCCATTCTAATTCATTCATACGATCCATTCTTACTCATTCGTACGATCCATTCTAATTCATTCGCACGATCCATTCTAATTCATCCGTACGATCCATTCTATTTCATTCGTACGATCCATTCTTACTCATTCGTACGATCCATTCTAATTCATTCGCACGAATGTATCCATTCTAATTCATTCGTACGATCCATTCTAATTCCTTTGTACAAACCATTCTAATTCCTGCGTACGATCCATTCTAATTCCTTTGTACGAATGAGTTAGAATGGATCGTACGAATGAGTAAGAATGGATTGTACGAATGAAATAGAATGGATTGTTTGAATTAATTAGAATGGATACATTCGTGCGAATAAATTAGGATGGATCGTATGAATGAATTAGAATAGATTGTGCGAATGAATTAGAATGGATCATACGAATGAATTAGAATGGATACATTCATGCGAATGAATTAGAATGGATCGTATGAATGAATTAGAATGGATCGTACGAATGAATTAGAATGGATACATTCGTGCGAATGATTTAGAATGGATCGTACGAATGAATTAGAATAGATTGTGCGAATGAATTAGAATGGATCGTATGAATTAGAATTGATCGTACGAATGAATTAGAATGGGTCATACGAAGGATTTAGAATGGATCGTACGAATGAATTAGAATAGATCGTACGAATGAATTAGAATGGATACATTCGTGCGAATGAATTAGAATGGATCATATGAAGGAATTAGAATGGATCGTACGAATGAATTAGAATGGATCGTACGAATGAATTAGAATGGATACATTCGTGCGAATGAATTAGAATGGATCATACGAAGGAATTAGAATGGATCGTACGAATGAATTAGAATGGATCGTTCGAATGAATTAGAATGGATCGTACGAATGAATTAGAATGGATACATTCGTGCGAATGAATTAGAATGGATCATACGAATGAATTAGAGTTGATACATTCGTGTGAATGAATTAAAATGGATAATACGAATGAGTAAGAATGGATCGTAGAATTAGAATGGATCGTATGAATGAATTAGAATGGATACATACGAATGAATTAGAATGGATCGTATGAATGAATTAGAATGGATCGTGCGAATGAATTAGAATGGATCGTACGAATGAATTAGAATGGATGGTATGAATGAATTAGAATGGATCGTAGTAATGAATTAGAATGGATCCTACGAATGAATTAGAATAGATTGTGCGAATGAATTAGAATGGATCTGGATCGTGTATCCATTCTAATTCATTCGTACGACCCATTCTAATTCATTCGCACGATCCATTCTAATTCATTCGTACGATCTATTCTATTTAATTCGTACAATCCATTCTTATTCATTTATACGATCCAATCTAATTCATTCATACGATCCATTCTAATTCATTCGTATGATCTATTCTATTTCATTCATACGATCCATTCTAATTCGTTTGTACGATCCTTTGTAATTCCTTCATACGATCCATTCTATTTCATTCGTATGACCCATTCTAATTCATAAGTACGATCCATTCTAATTCATTCAAACGATCCATTCTAATTCATTTGTACGATCCATTCTAATTCATTCGCACGATCCATTCTAATTCATTCATACGATCCAATCTAATTCATCCATACGATCCATTCTAATTCATTCGCACGAATGTATCCATTCTAATTCATTCGTACGATCCATTCTAATTCCTTCGTATGATCCATTCTAATTCATTCGTACGGTATGATTCATTCTAATTCATTCGTACGATTCATTCTAATTCAATCCATTCTAATTCATTTATACGATCCATTCTAATTCATTCGTACGATCCATTCTAATTCATTCGTACGATTCATTCTAATTCAATCCATTCTAATTCATTCGTACGATCCATTCTTACTCATTCGTACGATCCATTCTAATTCATTCACACGAATGAATCCATTCTAATTCATTCGTATGATCCATTCTAATTCATTCGCATGAATGTATCCATTCTAATTCATTCGTACGATCCATTCTATCTCATTCGTACAATCCATTCTATTTCATTTGTACGATTTATTCTAATTCATTCGCACGATCCATTCTAATTCATTCGCATGATCCATTCTAATTCATTCGTACGATCGATTCTAATTCATTCATACGATCCATTCTAATTCATTCGCATGAATGTATCCATTCTAATTCATTCGTACGATCCATTCTAATTCATTCGTACGATCCATTCTAACGATCCATTCTAATTCATTCGTACGATCCATTCTAATTCATTCGTACGATTCATTCTAATTCAATACATTCTAATTCATTCGTACGATCCATTCTTACTCATTCGTACGATCCATTCTAATTCATTCGCACGATTGAATCCATTCTAATTCATTCATATGATCCATTCTAATTCATTCGCATGAATGTATCCATTCTAATTCATTCGTACGATCCATTCTATCTCATTCGTACAATCCATTCTATTTCATTCGTACGATCCATTCTAATTCATTCACACGATCCATTCTAATTCATTCGCATGATCCATTCTAATTCATTCGTACGATCGATTCTAATTCATTCATATGATCCATTCTAATTCATTCGCACGAATGTATCTATTCTAATTCATTCGTACGATCCATTCTAATTCATTCGCACAATTTATTCTAATTCATTCATACGATCCATTCTAATTTATTCGCATGATCCATTCTAATTCATTCATACGATCCATTCTAATTCATTCATATGATCCATTCTAATTCATTCGCACGATCCATTCTTACTCATTCGTACGATCCATTCTAATTCATTCGCACGATCCATTCTAATTCATTAATACGATCCATTCTAATTCATTCGCACGATCCATTCTAATTCATTCACATTCATACGATCCATTCTAATTCATTCGCACGAATGTATCCTTTCTAATTCATTCGTACGATTCATTCTAATTTAATCCATTTTAATTCATTAGAATGGATCGTATGAATGAAATAGAATGGATCGTACGAATGAATTAGAATGGATCGTACGAATGAATTAGATTGGATCGTACGAATGAATTAGAATGGATCGTGCGAATGAATTAGAATGGATAGTACGAATGAATTGGAATGGATACATTTGTGCGAATGAATTAGAATTGATCGTACGAATGAATTGGAATGGATACATTTGTGCGAATGAATTAGAAAGGATCGTATGAATGAATTAGAGTGGATACATTCGTACAAATGAATTAGAATGGATCGTACGACTGAATTAGAATGGATACATTCGTGCGAATGAATTAGAATGGATCATATGAATGAATTAGAATGGATCATTTGAGTGAATGCGAATGGATTGTGCGAATGAATTAGAATGGATTGTACGAATGAATTAGAATGGATCGTATGAATGAATTAGAATGGATTGAATTAGAATGAATTAGAATGGATACATTCGTGCGAAAGAATTAGAATGGATCGTATGAATGAGTTAGGTTGGATCGTATAAATGAATTAGAATGGATCGTACGAATGAATTAGAATGGATCGTGCTAATGAATTAGAATGGATCGTGCGAATGAATTAGAATGGATCGTGCGAATGAGTTAGAATGGATCGTATGAATGAATTAGAATGGATCGTACGAATGAATTAGAATGGGTCGTACGAAGGAATTAGAATGGATCGTACGAAGGAATTAGATTGGATAGTACGAATGAATTAGAATGGATACCTTCGTGCAAATGAATTAGAATGGATCGTACGAATGAGTAAGAATTGATCGTACGAATGAAATAGAATGGATCGTATGAATGAATTAGAATGGATAGTACGAATGAATTATAATGGATTGTACGAATGAGTAAGAATGGATCGTGCGAATGAATTAGAATGGATCATATGAATGAATTAGAATGGATCGTATGAATGAATTAGAATGGATCGTACGAATAAATTAGAATGGATCGTATGAATGAATTAGAATAGATTGTGCGAATGAATTAGAATGGATCGTATGAATGAATTAGATTGGATCGTATGAATAAATTAGAATGGATCGTACGAATGAGTAAGAATGGATCGTACGAATGAATTAGAATGGATCGTACGTATGAATTAGAATGGATACATTCGTGCGAATGAATTAGAATGGATCGTATGAATGAATTAGAATCGATCGTACGAATGAATTAGAATGGATCATGCGAATGAATTAGAATGGATCGTGCGAATGAATTAGAATGGATCGTACGAATGAAATAGAATGGATTGTACGAATGAGATAGAATGGATCGTACGAATGAATTAGAATGGATACATTCATGCGAATGAATTAGAATGGATCATACGAATGAATTAGAATGGATTCATTCGTGCGAATGAATTAGAATGGATCGTACGAATGAGTAAGAATGGATCGTACGAAGGAATTAGAATGGATCGTACGAATGAATTAGAATTAGAATGAAACGTACGAAAGAATTAGAATAGATCGTATGAATGAATTAAAATGGATCGTATGAATGAAATTGAATGGATCGTACGAATGAATTAGAATGGATCGTGCGAATGAATTAGAATGGATCGTACGAATGAATTAGCATGGATCGTACGAAGGAATTAGAATGGATCGTACGAATGAATTAGAATAGATCGTACGAATGAATTAGAATGGATACGAATGGATCGTACGAATTAGTAAGAATGGATCGTACGAATGAAATAGAATGGATAGTACGAATGAATTAGAATGGATTGAATTAGAATGAATCGTACGAATAAATTAGAATGGATCGTACGAATGAATTAGAATGGATCGTACGAATGAATTAGAATGGATTGAATTAGAATGGATCGTACGATAAGAATGGATCGTACGAATGAAATAGAATAGATCGTACGGATAAATGAATTTGGATCGTACGAATGAATTAGAAAGGATATATTCGTGCGAATGAATTAGAATAGATCGTGTGAATGAATTAGATTGGATCGTATTAATGAATTAGAATGGATCGTGCGAATGAATTAGAATGGATCGTACGAATGAATTAGAATGGATAGATTCGTGCGAATGAATTTGAATGGATCGTACGAAGGAATTAGAATGGATCGTACGAAGGAATTAGAATAGATCATACGAAGAAATTAGAATGGATCGTACGAATGAATTAGAATGGATCGCATGAATGAATTAGAATGGATCGTGCGAATGAATTAAAATGGATCATATGAATGAAATAGAATGGATCGTATGAATTAGAATGGATCGTACGAATGAAATAGAATGGATCGTACGAATGAATTAGAATAGATTGTGCGAATGGATTAGAATGGATCATACGATTGAGTAAGAATGGATTGTACGAATGAAATAGAATAGATCGTACGAATGAATTAGAATGGATCATGCTAACGAATTGGAATAGATCGTACGAATGAATTAGAATAGATTGTGCGAATGAATTAGAATGGATCGTACGAATGAATTGGAATGGATACATTCGTGCGAATGAATTAGAATGGATCGTATGAATGAATTAGAGTGGATACATTCGTACAAATGAATTAGAATGGATCGTACAAATGAATTAGAATGGATACATTCGTGCGAATGAATTAGAATTGATCATATGAATGAATTAGAATGGATCGTTTGAGTGAATGCGAATGGATCGTGCGAATGAATTAGAATGGATTGTACGAATGAATTAGAATGGATCGTACGAAAGAATTAGAATGGATACATTCGTGCGAATCCATTCTATTTCATTCGTACGATCCATTCTAATTCATTCGCACGATCCATTCTAATTCATTCATACGATCCATTCTAATTCATTCGTACGATCCATTCTAATTCATTCGTACGATCCATTCTAATTCATTCGCACAATCTGTTCTAATTCATTCGTACGATCCATTCTAATTCATTCGCACGATCCATTCTAATTCATTCATACTATCCATTCTATTTCATTCGTACGATCCATTCTTACTCATTCGTACGATCCATTCTAATTCATTTGCACGAAGGTATCCATTCTAATTCATTCGTACTATCCATTCTAATTCCTTCGTACGATCCATTCTAATTCCTTCGTACGATCCATTCTAATTCATTCGTACGATCCATTCTAATTCATTCGTACGATCCATTCTAATTCCTTCGTATGATCCATTCTAATTCATTCGTACGGTATGATTCATTCTAATTCATTCATACGATTCATTCTAATTCAATCCATTCTAATTCATTCGTACGATCCATTCTAATTCATTCGTACGATCCATTCTAATTCATTCGTACGATTCATTCTAATTCAATCCATTCTAATTCATTCGTACGATCCATTCTTACTCATTCGTACGATCCATTCTAATTCATTCGCACGAATGAATCCATTCTAATTCATTCGTATGATCCATTCTAATTCATTCGCATGAATGTATCCATTCTAATTCATTCGTACGATCCATTCTATCTCATTCGTACAATCCATTCTATTTCATTTGTACGATCCATTCTAATTCATTCGCACGATCCATTCTAATTCATTCGCATGATCCATTCTAATTCATTCGTACGATCGATTCTAATTCATTCATACGATCCATTCTAATTCATTCGCACGAATATATCCATTCTAATTCATTCGTACGATCCATTCTAATTCATTCGCACAATCTATTCTAATTCATTCATACGATCCATTCTAATTTATTCGCACGATCCATTCTAATTCATTCATACGATCCATTCTAATTCATTCATATGATCCATTCTAATTCATTCGCACGATCCATTCTTACTCATTCGTACGATCCATTCTAATTCATTCGCACGATCCATTCTAATTCATTAATACGATCCATTCTAATTCATTCGCATGATCCATTCTAATTCATTCACACTCATACGATCTATTGTACGAATGAAATAGAATGGATCGTATGAATGAATTAGAATGCATCGTGCGAATGAATTAGAATGGATCGTACGAATGAATACGAATAGATAGTGCGATCCATTCTAATTCATTCGTACGATCCATTCTAATTCATTCGTACGATCCATTCTAATTCATTCGCACGATCCATTCTAATTCATTAGCACGATCCATTCTAATTCATTCGTACGATCTATTCTAATTCATTTATACGATCCAATCTAATTCATTCATACGATCCATTCTAATTCTTTCGCACGAATATATCCTTTCTAATTCATTCGTACGATCCATTCTAATTCATTAGCATGAAAAAACACGATCCACTCACATACGAATAAATTAGAATGAATTAGAATGGATTGTGTGAATGAATTAGAATGGATCGTATGAATGAATTAGAATGGATCGTGCGAATGAATTAGAATGGATCGTGCGAAGGAATTAGAATGGATCGTACGAATGAATTCGAATGTATCCTTTCTAATTCATTCGTACGATCCATTCTAATTCCTTCGTACGATCCATTCTAATTCATTCGTACGATCCATTCTAATTCATTCGCACGATCCATTCTAATTCATTCGTACGATCCATTCTATTTCATTCATACGATCCATTCTAATTCATTCATACGATCTATTCTAATTCTTTCGCACGAATGTATCAATTATAATTCATTCGTACGATCCATTCTAATTCATTCGCACGATCCATTCTAATTCATTCGCACGATCCATTCTAATTCATTCATACGATGCATTCTAATTCATTCGTACGATCCATTCTAATTCATTTGTACGATCCATTCTAATTCATTCGCTCAATCTATTCTAATTTATTCGTACGATCCACTCTAATTCATTCGCACGATCCATTCTAATTCATTCATACGATCCATTCAATTTCATTCGTACGATCTATTCTTACTCATTCGTACGATCCATTCTAATTCATTTGCACGAAGGTATCCATTCTAATTCATTCGTACTATCCAGTCTAATTCCTTCGTACGATCCATTCTAATTCCTTCGTACGATCCATTCTAATTCATTCGTACGATCCATTCTAATTCATTCGTACGATCCATTCTAATTCCTCCGTATGATCCATTCTAATTCATTCGTACGGTATGATTCATTCTAATTCATTCGTACGATTTATTCTAATTCAATCCATTCTAATTCATTCGTACGATCCATTCTAATTCATTCATACGATCTATCCTAATTCATTCGCACGAATGTATCCATTCTAATTCATTCGTACAATCCATTCTATTTCATTCGTACGATCCATTCTAATTCATTCGCACAATCTATTCTAATTCATTCATATGATCCATTCTAATTTATTCACACGATCCATTCTAATTCATTCATACGATCCATTCTTATTCATTCATATGATCCATTCTAATTCATTCGCATGAATGTATCCATTCTAATTCATTCGTACGATCCATTCTATCTCATTCGTACAATCCATTCTATTTCATTCGTACGATCCATTCTAATTCATTCGCACGATCCATTCTAATTCATTCGCATGATCCATTCTAATTCATTCGTACGATCGATTCTAATTCATTCATACGATCCATTCTAATTCATTCACACGAATGTATCCATTCTAATTCATTCGTACGATCCATTCTAATTCATTCGCACAATCTATTCTAATTCATTCATACGATCCATTCTAATTTATTCGCACGATCCATTATAATTCATTCATACGATCCATTCTAATTCATTCATATGATCCATTCTAATTCATTCGCAAGATCCATTCTTACTCATTCGTACGATCCATTCTAATTCATTCGCACGATCCATTCTAATTCATTAATACGATCCATTCTAATTCATTCGCACGATCCATTCTAATTCATTCACACTCATACGATCCATTCTAATTCATTAATACGATCCATTCTAATTCATTCGCACGATCCATTCTAATTCATTCACACTCATACGATCCATTCTAATTCATTCGCACGAATGTATCCTTTCTAATTCATTCGTACGATCCATTCTAATTCATTCGCACAATCTATTCTAATTCATTCGAACGATCCATTCTAATTCATTCGTACGATCCATTCTAATTCATTCGTACGATCCATTCTAATTCATTCGCACGATCCATTCTAATTCATTCGTATGATCCATTCTAATTCATTCGTACGATCCATTCTAATTCATTCGCACAATCTATTCTAATTCATTCGTACGATCCATTCTAATTCATTCGCACGATCCATTCTAATTCATTCATACGATCCTTTCTATTTCATTCGTACGATCCATTCTTACTCATTCGTACGATCCATTCTAATTCATTTGCACGAAGGTATCCATTCTAATTCATTCGTACTATCCATTCTAATTCCTTCGTACGATCCATTCTAATTCCTTCGTACGATCCATTCTAATTCATTCGTACGATCCATTCTAATTCCTTCGTATGATCCATTCTAATTCATTCGTACGGTATGATTCATAATAATTCATTCGTACGATTCATTCTAATTCAATCCATTCTAATTCAATCTATTCTAATTCATTATACGATTCATTCTAATTCAATTGTATGATTCATTCTAATTCAATCCATTCTAATTCATTCAAACGATCCATTCTAATTCATTCGTACGATCCATCCTAATTCCTTTGTACGACCTATTATATTTCATTCGTATGATCCATTCTATCTCATTCGTACAATCCATTCTATTTCATTCGTACGATCCATTCTAATTCATTCGCACGATCCATTCTAATTCATTCGCATGATCCATTCTAATTCATTCGTATGATCGATTCTAATTCATTCATACGATCCATTCTAATTCATTCGCACGAATGTATCCATTCTAATTCATTCGTATGATCCATTCTAATTCATTCGCACAATCTATTCTAATTCATTCATACGATCCATTCTAATTTATTCGCACGATCCATTCTAATTCATTCATACGATCCATTCTAATTCATTCATATGATCCATTCTAATTCATTTGCACGATCCATTCTTACTCATTCGTACGATCCATTCTAATTCATTCGCACGATCCATTCTAATTCATTAATACGATCCATTCTAATTCATTCGCACGATCCATTCTAATTCATTCACATTCATACGATCCATTCTAATTCATTCGCATGAATGTATCCTTTCTAATTCATTCGTACGATCCATTCTAATTTATTCGCACAATCTATTCTAATTCATTCGAACGATCCATTCTAATTCATTCGTACGATTCATTCTAACTCATTCGCACGATCCATTCTAATTCATTCGCACGATCCATTCTAATTCATTAGCACGATCCATTCTAATTCATTCGTGCGATCCATTCAAATTCATTCATACGATCCATTCTAATTCATTCGTCCGATCCATTCTAATTCATTCGTACGATCCATTCTAATTCATTCGCACAATCTATTCTAATTCATTCGTACGATCCATTCTAATTCATTCGTACGATCCATTCTAATTCATTCGCACTATCTATTCTAATTCATTCATACGATCCATTCTAATTCATTCGCACGATCCATTCTAATTCATTCATACGATCCATTCTATTTCATTCGTACAATAGATCGTATGAGTGTTTATGAATTAGAATGGATCATGCGAATGAATTAGAATGGATCGTATTAATGAATTAGAATGGATCGTACGAATGAATTAGAATAGATTGTGCGAATGAATTAGAATGGATCGTATGAATGAATTAGAATAGATTGTGCGAATGAATTAGAATGGATCGTACGAATGAATTAGAATGGATACATTCGTGCGAATGAATTAGAATGGATTGTATGAATGAATTAGAACCGATCGTACGAATGAATTAGAATGGATCATGCGAATGAATAAGAATGGATCGTGCGAATGAATTAGAATGGATCGTACGAATGAAATAGAATGGATTGTACAAATGAGATAGAATGGATCGTACGAATGAATTAGAATGGATACATTCATGCGAATGAATTAGAATGGATCATACGAATGAATTAGAATGGATTCATTCGTGCGAATGAATTAGAATGGATCGTACGAATGAATAAGAATGGATCGTACGAATGAATTAGAATGGATTGAATTTGAATGAATCGTACGAATGAATTAGAATGGATCGTACGAATGAATTAGAATGGATCGTACGAATGAATTAGGATGGATTGAATTAGAATGAATCGTACGAATGAATTAGAATGAATCATACCGTACGAATGAATTAGAATGGATCATACGAAGGAATTAGAATGGATCGTACGAATGAATTAGAATGGATCGTACGAATGAATTAGAATGGATCGTACGAAGGAATTAGAATGGATAGTACGAATGAATTAGAATGGATACCTTCGTTCAAATGAATTAGAATGGATCGACGAATGAGTAAGAATGGATCGTACGAATGAAATAGAATGGATCGTATGAATGAATTAGAATGGATCGTGCGAATGAATTAGAATGGATCGTACGAATGAATTAGAATAGATTGTGCGAATGAATTAGAATGGATCGTACGAATGAATTAGAATGGATCGTACGAATGAATTAGAATGGATCGTATGAGTGAATTAGAATGGATCGTGCGAATGAATTAGAATGGATCGTACGAATGAAAAAGAATGGATTCGCACGAATGTATCCATTCTAATTCATTCATACGATCCATTCTAATTCATTCGTACAATCCATTCTAATTCATTCGCACGATCCATTCGCATTCACTCAAACGATCCATTCTAATTCATTCATATGATCCATTCTAATTCATTCGCACGAATGTATCCATTCTAATTCATTCGTACGATCCATTCTAATTCATTTGTACGAATGTATCCACTCTAATTCATTCATACGATCCATTCTAATTCATTCGCACGAATGTATCCATTCCAATTCATTCGTACGATCCATTCTAATTCATTCGCACAATCTATTCTAATTCATTCGTACGATCAATTCTAATTCAATAGCATGATCCATTCTAATTCATTCGTACGATCTATTCTATTCCATTCGTACAATCCATTCTTACTCAATCGTATGATGCATTCTAATCCATTCGCACAATCTATTCTAATTCATTCGTACGATCTATTCTATTTCATTCGTACGATCCATTCTAATTCATACGATCCTTTCTAATTCATTCGTACGATCCATTCTAATTGCTTCGTACGATCCATTCTAATTCATTCGTACGATCCATTCTAATTCATTCGCACGATCCATTCTAATTCATTCGTACTATCCATTATATTTCATTCATACGATCCAATCTAATTCATTCATACGATCTATTCTAATTCTTTCGCACGAATGTATCCATACTAATTTATTCGTACGAACCATTCTAATTCATTCGCACGATCCATTCTAATTCATTCATACAATCCATTCTAATTCTTTTGCACGAATGTATGAATTCAAATTCATTCGTTTGATCCATTCTAATTCATTCGTACGATCCATTCTAATTCATTCGCACGATCCATTCTAATTCATGCATACGATCCAATCTAATTCATTCATACGATCCATTCTAATTCATTCGCACGAATGTATCCTTTCTAATTCATTCGTACATGTATGAATGAATTAGAATGGATCGTACGAATGAATTAGAGTTGATACATTCGTGCGAATGAATTAGAATGGATCGTACGAATGAATTTGATTGGATCGTATGAATGAATTATAATGGATCATGAGAATGAATTAGAATAGATCATACGAATGAATTAGAATGGATCGTACGAATGAATTAGAATGGATACATTCGTGCAAAAGAATTAGAATGGATTGTATGAATGAATTAGAATGGATCGTGCGAATGAATTAGAATGGATACATTCGTGCGAATGAATTAGAATGGATCGTATGAATGAATTAGATTGGATCGTATGAATGAATTAGAATGGATCGTGCGAATGAATTAGAATGGATCGTACGAATGAATTAGAATGGATCGTTTGAATGAATTAGAATGGATCGTACTTATGAATTAGAATGGGTCATACGAATGAAATAGAATGGATCGTACGAAGGAATTAGAAAGGATCGTACAAACGAATTAGAATGGATCGTATGAATGAAATAGAATAGATCGTCCGAATGAATTAGAATGGATCGTATGAATGAATTAGATTGGATCGTATGAATGAATTAGAATGGAATGTACGAATGAAATAGAATAGATCGTACGAATGAATTAGAATGGATCGTGCGAATGAATTAGAATGGGTCGTACGAATGAATTAGAATGGATACACGATCCAGATCCATTCTAATTCATTCGCACAATCTATTCTAATTCATTCGTTGGATCCATTCTAATTCAATACTACGATCTATTCTAATTTATTCATACGATCCATTCTAATTCATTCGTACGATCCATTCTAATTCATTCGCACGATCCATTCTAATTCATTCATACGATCCATTCTAATTCATTCGTACGATCTTTTCTATTTTATTCGTACAATCCATTCGTACTCAATCGTATGATCCATTCTAATCCATTCACACAATCTATTCTAATTCATTCGTACGATCTATTCTATTTCATTCGTACGATCTATTCTATTTCATTCGTACAATCCATTCTAATTCATTCATACGATCCAATCTAATTCATTCATATGATCCATTCTAATTCATTCGTACGATCTATTCTATTTCATTCATACGATCCATTCTAATTCATTTGTACGATCCTTTCTAATTCCTTCGTACGATCCATTCTATTTCATTCGTATGACCCATTCTAATTCATAAGTACGATCCATTCTAATTCATTCAAACGATCCATTCTAATTCATTCGTACAATCCATTCTAATTCATTCGTACGATCCATTCTAATTCATTTGCACGAAGGTATCTATTCTAATTCATTCGTACTATCCATTCTAATTCCTTCGTACGATCCATTATAATTCCTTCGTACGATCCATTCTAATTCATTCGCACAATCTATTCTAATTCATTCATACGATCCATTCTAATTTATTCGCACGATCCATTCTAATTCATTCATACGATCCATTCTAATTCATTCATATGATCCATTCTAATTCATTCGCACGATCTATTCTAATTCATTCGTACGATCCATTCTAATTCATTCGCACGATCCATTCTAATTCATTCGCACGATCCATTCTAATTCATTCGTACGATCCATTCTAATTCATTCGTAAGATCCAATCTAATTCATTCATACGATCCATTCTAATTCTTTCGCACGAATGTATCCATTCTAATTCATTCGTATGAATAAATTAGAATAGATTGTGCGAATGAATTAGAATGGATCGTACGAATGAATTAGAATGGATACATTCATGCGAATGAATTAGAATGGATCGTATGAATGAATTAGAATCGATCGTACGAATGAATTAGAATGGATCATGCGAATGAATTAGAATGGATCGTACGAATGAATTAGAATGGATCGTACGAATGAAATAGAATGGATTGTACGAATGAGATAGAATGGATCGTACGAATGAATTAGAATGGATACATTCATGCGAATGAATTAGAATGGATCATACGAATGAATTAGAATGGATTCATTCGTGCGAATGAATTAGAATGGATCGTAGGAATGAGTAAAAATGGATCGTACGAATGAATTAGAATGGATTGAATTAGAATGAATCGTACGAATGAATTAGAATGGATAGATTCGTTCGAATGAATTTGAATGGATCGTACGAAGGAATTAGAATGGATCGTACGAAGGAATTAGAATAGATCATACGAAGAAATTAGAATGGATCGTACGAATGAATTAGAATGGATCGTATGAATGAATTAGAATGGATCGTGCGAATGAATTAAAATGGATCGTATGAATGAAATAGAATGGATCGTATGAATTAGAATGGATCGTACGAATGAAATAGAATGGATCGTACGAATGAATTAGAATAGATTGTGCGAATGGATTAGAATGGATCATACGATTGAGTAAGAATGGATTGTACGAATGAAATAGAATAGATCGTACGAATGAATTAGAATGGATCATGCTAATGAATTAGAATGGATCGTGCGAATGAATTAGAATGGATCGTACGAATGAATTAGAATGGATCGTACGAATGAATTAGAATAGATCGTACGAATGAATTAGAATGGATCGTATGAATTAGAATGGATCGTACGAAGGAATTAGAATGGATCGTATGAATGAATTAGATTGGATCGTATTAATGAATTTGAATGGATCGTATGAATGAATTAGATTGGATCGTATGAATGAATTAGAATGGATCTTGCGAATGAATTAGAATGGATCGTACGAATGAAATAGAATGGATTGTATGAATGAATTAGAATAGATCGTGCGAATGAATTAGAATAGATCGTACGAATGAATTAGAATGGATCATATGAATGAATTAGAATGGATCGTACGTATGAATTAGAATGGATCGTGTGAATGAATTAGAATGGATCGTACGAATGAATTAGAGTAGATACATTTGTACGAAGGAATTAGAATGGATCGTACAAATGAATTAGAATGGATTATATGATTGAATTAGAATGGATCGTACGAATGAATTAGAATGGATACATTCGTGCGAATGAATAAGAATGGATTGTACGAATAAATTAGAATGGATCGTACGAATGAATTAGAATAGATTGTACGAATGAATTAGAATGGATCGTACGTCTAATTCATTCGTACAATCCATTCTAATTCATTCATACAATCCATTCTACTTCTTTTGCCCGAATGTATCCATTCTAATTCATTCGTACGATCCATTCTAATTCCTTCGTACGATCCTTTCTAATTCCTTCGTACGATCAATTCTAATTCATTCCCATGAATGTATCCATTCTAATTGATACGTACAATCCATTCTATTTCATTCATATGATCCATTCTTACTCATTCGTACGATCCATTCTAATTCTAATTCATTCATATGATCCATTCTAATTCATTCGCACGATCCATTCTAATTCATTCGCACGATCCATTTTAATTCATTCGTACGATCCATTCTAATTCATTCATACAATCCATTCTAATTCATTCGCACGATTGTATCCATTCTAATTCATTCGTCCGATCCATTCTAATTCATTAGCACGAAAAAACACGATCCACTCACGAATGGATCGTGCGAATGAATTAGAATGGATCGTGCGAATGAATTAGAATGGATCATATGAATGAATTAGAATGAATTAGAATGGATCGTACGAATGAGTAAGAATGGATCATACGAATGAAATAGAATGGATCGTACGTATCAATTAGAATGGATACATTCATGGGAATGAATTAGAATGGATCGTACGAAGAAATTAGAATGGATCGTACGAAAGAATTAGAATGGATACATTCGTGCAAAAGAAGTAGAATGGATTGTATGAATGAATTAGAATGGATCGTACGAATGAATTAGACGTACGATCCATTCTAATTCATTCGTACAATCTATTCTAATTCATTCGTACGATCCATTCTAATTTATTCGTACAATCCATTCTAATTCATTCGCACGAATGTATCCATTCTAATTCATTCGTACGATCCATTCTAATTCATTCATATAATCCATTCTAATTCATTCGTACGATCCCTTCTAATTCCTTCGTACGAATGTATCTACTCTAATTCATTCATATGATCCATTCTAATTCATTCGCACGATCCATTCTAATTCATACGTACGATCCATTCTAATTCATTCATATGATCCATTCTAATTCATTCGTACGATGCATTCTAATTCATTCGCACGATCCATTCTAATTCATTTATACGATCCAATCTAATTCATTCATACGATCCATTCTAATTCTTTCGCACGAATGTATCCATTCTAATTCATTCGTACGATCCATTCTAATTCATTAGCACGAAAAAACACGATCCACTCACATACGAATAAATTAGAATGAATTAGAATGGCTTGTGTGAATGAATTAGAATGGATCGTATGAATGAATTAGAATGGATCGTGCGAATGAATTAGAATGGATCGTGCGAATGAATTAGAATGTGGATCGTACAAAGGAATTAGAATGGATCGTACGAATGAATTCGAATGTATCCTTTCTAATTCATTCGTACGATCCATTCTAATTCCTTCGTACGATCCATTCTAATTCATTCGTACGATTCATGCTAATGAATTAGAATTGATCGTACTAATGAATTAGAATAGATTGTGCGAATGAATTAGAATGGATCGTACGAATAAATTAGAATGGATACATTCGTGCGAATGAATTAGAATAGATCGTATGAATGAATTAGAGTGGATACATTCGTATAAATGAATTAGAATGGATCGTACGAATGAATTAGAATGGATCATATGAATGAATTAGAATGGATCGTTTGAGTGAACGCGAATGGATCGTGCGAATGAATTAGAATGGATTGTACGAATGAATTAGAATGGATCGTACGAATGAATTAGAATGGATCGTACGAAGGAATTAGAATGGATCGTACGAAGGAATTAGAATGGATAGTACGAATGAATTAGAATGGATACCTTCGTGCAAATGAATTAGAATGGATCGTACGAATAAGTAAGAATGGATCGTATGAATGAAATAGAATGAATCGTATGAATGAATTAGAATAGATCGTGCGAATGAATTAGAATGGATCGTACGAATGAATTAGAATAGAATGTGCGAATGAATTAGAATGGATCGTACGAATAAATTAGAATGGATCATACGAATGAATTAGAATGGATCGTATGGATGAATTAGAATGGATCGTGCGAACGAATTAGAATGGATCGTACGAATGAAATAGAATGGATTGTACGAATGAAATAGATTAGATCGTGTGAATGAATTAGAATAGATCATATGAATGAATTAGATTGGATCGTATTAATGAATTAGAATGGATCGTACGAATGAATTAGAATGGATCGTATGAATGAATTAGAATGGATACATTAGTGCAAAAGAATTAGAATGGATTGTATGAATGAATTAGAATGGATCGTGCGAATGAATTAGAATGGATACATTCGAATTCATTCGCACGATCCATTCTAATTCCTTCGTATGATCCATTCTAATTCATTCGTACGGTATGATTCATTCTAATTCATTCGTACGATTCATTCTAATTCAATCCATTCTAATTCAATCCATTCTAATTCATTATACAATTCATTCTAATTCAATCGTACGATTCATTCTAATTCAATCCATTCTAATTCATTCATACGATCCATTCTAATTCATTCGTACGATCCATCCTAATTCCTTTGTACGACCCATTATATTTCATTCGTATGATCCATTCTAATTCCTTTGTACGATCCAGTCTAATTCATTCCCATGAATGTATCCATTCTAATTCATTTGCACGAATGTATCCAATCTAATTCATTCATACGATCCATTCTAATTCTTTCGTACGAATGTATCCATTCTAATTCATTCGTACGATCCATTCTAATTTATTAGCACGAAAAAACACGATCCACTCACATACGAATAAATTAGAATGAATTAGAATGGATTGTGTGAATGAATTAGAATGGATCGTATGAATGAATTAGAATGGATCGTGCGAATGAATTAGAATGGATCGTACGAATGAATTAGAATATGGATCGTACGAAGGAATTAGAATGGATCGTACGAATGAATTCGAATGTATCCTTTCTAATTCATTCGTACGATCCATTCTAATTCCTTCGTACGATCCATTCTAATTCATTCGTACGATCCATTCTAATTCATTCGTACGATCCATTCTAATTCATTCGCACAATCTATTCTAATTCATTCGTACGATCCATTCTAATTCATTCGCACGATCCATTCTAATTCATTCATACGATCCATTCTATTTCATTCGTACGATCCATTCTTACTCATTCGTACGATCCATTCTAATTCATTTGCACGAAGGTATCCATTCTAATTCATTCGTACTATCCATTCTAATTCCTTCGTACGATCCATTTTAATTCCTTCGTACGATCCATTCTAATTCATTCGCACGATCCATTCTAATTCATTAATACGATCAAATCTAATTCATTCATACGATCTATTCTAATTAGAATGGATCGTACCAATGAATTAGAATGGATCATGCGAATGAATTAGAATGGATCGTGCAAATGAATTAGAATGGATCGTACGAATGAAATAGAATGGATTGTACGAATAAGATAGAATGGATCGTATGAATGAATTAGAATGGATACATTCATGCGAATGAATTAGAATGGATCGTATGAATGAATTAGAATGGATCGTGCGAATGAATTAGAATGGATCGTACGAATGAATTAGAATGGATCGTATGAACGAATTAGAATGGATCGTAGTAATGAATTAGAATGGATCCTACGAATGAATTAGAATAGATTGTGCGAATGAAATAGAATGGATCGTACGAATGAATTAGAATGGATCGTACGAATGAATTAGAATGGATCGTATTAATGAATTAGAATGGATCGTACGAATGAATTAGAATGGATCGTGCGAATAAATTAGAATGGATCGTATGAATGAATTAGAATGGATCGTACGAATGAATTAGAATAGATTGTGCGAATGAATTAGAATGGATCGTACGAATAAATTAGAATGGATCGTACGAATGAATTAGAATGGATCGTGCGAATGAATTAGAATGGATCGTACGAATGAATTAGAATGGATTGTACGAATGAAATAGAATAGATCGTACGAATGAATTAGAATGGATCATGCTAATAAATTAGAATTGATCGTACGAATTAATTAGAATAGATTGTGCGAATGAATTAGAATGGATACATTCGTGCGAAAGAATTAGAATGGATCGTATGAATGAATTAGATTGGATCGTATAAATGAATTAGAATGGATCGTACGAATGAATTAGAATGGATCGTGCTAATGAATTAGAATGGATCGTGCGAATGAATTAGAATCGATCGTGCGAATGAATTAGAATGGATCGTACGAATGAATTAGAATGGATCGTACGAATGAATTAGAATGGATCGTTCGAATGAATTAGAATAGATTGTGCGAATGAATTAGAATGGATCGTACGAATGCATTAGAATGGATCGTGCGAATAAATTAGAATGGATCGTATGAATGAATTAGAATGGATCGTGCGAATGAATTAGAATATGGATCGTACGAAGGAATTAGAATGGATCGTACGAATGAATTAGAATGGATCGTATGAATGAATTATAATGGATCGTGCGAATGAATTAGAATGGATCGTACGAATGAAATAGAATGGATTCGCACGAATGTATCCATTCTAATTCATTCGTACGATCCATTCTAATTCATTCGTACAATCCATTCTAATTCATTCGCACGATCCATTCGCATTCACTCAAACGATCCATTCTAATTCATTCATATGATCCATTCTAATTCTTTCGCACGAATGTATACATTCTAATTCATTCTACGATCCATTCTAATTCATTTGTACGAATGTATCCACTCTAATTCATTCATACGATCCATTCTAATTCATTCGCACGAATGTATCCATTCCTATTCATTCGTACGATCCATTCTAATTCATTCGCACAATCTATTCTAATTCATTCGTACGATCTATTCTAATTCATTGGCATGATCCATTCTAATTCATTCGTACGATCTATGCTATTTCATTCGTACAATCCATTCTTACTCAATCGTATGATCCATTCTAATCTATTCGCACAATCTATTCTAATTCATTCGTACGATCCATTCTATTTTATCCGTACGATCCATTCTAATTCATACGATCCATTCTATTTCATTCATACGATCCATTTTAATTCATTCGCACGATCCATTCTAATTCATTCATACGATCCATTCTAATTCATTCGTACGATCCATTCTAATTTCTTCGTATGATCTATTCTAATTCCTTCGTACGATCCATTCTAATTCCTTCGTACGATCCATTCAAATTCATTCGCACGAATCTATCCATTCTAATTCATTCGTACGATACATTCTAATTCATTCGCACGATCCATTCTAATTCATTAATACGATCCAATCTAATTCATTCATACGATCTATTCTAATTCATTCGCACGAATATATCCTTTCTAATTCATTCGTACGATCCAAATTCATTTATCCGTACGATCTATTCTATTTCATTCGTACGATCCATTCTTATAGTACGATCCATTCTTATCGTACGATCCATCCTAATTCAATCCATTCTAATTCATTCGTACGATCCATTCTAATTCATTCGTACGATTCATTCTAATTCAATCCATTCTAATTCATTCGTATGATCCATTCTATTTCATTCGTACGATCCATTCTTACTCCTCCGTACGATCCATTCGTATCCATTCTAATTCATTCGTACGATCTATTCTAATTCATTCGTACGATCCCTTCTAATTCCTTCGTACGATCCATTCTAATTCATTCGTACGATCCATTCTATTTCATTCATACGATCCATTCTAATTCATTCATACGATCTATTCTAATTCTTTCGCACGAATGTATCCATTCTAATTCATTCGTACGATCCATTCTAATTCATTCACATGATACATTCTAATTCATTCATACAATCCATTCTAATTCTTTTGCACGAATGTATCCATTCTAATTCATTTGTTCGATCCGTTCTAATTCATTCGTACGATCCATTCTAATTCATTCGCACGATCCATTCTAATTCATGCATACGATCCAATCTAATTCATTCATACGATCCATTCTAATTCATTCGCACGAATGTATCCATTCTAATTCATTCGTACGATCCATTCTAATTCATTCGTACGATCCATTTAAATTCATTCATATGATCCGTTCTAATTCATTCGTACAATCCATTCTAATTCTTTCACACGATTCATTCTAATTCATTCATACGATCCATTCTATTTCATTCGTACGATCCATTCTTACTTATTCGTACGATCCATTCTAATTCATTTGCACGAAGGTATTCATTCCAATTCATTCGTACTATCCATTCTAATTCCTTCGTACAATCCATTCTAATTCGTTCGTACGAATCTATTTCATTCGTACGATCCATTCTAATTCATACGATCCATTCTATTTCATTCGTACGATCCATTCTAATTCATTCGCACGATCCATTCTAATTCATTCGCACGATACATTCGTGCAAATGAATTAGAATGGATTGTACGAATGAATTAGAATGGATCGTACGAATGAATTAGAATGGATCGTACGAATGAATTAGAATGGATCGTACGAATGACTTAGAATGGATCGTTCGAATGAATTAGAATAGATTGTGCGAATGAATTAGAATGGATCATATGAATGAATTAGAAAGGATACATTCGTGCGAATGAATTAGAATGGATCATACGAATGAATTAGAATGGATTGTGCGAATGAATTAGAATGGATCGTACGAATGAATTAGAATAGATCGTACGAATGAATTAGAATGGATATGAATGGATCGTACGAATGAGTAAGAATGGATCGTACGAATGAAATAGAATGGATTGTACGAATGAATTAGAATGGATACATTCGTGCGAATGAATTAGGATGGATCGTATGAATGAATTAGAATAGATTGTGCGAATGAATTAGAATGGATCGTACGAATGAATTAGAATGGATACATTCGTGCAAAAGAAATAGAATGGGTTGTATGAATGAATTAGAATGGATCGTGTGAATGAATTAGAATGGATCATACGAATGAATTAGAATGGATACATTCGTGCGAATGAATTAGAATGGATCGTGCGAATGAATTAGAATAGATCGTACGAATGAATTAGAATGGATCGTATGAATGAATTAGAATGGATCGTGCGAATGAATTAGAATGGATCGTACGAATGAATTAGAATGGATCGTACGAATGAATTAGAATGGATCGTATGAATGAATTAGATTGGATCGTATTAATGAATTAGAATGGATCGTACGAATGAATTAGAATAGATCGTACGAATGAATTAGAATGAATACGAATGGATCGTACGAATGAGTAAGAATGGATCGTACGAATGAAATAGAATGGATTGTACGAATGAATTAGATTGGATACATTCGTGCGAATGAATTAGGATGGATCGTATGAATGAATTAGAATAGATTGTGCGAATGAATTAGAATGGATCGTACGAATGAATTAGAATGGATACATTCATGCGAATGAATTAGAATGGATCGTATGAATGAATTAGAATGGATCGTATGAGTGAATTAGATTGGATACAAAGGAATTAGAATGGATCGTACGAAGGAATTAGATTGGAGAATGGATCGTGCGAATGAATTAGAATGGATCGTGCGATAAGAATGGATTGTACGAATGAAATAGAATAGATCATACGGATAAATGAATTTGGATCGTGCTAATGAATTAGAATGGATCGTACGAATGAATTAGAATGGATCGTACTAATGAATTAGAATAGATTGTGCGAATGAATTAGAATGGATCGTACGAATGAATTAGAAAGGATATATTCATGCGAATGAATTAGAATAGATCGTATGAATGAATTAGATTGGATCGTATTAATGAATTAGAATGGATCGTGCGAATGAATTAGAATGGATCGTACGAATGAATTAGAATGGATAGATTCGTGCGAATGAATTTGAATGGATCGAACGAAGGAATTAGAATGGATCGTACGAAGTAATTAGAATAGATCATACGAAGAAATTAGAATGGATCGTACGAATGAATTAGAATGGATCATATGAATGATTTAGAATGGATCGTGCGAATGAATTAAAATGGATCGTATGAATGAAATAGAATGGATCGTATGAATTAGAATGGATCGTACGACTGAAATAGAATGGATCGTACGAATGAATTAGAATAGATTGTGCGAATGGATTAGAATGGATCATACGATTGAGTAAGAATGGATTGTACGAATGAAATAGAATAGATCGTACGAATGAATTAGAATGGATCATGCTAATGAATTAGAATTGATCGTACGAATGAATTAGAATAGATTGTGCGAATGAATTAGAATGGATCGTACGAATGAATTGGAATGGATACATTCGTGCGAATGAATTAGAATGGATCGTATGAATGAATTAGAGTGGATACATTCGTACAAATGAATTAGAATGGATCGTACGAATGAATTAGAATGGATACATTCGTGCGAATGAATTAGAATGGATCATATGAATGAATTAGAATGGATCGTTTGAGTGAATGCGAATGGATCGTGCGAATGAATTAGAATGGATTGTACGAATGAATTAGAATGGATCGTACGAATGAATTAGAATGGATACATTCGTGTGAATCCATTCTATTTCGTTCGTACGATCCATTCTAATTCATTCGTACGATCCATTCTAATTCATTCGTACGATCCATTCTAATTCATTCGTACGATCCATTATAATTCATTCGTACGATCCATTCTAATTCATTAATACGATCCATTCTAATTCATTCGCATGATCCATTCTAATTCATTCACACTCATACGATCTATTGTACGAATGAAATAGAATGGATCGTATGAATGAATTAGAATGGATCGTGCGAATGAATTAGAATGGATCGTACGAATGAATTAGAATAGATAGTACGAATGAATTAGAATGGATCGTATGAATGAATTAGAATGGATCGTATGAGTGAATTAGAATGGATACGAAGGAATTAGAATGGATCGTACGAAGGAATTAGAATGGAGAATGGATCGTGCGAATGAATTAGAATGGATCGTGCGATAAGAATGGATCGGACGAATGAAATAGAATAGATCGTACGGATACATGAATTTGGATCGTGCTATTGAATTAGAATGGATCGTACGAATGAATTAGAATGGATCGTACTAATGAATTAGAATAGATTGTGTGAATGAATTAGAATGGATTGTACGAATGAATTAGAAAGGATATATTCGTGCGAATGAATTAGAATAGATCGTATGAATGAATTAGATTGGATCGTATTAATGAATTAGAATGGATCGTGCGAATGAATTAGAATGGATCGTACGAATGAATTAGAATGGATAGATTCGTGCGAATGAATTTTAATGGATCGTACGAAGGAATTAGAATGGATCGTACGAAAGAATTAGAATAGATCATACGAAGAAATTAGAATGGATCGTACGAATGAATTAGAATGGATCGTATGAATGAATTAGAATGGATCGTGCGAATGAATTAAAATGGGTCGTATGAATGAAATAGAATGGATCGTATGAATTAGAATGGATCATACGAATAAAATAGAATGGATCGTACGAATGAATTAGAATAGATTGTGCGAATGGATTAGAATGGATCATACGATTGAGTAAGAATGGATTGTACGAATGAATAGAATAGATCGTACGAATGAATTAGAATGGATCATGCTAATGAATTAGAATTGATTATATGAATGAATTAGAATAGATTGTGCGAATGAATTAGAATGGATCGTACGAATGAATTGGAATGGATACATTCGTGCGAATGAATTAGAATGGATCGTATGAATGAATTAGAGTGGATACATTCGTACAAATGAATTAGAATGGATCGTACGAATGAATTAGAATGGATACATTCGTGCGAATGAATTAGAATGGATCATATTAATGAATTAGAATGGATCGTTTGAGTGAATGCGAATGGATCGTGCGAATGAATTAGAATGGATTGTACGAATGAATTAGAATGGATCGTACGAATGAATTAGAATGGATACATTCGGGCGAATCCATTCTATTTCATTCGTATGATCCATTCTAATTCATTCGCACGATCCATTCTAATTCATTCATACGATCCATTCTAATTCATTTGTACGATCCATTCTAATTCATTCGTACGATCCATTCTAATTCATTCGCACGATCTATTCTAATTCATTCGTACGATCCATTCTAATTCATTCGCACGATCCATTCTAATTCATTCATACGATCCATTCTATTTCATTCGTACGATCCATTCTTACTCATTCGTACGATCCATTCTAATTCATTTGCACGAAAGTATCCATTCTAATTCATTCGTACTATCCATTCTAATTCCTTCGTACGATCCATTCTAATTCTTTCGTACGATCCATTCTAATTCATTCGTACGATCCATTCTAATTCCTTCGTATGATCCATTCTAATTCATTCGTACGGTATGATTCATTCTAATTCATTCGTACGATTCATTCTAATTCAATCCATTCTAATTCATTCGTACGATCCATTCTAATTCATTCGTACGATCCATTCTAATTCATGCGCACAATCTATTCTAATTCATTCGCACAATCTATTTTAATTCATTCGTACGTTCCATTCTATTTCATTCGTACGATCCATTCTAATTCATTCGTACAATCCATTCTAATTCATTCGCACGATCCATTCTTACTCATTCGTACGATCCATTCTAATTCATTCGCACGATCCATTCTAATTCATTAATACGATCCATTCTAATTCATTCGCACGATCCATTCTAATTCATTCACACTCATACGATCCATTCTAATTCATTCGCACGAATGTATCCTTTCTAATTCATTCCTACGATCCATTCTAATTCATTCGCACAATCTATTCTAATTCATTCGAACGATCCATTCTAAGTCATTCGTACGATCCATTCTAATTCATTCGCACAATCCATTCTAATTCATTAGCACGATCCATTCTAATTCCTTCGTATGAATGAATTAGAATGGATCGTACGAATGAATTAAAATGGATCGTACGAATGAATTAGAATGGATCGTTCGAATGAATTAGAATAGATTGTGCGAATGAATTAGAATGGATCGTACGAATGAATTAGAAAGGATATATTCGTGCGAATGAATTAGAATGGATCGTATGAGTGTGAATGAATTAGAATATATTCGTGCGAATGAATTAGAATGGATCGTATGAGTGTGAATGAATTATAATGGATCGTGCGAATGAATTAGAATGGATCGTATTAATGAATTAGAATGGATCGTGCGAATGAATTAGAATGGGTCGTACGAATGAGTAAGAATGGATCATGCGAATGAATTAGAATGGATCATATTAATGAATTAGAATGGATCGTATGAATGAATTAGAATGGATCGTGCGAATAAATTAGAATGGATAGTATGAATGAATTAGAATAGATTGTGCAAATGAATTAGAATGGATCGTATGAATAAATTAGAATGGATACATTCGTGCGAATGAATTAGAATGGATTGTATGAATGAATTTAAATCGATCGTACGAATGAATTAGAATGGATCGTGCGAATGAATTACAATGGATCGTATGAATGAAATAGAATGGATTGTACGAATGAGATAGAATGGATCGTACGAATGAATTAGAATGGATACATTCATGCGAATGAATTAGAATGGATCATACGAATGAATTAGAATGGATTCATTCGTGCGAATGAATTAGAATGGATCGTACGAATGAGTAAGAATGGATCGTACAAATGAATTAGAATGGATTGAATTAGAATGAATCGTACGAATGAATTAGAATGGATCGTACGAATGAATTAGAATGGATCGTACAAATGAATTAGAATGGATTGAATTAGAATTAATCTTACGAATGAATTAGAATGAATCGTACCGTACGAATGAATTAGAATGGATCATACGAAGGAATTAGAATGGATCGTACGAATGAATTATAATGGATCGTACGAATGAATTAGAATGGATCGTACGAAGGAATTAGAATGGATCGTACGACGGAATTAGAATGGATAGTACGAATGAATTAGAATGGATACCTTCGTGCAAATGAATTAGAATGGATCGTACGAATGAGTAAGAATGGATCGTACGAATGAAATAGAATGGATCGTATGAATGAATTAGAATGGATCGTGCGAATGAATTAGAATGGATCGTACGAATGAATTAGAATAGATTGTGCGAATGAATTAGAATGGATCGTACGAATGAATTAGAATGGATCATACGAATGAATTAGAATGGATCGTATGAATGAATTAGAATGGATCGTGCGAATGAATTAGAATGGATCGTACAAATGAAATAGAATGGATTCGCACGAATGTATCCATTCTAATTCATTCGTACGATCCATTCTAATTCATTCGTACAATCTATTCTATTTCATTCGCACGATCCATTCGCATTCACTCAAACGATCCATTCTATTTCATTCATATAATCCATTCTAATTCATTCGCACGAATGTATCCATTCTAATTCATTCGTACGATCCATTCTAATTCATTTGTACGAATTTATCCACTCTAATTCATTCATACGATCCATTCTAATTCATTCGCACGAATGTATCCATTCCAATTCATTCGTACGATCCATTCTAATTCATTCGCACAATCTATTCTAATTCATTCGTACGATCAATTCTAATTCATTAGCATGATCCATTCTAATTCATTCGTACGATCTATTCTATTTCATTCGTACAATCCATTCTTACTCAATCGTATGATGCATTCTAATCCATTCGCACAATCTATTCTAATTCATTTGTACGATCCATTCTATTTCATTCGTATGATCCATTCTAATTCATACGATCCATTCTATTTCATTCATACGATCCATTTCAATTCATTCGCACGATCCATTCTAATTCATTCATACGATCCATTCTAATTCATTCGTACGATCCATTCTAATTTCTTCGTATGATCTAATCTAATTCCTTCGTACGATCCATTCTAATTCCTTCGTACGATCCATTCAAATTCATTCGCACGAATCTATCCATTCTAATTCATTCGTACGATCCATTCTAATTCATTCGCACGATCCATTCTAATTCATTAATACGATCCAATCTAATTCATTCATACGATCTATTCAAATTCATTTGCACGAATATATCCTTTCTAATTCATTCGTACGATCCATTCTAATTCATTCACACAATCTATTCTAAGTCATTAGTACGATCCGTTCTAATTCATTCGTACGATCCATTCTAATTCATGAGCACGACCCAAATTCATTTATCCGTACGATCTATTCTATTTCATTCGTCCGATCCATTCTTATCGCACGATCCATTCTAATTCATCCGCACGATCCATTCTCCATTCTAATTCCTTCGTACGATCCATTCTAATTCCTTCGTATCCATTCTAATTCACTCATACGATCCATTCTAATTCATTCATACGATCCATTCTAATTCATTCGCATGAATGTATCCATTCTAATTCATTCGTACGATCCATTCTAATTCATTCGCACAATCTATTCTAATTCATTCATACGATCCATCATAATTCATTCGCACGAATGTATCCATTCTAATTCATTCGTACAATCCATTCTATTTCATTCGTACGATCCATTCTTACTCATTCGTATGAACCATTCGTATCCATTCTAATTCATTCGTACGATCTATTCTAATTCATTCGTACGATCCATTCTAATTCATTAATACGATCCAATCTAATTCATTCATACGATCCATTCTAATTCATTCGTACGATCCATTCTAATTCATTCGCACGATCCATTCTAATTCATTCGCACGAACCATTCTAATTCATTCATACGATCCATTCTAATTCATTCGTACGATCCATTCTAATTCATTCGCACGATCCATTCTAATTCATTCGCACGAATGTATCGATTCTAATTCATTCGTATGATCCATTCTAATTCATTCACACGATCCATTCTAATTCATTCATACAATCCATTCTATTTCTTTTGCACGAATGTATCCATTCTAATTCATTCGTACGATCCATCCTATTTCATTCGTACGATCCATTCTAATTCATTCGTACAATCCATTCTAATTCATTCGCACGATCTATTCGAATTCATTCGCACGAATGTATCCACTCTAATTCAGTCATACGATCCATTCTAATTCCTTCGTACGATCCATTCTATTTCATTCGTATGATCCATTCTATTTCATTCATATAATCCATTCTAATTCATACATAAGATCCATTCTAATTCATTTATACAATCCAATCTAATTCATTCATACAATCCATTCTAATTCATTCGCACGAATGTATCCATTCTAATTCATTAATACGATCCAATCTAATTCATTCATACGAATGAATTAGAATGGATACATTCGTGCAAAAGAAATAGAATGGATTGTATGAATGAATTAGAATGGATCGTGTGAATGAATTAGAATAGATCATACGAATGAATTAGAATGGATACATTCGTGCGAATGAATTAGAAAGGATCGTGCGAATGAATTAGAATGGATCGTATGAATGAATTAGAATGGATCATATGAATGAATTAGAATGGATCGTGCGAATGAATTAGAATGGATCGTGCGAATGAATTAGAATGGATCGTACGAATGAATTAGAATGGACACATTCATGCGAATGAATTAGAATGGATCGTATGAATGAATTAGAATGGATCGTATGAGTGAATTAGAATGGATACGAAGGAATTAGAATGGATCGTACGAAGGAATTAGAATGGAGAATGGATCGTGCGAATGAATTAGAATGGATCGTGCGATAAGAATGGATCGGACGAATGAAATAGAATAGATTGTACGGATAAATGAATTTGGATCGTGCTAATGAATTAGAATGGATCGTACGAATGAATTAGAATGGATCCTACTAATGAATTAGAATAGATTGTGTGAATGAATTAGAATGGATCGTACGAATGAATTAGAAAGGATATATTCGTGCGAATGAATTAGAATAGATCGTATGAATGAATTAGATTGGATCGTATTAATGAATTAGAATAGATCGTGCGAATGAATTAGAATGGATCGTACGAATGAATTAGAATGGATAGATTCGTGCGAATGAATTTGAATGGATCATACGAAGGAATTAGAATGGATCGTACGAAGGAATTAGAATAGATCATACGAAGAAATTAGAATGGATCGTACGAATGAATTAGAATGGATCGTATGAATGAATTAGAATGGATCGTGCGAATGAATTAAAATGGATCGTATGAATGAAATAGAATGGATCGTATGAATTAGAATGGATCATACGAATGAAATAGAATGGATCGTACGAATGAATTAGAATAGATTGTGCGAATGGATTAGAATGGATCATACGATTTAGTAAGAATGGATTGTACGAATGAAATAGAATAGATCGTACGAATGAATTAGAATGGATCATGCTAATGAATTAGAATTGATCGTACGAATGAATTAGAATAGATTGTGCGAATGAATTAGAATGGATCGTATGAATCAATTGGAATGGATACATTCGTGCGAATGAATTAGAATGGATCGTATGAATGAATTAGAGTGGATACATTCGTACAAATGAATTAGAATGGATCGTACGAATGAATTAGAATGGATACATTAGTGCGAATGAATTAGAATGGATCATATGAATGAATTAGAATGGATCGTTTGAGTGAATGCGAATGGATCCTGCGAATGAATTAGAATGGATTGTACGAATGAATTAGAATGGATCGTACGAATGAATTAGAATGGATACATTCGTGCGAATCCATTCTATTTCATTCGTACGATCCATTCTAATTCATTCGCACGATCCATTCTAATTCATTCATACGATCCATTCTAATTCATTCGTACGATCCATTCTAATTTATTCGTACGATCCATTCTAATTTATTCGTAGGATCCATTCTAATTCATTCGTACTATCCATTCTAATTCATTCGCACGATCCATTCTAATTCATTCATACGATCCATTCTATTTCATTCGTACGATCCATTCTTACTCATTCGTACGATCCATTCTAATTCATTTGCACGAAGGTATCCATTCTAATTCATTCGTACTATCCATTCTAATTCCTTCGTACGATCCATTCTAATTCCTTCGTATGATCCATTCTAATTTATTCGTACGATCCATTCTAATTCATTCGTACGATCCATTCTAATTCCTTCGTACGATCCATTCTAATTCATTCGTACGGTATGATTCATTCTAATTCATTCGTACGATTCATTCTAATTCAATCCATTCTAATTCATTCGTACGATCCATTCTAATTCATTCGTACGATCCATTCTAATTCATTCGTACGATTCATTCAAATTCAATCCATTCTAATTCATTCGTACGATCCATTCTTACTCATTCGTACGATCCATTCTAATTCATTCACACGAGTGAATCCATTCTAATTCATTCGTATGATCCATTCTAATTCATTCGCATGAATGTATCCATTCTAATTCATTCGTACGATCCATTCTATCTCATTCGTACAATCCATTCTATTTCATTCGTACGATCCATTCTAATTCATTCGCACGATCCATTCTAATTCATTCGCATGATCCCTTCTAATTCATTCGTACGATCGATTCTAATTCATTCATACGATCCATTCTAATTCATTCGCACGAATGTATCCATTCTAATTCATTCGTACGATCCATTCTAATTCATTCGCACAATCTATATATTTTAATTCATTCATACGATCCATTCTAATTTATTCGCACGATCCATTCTAATTCATTCATACGATCCATTCTAATTCATTCATATGATCCATTCTAATTCATTCGCACGATCCATTCTTACTCATTCGTACGATCCATTCTAATTATTCACACGATCCATTCTAATTCATTCGTACGAATGAGTAAGAATGGATCGTGCGAATGAATTAGAATGGATCATATGAATGAATTAGAATGGATCGTATGAATGAATTAGAATGGATCTTGCGAATAAATTAGAATGGATCATATGAATGAATTAGAATAGATTGTGCGAATGAATTAGATTGGATCGTACGAAGGAATTAGAATGGATACATTCGTGCGAATGAATTAGAATGGATCATATGAATGAATTAGAATCGATCGTACGAATGAATTAGAATGGATCATGCGAATGAATTAGAATGGATCGTGCGAATGAATTAGAATGGATCGTACAAATAAAATAGAATGGATTATACGAATGAGATAGAATGGATCGTACGAATGAATTAGAATGGATACATTCATGCGAATGAATTAGAATGGATCATACGAATGAATTAGAATGGATTCATTCGTGCGAATGAATTAGAATGGATCGTACGAATGAGTAAGAATGGATCGTACGAATTAATTAGAATGGATTGAATTAGAATGAATCGTACGAAGGAATTAGAATGGATCGTACGAATGAATTAGAATGGATCATACGAATGAATTAGAATGGATTGAATTAGAATGAATCGTACGAATGAATTAGAATGAATCATACCGTACGAATGAATTAGAATGGATCATACGAAGGAATTAGAATGGATCGTTCGAAAGAATTAGAATGGATCGTACGAATGAGTAAGAATGGATCGTACGAATGAAATAGAATGGATCGTATGAATGAATTAGAATGGATCGTGCGAATGAATTAGAATGGATACATTCGTGCGAATGAATTAGAATGGATCGTATGAATGAATTAGATTGGATCGTATTAATGAATTAGAATGGATCATACGAATGAATTAGAATAGATCATACAAATGAATTAGAATGGATACGAATGGATCGTACGAATGAGTAAGAATGGATCGTACGAATGAAATAGAATGGATTGTACGAATGAATTAGAATGGATACATTCGTGCGAATGAATTAGAATGGATCATATGAATGAATTAGAATGGATCGTTTGAGTGAATGCGAATGGATCGTGCGAATGAATTAGAATGGATTGTACGAATGAATTAGAATGGATCGTACGAATGAATTAGAATGGATCGTACGAATGAATTAGAATGGATCGTACGAATGAATTAGAATTGATTGTGCGAATGAATTAGAATGGATCGTACGAATGAATTGGAATGGATACATTCGTGTGAATGAATTAGAATGGATCGTATGAATGAATTAGAGTGGATACATTCGTACAAATGAATTAGAATGGATCGTACGAATGAATTAGAATGGATCGTACGAATGAATTAGAATGGATCGTACGAATGAATTAGAATGGATCGTGCGAATGAATTAGAATGGATCGTACGAATGAATTAGAATGGATTGTGCGAATAAATTAGAATGGATCATACGAAGGAATTAGAATGGATCGTACGAATGAATTAGAATGGATCGTACGAATGAATTAGAATGGATACATTCGTGCGAATGAATTAGAATGGATCGTGCGAATGAATTAGAATGGATCGTACGAATGAATTAGAATGGATCGTATGAATGAATTAGATTGGATCGTATTAATGAATTAGAATGGATCGTATGAATGAATTAGAATAGATCGTGCGAATGAATTAGAATGGATCGTACGAATGAATTAGAATAGATTGTGTGAATAAATTAGAATGGATCGTACGAATGAATTAGAATGGATCGTACGAATGAATTAGAATGGATCGTAAGAATGAATTAGAATGGATCGTGCGAATGAATTAGATTGGATCGTACGAATGAAATAGAATGGATTCGCACGAATGTATCCATTCTAATTCATTCGTACGATCCATTCTAATTCATTCGTACAATCCATTCTAATTCATTCGCACGATCCATTCGCATTCACTCAAACGATCCATTCTAATTCATTCATATGATCCATTCTAATTCATTCGCACGAATGTATCTATTCTATTTCATTCGTACGATCCATTCTAATTCATTCGTACGATCCATTCTTACTCATTCGTACGATCCATTCTAATTCATTCGCACGATCCATTCTACTTCATTCGTACTATCCATTCTAATTATTTCGTACGATCCATTCTAATTCCTTCGTACGATCCATTCTAATTCATTTGTACGATCTATTCTAATTCATTCGTACGATCCATTCTAATTCATTCATACGATCCATTCTAATTCATTCGTACGATCCATTCTAATTCATTCGTACGATTCATTCTAATTCATTCGCACGATCCGTTCTAATTCATTCATACGATCCATTCTAATTCATTCGTATGTATCCATTCTAATTCATTCATACGATCCAATCTAATTCTACGATCCATTCTTACTTATTCGTATTATCCATTTTAATTCATTCACACGAATGTATCAACTCTAATTCATTCGTATGATCCATTCTAATTCATTCGCACGAATGTATCCATTCTAATTCATTCGTACGATCCATTCTAATTCATTCGTACGATCCATTCTAATTCATTCGTACGATCCAGTCTAATTCCTTCGTATGATCCATTCTAATTCATTCGCACGAATGTATCCATTCAAATTCATTCGTACGATCCATTCTAATTCATTCGCACGATCTATTCTAATTCATTCATACGATCCATTCTATTTCATTCGTACGATCCATTCTTACTCATTCGTACGATCCATTCTAATTCATTCGCACGATCCATTCTAATTCATTCGTACGATCCATTCTATTTCATTCATACGATCCATTCTAATTCATTCATACGATCCATTCTAATTTATTCGCACGATCCATTCTAATTCATTCGCATGATCCATTCTAATTTATTCGTACGATCGATTCTAATTCATTCATACGATCCATTCTAATTCATTCGCACGAATGTATCCATTCTTATTAGAATGGATCGTATGAATGAATTAGAATAGATTGTGCGAATGAATTAGAATGGATCGTACGAATGAATTCGAATGTATCCTTTCTAATTCATTCATACGATCCATTCTAATTCATTCGCACGATCCATTCTAATTCATTCGTACGATCCATTCTAATTCATTCGCACAATCTATTCTAATTCATTCGTACGATCCATTCTAATTCATTCGCACGATCCATTCTAATTCATTCATACGATCCATTCTATTTCATTCGTACGATCCATTCTTACTCATTCGTACGATCCATTCGAATTCATTTGCACGAAGGTATCCATTCTAATTCATTTGTACTATCCATTCTAATTCCTTCGTACGATTCATTCTAATTCCTTCGTACAATCCATTCTAATTCATTCGTACGATCCATTCTAATTCATTCGTACGATCCATTCTAATTCCTTCGTATGATCTATTCTAATTCATTCGTACGGTATGATTCATTCTAATTCATTCGTACGATTCATTCTAATTCAATCCATTCTAATTCATTCGTACGATCCATTCTAATTCATTCGTACGATCTATTCTAATTCATTCGTATGATTCATTCTAATTCAATCCATTCTAATTCATTCGTACGATCCATTCTAATTCATTCGCACGATCCATTCTAATTCATTCGTACGATCCATTCTATTTCATTCATACGATCCATTCTAATTCATTCATACGATCTATTCTAATTCTTTCGCACGAATGTATCCATTCTAATTCATTCGTACGATCCATTCTAATTCATTCGCACGATCCATTGTAATTCATTCATACAATCCATTCTAATTCTTTTGCACGAACGTATCCACTCTAATTCATTCGTACGATCCATTCTAATTCATTTGTACGAATGTATCCTTTCTAATTCATTCGTACGATCCATTCTAATTCATTCGTACGATCCATTCTAATTCATTCGTATGATCCATTCTAATTCATTCGTACGATCCATTCTAATTCATTCGCACGATCCATTGAATTAGAATGGATACATTCGTGCGAATCCATTCTATTTCATTCGTACGATCCATTCTATTTCATTCGTACGATCCAATCTAATTCATTCGTACGATCCATTCTAATTCATTCGTACGATCCAATCTAATTCATTCGTACTATCCATTCTAATTCCTTCGTACGATCTACTCTAATTCCTTCATACGATCCATTCTAATTCATTCGTACGATCCATTCTAATTCCTTCCTATGATCCATTCTAATTCATTCGTTCGGTATGATTCATTCTAATTCATTCGTACGATTCATTATAATTCAATCCATTCTAATTCATTCGTACGATCCATTCTAATTCATTCGTACGATCCATTCTAATTCATTCGTACGATCCATTCTAATTCATTTGTACGAATGTATCCTTTCTAATTCATTCGTACGATCCATTCTAATTCATTCGTACGATCCATTCTAATTCATTCGTACGATCCATTCTAATTCATTCGTACGATCCATTCTAATTCATTCGCACGATCCATTCTAATTCATTCGTACGATTCATTCTAATTTAATCCATTCTAATTCATTCCATTCTAATTCATTCGCACGATCCATTCGCATTCACTCAAACGATCCAATCTAATTCATTCATACAATCCATTCTACGATCCATTCTAATTCATTCGTACGATCCATTCTAATTCATTCATACAATCTATTCTAACACATTCGTAGGATCGTGCGAATGAATTAGAATGGATCGTGCGAATGAGTTAGAATAGATCGTACGAATGAATTAGAATGGATCGAACGAATGAATTAGAATGGATCGTACGAATGAATTAGAAAGGATACATTCGTACAAATGAATTAGAATGGATCGTACGAATGAATTAGAGTGGATACATTCGTACAAATGAATTAGAATGGATCGTACGAATGAATTAGAATGGATCGTACGAATGAATTAGAATGGATCGTACGAATGAATTAGAATGGATTGAATTAGAATGAATCGTACGAATGAATTAGAATGAATCATACCGTACGAATGAATTAGAATGGATCATAGGAAGGAATTAGAATGGATCGTACGAATGAATTAGAATGGATCGTACGAAGGAATTAGAATAGATCGTACGAAGGAATTAGAATGGATAGTACGAATGAATTAGATTGGATCGTTCGAATGAATTAGAATGGATCGTACGAATGAATTAGATTGGATCATACGAATGAAATAGAATGGATCGTATGAATGAATTAGAATGGATCGTGCAAAGGAATTAGAATGGATCGTACGAATGAAATATAATGGATTTGCACGAATGTATCCAATCTAATTCAATGGATCGTGCGAATGAATTAGAATGGATCGTACGAATGAATTAGAATGGATCATACGAATGAATTAGAATGGATCGTACGAATGAATTAGAATGGATCGTACGAATGAATTAGAAAGGATACATTCGTACAAATGAATTAGAATGGATCGTACGAATGAATTAGAGTGGATACGTTCGTGCAAAAGAATTAGAATGGATTGTATGAATGAATTAGAATGGATCGTGCGAATGAATTAGAATGGATCGTACGAATGAATTAGAATGGATACATTCGTGCGAAAGAATTAGAATAGATCGTATGAATGAATTAGAATGGATCGTATGAATGAAATAGAATGGATCGTACGAATGAATTAGAATGGATCGTGCGAATGAATTAGAATGGATCGTACGAATGAATTAGAATGGATTGAATTAGAATGAATCATACGAATGAATTAGAATAGATCGTACGAATGAATTAGAATGGATCGTACGAATGAATTAGAATGGATTGAATTAGAATGAATCGTACGAATGAATTAGAATGAATCATACCGTACGAATGAATTAGAATAGATCATACGAAGGAATTAGAATGGATCGTACGAATGAATTAGAATGGATTGTACGAAGGAATTAGAATGGATCGTACGAAGGAATTAGAATGGATAGTACGAATGAATTAGAATGGATACCTTCGTGCAAATGAATTAGAATGGATCGTACGAATGAGTAAGAATGGATCGTACGAATGAAATAGAATGGATCGTATGAATGAATTAGAATGGATCTTGCGAATGAATTAGAATGGATCGTACGAATGAATTAGAATAGATTGTATGAATGAATTAGAATGGATCGTACGAATGAATTAGAATGGATCGTATGAATGAATTAGAATGGATCGTATGAATGAATTAGAATGGATCGTGCGAATGAATTAGAATGGATCGTACGAATGAAATAGAATGGATTCGCACAAATGTATCCATTCTAATTCATTCGTACGATCCATTCTAATTCATTCGTATGATCTATTCTAATTCATTCGCATGATCCATTATAATTCATTCATACGATCCAATCTAATTCATTCGTACGATCCATTCTAATTCATTCGCACGAATGTATCAACTCTAATTCATTCGTATGATCCATTCTAATTCATTCATACATGTACGAATGAATTAGAATGGATACATTCATGCGAATGAATTAGAATGGATCGTATGAATGAATTAGATTGGATCGTATGCATGAATTAGAATGGATCGTGCGAATGAATTAGAATGGATCGTGAGAATGAATTAGAATGGATCGAATGAATGAATTAGAATGGATCGTACGAATGAGTAAGAATGGATCGTACGAATGAATTAGAATGGATCGTACGAATGAATTAGAATGGATACATTCGTGCGAATTAATTAGAATGGATCATATGAATGAATTAGAATGGATCGTTTGAGTGAATGCGAATGGATCGTGCGAATGAATTAGAATGGATCGTACGAATGAATTAGAATGGATCGTGCGAATGAATTAGAATGGATCGTACGAATGAAATAGAATGGATTCGCACAAATGTATCCATTCTAATTCATTCGTACGATCCATTCTAATTCATTCGTATGATCTATTCTAATTCATTCGCATGATCCATTATAATTCATTCATACGATCCAATCTAATTCATTCGTACGATCCATTCTAATTCATTCGGACGAATGTATCAACTCTAATTCATTCGTATGATCCATTCTAATTCATTCATACATGTACGAATGAATTAGAATGGATACATTCGTGCGAATGAATTAGAATGGATCGTATGAATGAATTAGATTGGATCGTATGCATGAATTAGAATGGATCGTGCGAATGAATTAAAATGGATCGTGAGAATGAATTAGAATGGATCGAACGAATGAATTAGAATGGATCGTACGAATGAGTAAGAATGGATCGTACGAATGAATTAGAATGGATCGTACGAATGAATTAGAATGGATACATTCGTGCGAATGAATTAGAATGGATCATATGAATGAATTAGAATGGATCGTTTGAGTGAATGCGAATGGATCGTGCGAATGAATTAGAATGGATCGTACGAATGAATTAGAATGGATCGTACGAATGAATTAGAATGGATCGTGCGAATGAATTAGAATGGATCGTACGAATGAAATAGAATGGATTCGCACGAATGTATCCATTCTAATTCATTCGTACGATCCATTCTAATTCATTCGTACAATCCATTCTAATTCATTCGCACGATCCATTCGCATTCACTCAAACGATCCATTCTAATTCATTCATATGATCCATTCTAATTCATTCGCACGAATGTATCCATTCTAATTCATTCGTACGATCCATTCTAATTCATTCGTACGATCCATTCTTACTCATTCTACGATCCATTCTAATTCATTCGTTCGATCCATTCTAATTCATTCGTACGATCCATTCTAATTCATTCGCACGATCCATTCTAATTCATGCATACGATCCAATCTAATTCATTCATACGATCCATTCTAATTCATTCGCACGAATGTATCCATTCTAATTCATTCGTACATGTATGAATGAATTAGAATGGATCGTACGAATGAATTAGAGTTGATACATTCGTGCGAATGAATTAGAATGGATCGTACGAATGAATTAGATTGGATCGTATGAATGAATTATAATGGATCATGCGAATGAATTAGAATAGATCATACGAATGAATTAGAATGGATCGTACGAATGAATTAGAATGGATACATTTGTGCGAATCCATTCTATTTCATTCGTACGATCCATTCTAATTCATTCGCACGATCCATTCTAATTCGTTCATACGATCCATTCTAATTCATTCGCACGATCCATTCTAATTCATTCATACGATCCATTCTAATTCATTCGCACGAATGTATCAATGGATCGTACGAATGAATTAGAATGGATTGAATTAGAATGAATCGTACGAATGAATTAGAATGGATCGTGCGAATGAATTAGAATGGATTGTACGAATGAATTAGAATGGATCGTACGAATGAATTAGAATGGATCATGCGAATGAATTTGAATGGATCGTACGAATGAATTAGAAAGGATACATTCGAATTCATTCGTACGATCCATTCTAATTCATTCGCACAATCTATTCTAATTCATTCGTACGATCCATTCTAATTAGAATGGATACATTCGTGCGAATGAATTAGAATGGATCGTATGAATGAATTAGAATCGATCGTACGAATAAATTAGAATGGATCATGCGAATGAATTAGAATGGATCGTGCGAATAAATTAGAATGGATCGTATGAATGAATTAGAATGGATCGTATGAATGAAATAGAATGGATCGTACGAATGAATTAGAATGGATCGTCCGAATGAATTAGAATGGATCGTACGAATGAGTACGAATGGATCATAGAATGAAATAGAATGGATCGTATGAATGAATTTGAATGGATCGTGCGAATGAATTAGAATGGATCGTACGAATGAATTTGAATGGATACATTCGTGCGAATGAATTAGAATGGATCATACGAAGGAATTAGACTGGATCGTACGAATGAATTAGAATGGATCGTACGAATGAATTAGAATGGATACATTCGTGCGAATGAATTAGAATGGATCATACGAATGAATTAGAGTTGATACATTCGTGTGAATGAATTAAAATGGATAATACGAATGAGTAAGAATGGATCGTAGAATTAGAATGGATCGTATGAATGAATTAGAATGGATACATACGAATGAATTAGAATGGATCGTATGAATGAATTAGAATGGATCGTGCGAATGAATTAGAATGAATCGTACGAATGAATTAGAATGGATCGTACGAATGAATTAGAATGGATCGTATGAATGAATTAGAATGGATCGTACGAATGAATTAGAATAGATCGTACAAATGAATTAGAATGGATCGTACGAAGGAATTAGAATGGATCGTACGAAGGAATTAGAATGGATAGTACGAATGAAGTAGAATGGATCGTGCGAATGAATTAGAATGGATCGTATGAATGAGTAAGAATGGATCGTACAAATGAATTAGAATGGATCGTACGAATGAAATAGAATGGATACATTCGTGCGAATGAATTAGAATGGATCATATGAATGAATTAGAATGGATCGTTTGAGTGAATGCGAATGGATCGTGCGAATGAATTAGAATGGATTGTACGAATGAATTAGAATGGATCGTACGAATGAATTAGAATGGATACATTCGTGCGAATCCATTCTATTTCATTCGTACAATCCATTCTAATTCATTCGCACGATCCATTCTAATTCATTCTTACGATCCATTCTAATTCATTCGTACGATCCATTCTAGTTCATTCGTACGATCCATTCTAATTCATTCGCACAATCTATTCTAATTCATTCGTACGATCCATTCTAATTCATTCGCACGATCTATTCTAATTCATTCATACGATCCATTCTAATTCATTAATACGATCCAATCTAATTCATTCATACGATCCATTCTAATTCATTCGTACGATCCATTCTAATTCATTCGCACGATCCATTCTAATTCATTCGCACGAATGTATCCATTCTAATTCATTCGTACGATCCATTCTAATTCATTCATACGATCCATTCTAATTCATTCGTACGATCCATTCTAATTCCTTCGTATGATCCATTTTAATTTATTCGCACAATCCATTCTAATTCATTCGTACGATCCATTCTAATTCATTCGTACGATCCATTCTAATTCATTCGCACGATCCATTCTAATTCATTCGTACGATCCATTCTAATTCATTCGTACGATCTATTCTAATTCATTCGTACGATCCATTCTAATTCATTTGTACGAATGTATCCACTCTAATTCATTCATACGATCCATTCTAATTCATTCGCACGAATGTATCCATTCCAATTCATTCGTACGATCCATTCTAATTCATTCGCACAATCTATTCTAATTCATTCGTACGATCCATTCTAATTCATTCGTACGATCCATTCTAATTCATTCGTACAATCCATTCTAATTCATTCGCACGATCCATTCGCATTCACTCAAACGATCCATTCTAATTCATTCATATGATCTATTCTAATTCATTCGCACGAATGTATCTATTCTAATTCATTCGTACAATCCATTCTATTTCATTCGTACGATCCATTCTTACTCATTCGTACGATCCATTCGTATCCATTCTAATTCATTCGTACGATCTATTCTAATTCATTTGTACGATCCATTCTAATTCATTAATACGATCCAATCTAATTCATTCATACGATCCATTCTAATTCATTCGCACGAATGTATCCATTCTAATTCACTCACACGATCCATTCTAATTCATTCATACGATCCATTCTATTTCATTCGTACAATCCATTCTTACTCATTCGTACGATCCATTCTAATTCATTCGTACGATCCATTCTAATTCCTTCATATGATCCATTCTAATTCATTCGTACGGTATGATTCATTCTAATTCATTCGTACGATTCATTCTAATTCAATCCATTCTAATTCATTCGTACGATCCATTCTAATTCATTCGTACGATCCATTCTAATTCATTCGTACGATTCATTCTAATTCAATCCATTCTAATTCATTCGTACGATCCATTCTTACTCATTCGTACGATCCATTCTAATTCATTCGCACGAATGAATCCATTCTAATTCATTCGTATGATCCATTCTAATTCATTTGCTTGAATGTATCCATTCTAATTCATTCGTACGATCCATTCTATCTCATTCGTACAATCCATTCTATTTCATTCGTACGATCCATTCTAATTCATTCGCACGATCCATTCTAATTCATTCGCATGATCCATTCTAATTCATTCGTACGATCGATTCTAATTCATTCATACGATCCATTCTAATTCATTCGCACAATCTATTCTAATTCATTCATACGATCCATTCTAATTTATTCACACGATCCATTCTAATTCATTCATACGATCCATTCTAATTCATTCATATGATCCATTCTAATTCATTCGCACGATCCATTCTTACTCATTCGTACGAATGAATTAGAATGGATCGTATTAATGAATTAGAATGGATCGTGTGAATGAATTAGAATGGATCGTACGAATGAGTAAGAATGGATCGTGCGAATGAATTAGAATGGATCATATGAATGAATTAGAATGGATCATATGAATGAATTAGAATGGATCGTGCGAATAAATTAGAATGGATCGTATGAATGAATTAGAATAGATTGTGCGAATGAATTAGAATGGATCGTACGAAGGAATTAGAATGGATACATTCATGCGAATGTATTAGAATGGATCGTATGAATGAATTAGAATCGATCGTACGAATGAATTAGAATGGATCATGCGAATGAATTAGAATGGATCGTGCGAATGAATTAGAATGGATCGTACGAATGAAATAGAATGGATTGTACGAATGAGATAGAATGGATCGTACGAATGAATTAGAATGGATACATTCATGCGAATGAATTAGAATGGATCATACGAATGAATTAGAATGGATTCATTCGTGCGAATGAATTAGAATGGATCGTACGAATGAGTAAGAATGGATCGTACGAATGAATTAGAATGGATTGAATTAGAATGAATCGTCCGAATGAATTAGAATGGATCGTACGAATGAATTAGAATGGATCGTACGAATGAATTAGAATGGATTGAATTAGAATGAATCGTACGAATGAATTAGAATGAATCATACCGTACGAATGAATTAGAATGGATCGTATGAATGAATTAGAATAGATCGTACGAATGAATTAGAATGGATCGTACGAAGGAATTAGAATGGATCGTACGAAGGAATTAGAATGGATAGTACGAATGAATTAGAATGGATACCTTCGTGCAAATGAATTAGAATGGATCGTACGAATGAGTAAGAATGGATCGTACGAATGAAATAGAATGGATCGTATGAATGAATTAGAATGGATCGTGCGAATGAATTAGAATGGATCGTACGAATGAATTAGAATAGATTGTGCGAATGAATTAGAATGGATCGTACGAATGAATTAGAATGGATCGTACGAATGAATTAGAATGGATCGTATGAATGAATTAGAATGGATCGTGCGAATGAATTAGAATGGATCGTACAAATGAAATAGAATGGATTCGCACGAATGTATCCATTCTAATTCATTCGTACGATCCATTCTAATTCATTCGTACAATCCATTCTAATTCATTCGCACGATCCATTCGCATTCACTCAAACGATCCATTCTAATTCATTCATATGATCCATTCTAATTCATTCGCACGAATGTATCCATTCTAATTCATTCATACGATCCATTTTAAGTCATTTGTACGAATGTATCCACTCTAATTCATTCATACGATCCATTCTAATTCATTCGCACGAATGTATCTATTCCAATTCATTCGTACGATCCATTCTAATTCATTCGTGCAAAAGAAATAGAATGGATTGTATGAATGAATTAGAATGGATCGTGTGAATGAATTAGAATGGATCATACGAATGAATTAGAATGTATACATTCGTGCGAATGAATTAGAATGGATCGTGCAAATGAATTAGAATGGATCGTACGAATGAATTAGAATGGATCGTATAAATGAATTAGAATGGATCGTGCGAATGAATTAGAATGGATCGTGCGAATGAATTAGAATGGATCGTACGAATGAATTAGAATGGATCGTATGAATGAATTAGATTGGATCGTATTAATGAATTAGAATGGATCGTACGAATGAATTAGAATAGATCGTACGAATGAATTAGAATGGATACGAATGGATCGTACGCATGAGTAAGAATGGATCGTACGAATGAAATAGAATGGATTGTACGAATGAATTAGAACGGATACATTCGTGCGAATGAATTATGATGGATCGTATGAATGAATTAGAATAGATTGTGCGAATGAATTAGAATAGATCGTACGAATGAATTAGAATGGATACATTCATGCGAATGAATTAGAATGGATCGTATGAATGAATTAGAATGGATCGTATGAGTGAATTAGAATGGATACGAAGGAATTAGAATAGATCGTACGAAGGAATTAGAATGGAGAATGGATCGTGCGAATGAATTAGAATGGATCGTGCGATAAGAATGGATCGGACGAATGAAATAGAATAGATCGTACGGATAAATGAATTTGGATCGTGCTAATGAATTAGAATGGATCGTACGAATGAATTAGAATGGATCGTACTAATGAATTAGAATAGATTGTGTGAATGAATTAGAATGGATCGTACGAATGAATTAGAAAGGATATATTCGTGCGAATGAATTAGAATAGATCGTATGAATTAATTAGATTGGATCGTATTAATGAATTAGAATGGATCGTGCGAATGAATTAGAATGGATCGTACGAATGAATTAGAATGGATAGATTCGTGTGAATGAATTTGAATGGATCGTATGAAGGAATTAGAATGGATCGTACGAAGGAATTGGAATAGATCATACGAAGAAATTAGAATGGATCGTACGAATGAATTAGAATGGATCGTATGAATGAATTAGAATGGATCGTGCGAATGAATTAAAATGGATCGTATGAATGAAATAGAATGGATCGAATGAATTAGAATGGATCATACGAATGAAATAGAATGGATCGTACGAATGAATTAGAATAGATTGTGCGAATGGATTAGAATGGATCATACGATTGAGTAAGAATGGATTGTACGAATGAAATAGAATAGATCGTACGAATGAATTAGAATGGATCATGCTAATGAATTAGAATTGATCGTACGAATGAATTAGAATAGATTGTGCGAATGAATTAGAATGGATCGTACGAATGAATTGGAATGGATACATTCGTGCGAATGAATTAGAATAAATCGTATGAATGAAATAGAGTGGATACATTCGTACAAATGAATTAGAATGGATCGTACGAATGAATTAGAATGGATACATTCGTGCGAATGAATTAGAATGGATCATATGAATGAATTAGAATGGATCGTTTGAGTGAATGCGAATGGATCGTGCGAATGAATTAGAATGGATTGTACGAATGAATTAGAATGGATCGTACGAATGAATTAGAATGGATACATTCGTGCGAATCCATTCTTTTTCATTCGTACGATCCATTCTAATTCATTCGCACGATCCATTCTAATTCATTCATACGATCCATTCTAATTCATTCGTACGATCCATTCTAATTCATTCGTACGATCCATTCTAATTCAATCGCACAATCTATTCTATTTCATTCGTACGATCCATTCTAATTCATTCGCACGATCCATTCTAATTCATTCATACGATCCATTCTATTTCATTCGTACGATCCATTCTTACTCATTCGTACGATCCATTCTAATTCATTTGCACGAAGGTATCCATTCTAATTCATTCGTACTATCCATTCTAATTCCTTCGTACGATCCATTCTAATTCCTTCGTACGATCCATTCTAATTCATTCGTACGATCCATTCTAATTCATTCGTACGATCCATTATAATTCCTTCGTATGATCCATTCTAATTCATTCGTACGGTATGATTCATTCTAATTCATTCGTACGATTCATTCTAATTCAATCCATTCTAATTCATTCGTACGATCCATTCTAATTCATTCATACGATCCATTCTAATTCATTCATACGATTCATTCTAATTCAATCCATTCTAATTCATTCGTACGATCCATTCTTACTCATTCGTACGATCCATTCTAATTCATTCGCATGAATGAATCCATTCTAATTCATTCGTATGATCCATTCTAATTCATTCGCATGAATGTATCCATTCTAATTCATTCGTACGATCCATTCTATCTTATTCGTACAATCCATTCTATTTCATTCGTACGATCCATTCTAATTCATTCGCACGATCCATTCTAATTCATTCGCATGATCCATTCTAATTCATTCGTACGATCGATTCTAATTTATTCATACGATCCATTCTAATTCATTCGCACGAATGTATCCATTCTAATTTATTCGTACGATCCATTCTAATTCATTCGCACAATCTATTCTAATTCATTCATACGATCCATTCTAATTTATTCGCACGATCCATTCTAATTCATTCATACGATCCATTCTAATTCATTCATATGATCCATTCTAATTCATTCGCACGATCCAATCTTACTCATTCGTACGATCCATTCTAATTTATTCGCACGATCCATTCTAATTCATTAATACGATCCATTCTAATTCATTCGCACGATCCATTCTAATTCATTCACACTCATACGATCCATTCTAATTCATTCGCACGAATATATTCTAATTCATTCACAGTCATACGATCCATTCTAATTCATTCGCACGAATATATCCTTTCTAATTCATTCGTACGATCCATTCTAATTCATTCGTACAATCTATTCTAATTCATTCGAACGATCCATTCTAATTCATTCGTACGATCCATTCTAATTCATTCGTACGATCCATTCTAATTCATTCGCACGATCCATTCTAATTCATTCGCACGATCCATTCTAATTCATTCGCACGATCCATTCTAATTCATTTATACGATCCAATCTAATTCATTCATACGATCCATTCTAATTCTTTCACACGAATGTATCCATTCTAATTCATTCGTATGATCCATTCTAATTCATTAGCACGAAAAAACACGATCCACTCACATACGAATAAATTAGAATGAATTAGAATGGATTGTGTGAATGAATTAGAATGGATCGTATGAATGAATTAGAATGGATCGTTCGAATGAATTAGAATATGGATCGTACGAAGGAATTAGAATGGATCGTACGAATGAATTCGAATGTATCCTTTCTAATTCATTCGTACGATCCATTCTAATTCATTCGTACGATCCATTCTAATTCATTCGCACGATCCATTCTAATTCATTCGTACGATCCATTCTAATTCATTCGCATGATCCATTCTAATTCATTCATACAATCCATTCTAATTCTTTTGCACGAATGTATCCATTCTAATTCATTCGTTCGATCCATTCAAATTCATTCGTACGATCCATTCTAATTCATTCGCACGATCCATTATAATTCATGCATACGATCCAATCTAATTCATATATACGATCCATTCTAATTCATTCGCACGAATGTATCCATTCTAATTCATTCGTACATGTATGAATGAATTAGAATGGATCGTACGAATGAATTAGAGTTGATACATTTGTGCGAATGAATTAAAATGGATCGTACGAATTAATTAGATTGGATCGTATGAATGAATTATAATGGATCATGCGAATGAATTAGAATAGATCATACGAATGAATTAGAATGGATCGTACGAATGAATTAGAATGGATACATTCGTGCAAAAGAATTAGAATGGATTGTATGAATGAATTAGAATGGATCGTGCGAATGAATTAGAATGGATACATTCGTGCGAATGAATTAGAATGGATCGTATGAATGAATTAGATTGGATCGTATGAATGAATTAGAATGGATCGTGCGAATGAATTAGAATGGATCGTACGAATGAATTAGAATGGATCGTTTGAATGAATTAGAATGGATCGTACTTATGAATTAGAATGGGTCATACGAATGAAATAGAATGGATCGTACGAAGGAATTAGAAAGGATCGTACAAACAAATTAGAATGGATCGTATGAATGAAATAGAATAGATCGTACGAATGAATTAGAATGGATCATATGAATGAATTAGATTGGATCGTATGAATGAATTAGAATGGATTGTACGAATGAAATAGAATCGATCGTACAAATGAATTAGAATGGATCGTGCGAATGAATTAGAATGGGTCGTACGAATGAATTAGAATGGATACACGATCCAGATCCATTCTAATTCATTCGCACAATCTATTCTAATTCATTCGTAGGATCCATTCTAATTCATTACTACGATCCATTCTAATTCATTCATACGATCCATTCTAATTCATTCGTACGATCCATTCTAATTCATTCGCACGATCCATTCTAATTCATTCATACGATCCATTCTAATTCATTCGTATGTATCCATTCTAATTCATTCATACGATCCATTCTAATTCTACGATCCATTCTTACTCATTCCTATTATCCATTTTAATTCATTCACACGAATGTATCAACTCTAATTCATTCGTATGATCCATTCTAATTCATTCGCACGAATGTATCCATTCTAATTCATTTGTACGATCCATTCTAATTCATTCGTATTATCCATTTTAATTCATTCACACGAATGTATCAACTCTAATTCATTCGTATGATCCATTCTAATTCATTCGCACGAATGTATCCATTCTAATTCATTTGTACGATCCATTCTAATTCATTCGTACGATCCATTCTAATTCCTTCGTATGATCCATTCTAATTCATTCGCACGAATGTACCCATTCTAATTCATTCGTACGATCCATTCTAATTCATTCGTACGATCCATTCTAATTCCTTCGTATGATCCATTCTAATTCATTCGCACGAATGTATCCATTCTAATTGATTCGTACGATCCATTCTAATTCATTCGTACGATCCATTCTAAATCCTTCGTATGATCCATTCTAATTCATTCGTACGATCAATTCTAATTCATACGATCCATTCTAATTCATTCGCACAATCTATTCTAATTCATTCGTACGATCCATTCTAAATCATTCGCACGAATGTATCCATTCTAATTCATTCGTACGATCCATTCTAATTCATTTATACGATCTAATCTAATTCATTCATACAATCCATTCTAATTCATTCGTACGATCTATTCTAATTCCTTCGTACGATCTATTCTAATTCATTTGCACGAATATATCCATTCTAATTCATTCGTACGATGCATTCTAATTAATTCTCACGGAATGGATCGTACGAATGAATTAGAAGGGATACATTCATGCGAATGAATTCGAATGGATCGTACGAACGAGTTAGAATGGATAAATTCGTGCGAATGAATTAGAATGGATGGTATGAATGAATTAGATTGGATCGTATAAATGAATTAGAATGGATCTTACGTATGAATTAGAATGGATACATTCATGGGAATGAATAAGAATGGATCGTACGAAGGAATTAGAATGGATCATACGAATGAAATAGAATGGATCATACGAATGAATTTGAATGGATCGTATGAATGAATTAGAGTGGATTCATTCGTACGAATGAATTAGAATGGATCGTACGAATGAATTAGATTGGATCGTATTAATGAATTAGAATGGATCGTGCGAATGAATTAGAATGGATCTTACGAATGAATTAGAATGGAACGTACGAATGAATTAGAATGGATTGTACGAATGAATTAGAATGGATACATTCGTGCAAATGAATTAGAATGGATACATTCATGGGAATGAATTAGACTGGATCGTACAAAGGAATTAGAATGGTTCATACGAATGAAATATAATGGGTCGTACAAAGGAATTAGAATGGATCGTATGCAGGAATTAGAATGGTTTGTACGAAGGAATTAGAATGGATCGTACGAATGAATTAGAATGGATACATTCGTGCGAATGAATTAGAATGGATCGTACGAATGAGTAAGAATGGATCATACGAATGAAATAGAATGGATCGTATGGATGAATTAGAATGGATCGTGCGAATGAATTAGAATGGATCGTACGAATGAGTAAGAATGGATCGTATGAATGAATTAGAATGGATCGTACGAATGAATTAGAATGGATCGTATGAATGAATTAGATTGGATCGTATTAATGAATTAGAATGGATCGTACGAATGAATTAGAATAGATCGTACGAATGAATTAGAATGGATACGAATGGATCGTACGATGAGTAAGAATGGATCGTACGAATGAAATAGAATGGATTGTACGAATGAATTAGAATGGATATATTCGTGCGAATGAATTAGGATGGATCGTATGAATGAATTAGAATAGATTGTCCGAATAAATTAGAATGGATCGTACGAATGAATTAGAATGGATACATTCATGCGAATGAATTAGAATGGATCGTATGAATGAATTAGAATGGATCATATGAGTGAATTAGAATGGATACGAAGGAATTAGAATGGATCGTACTAGTGAATTAGAATGGATACGAAGGAAATAGAATGGATCGTATGGATAAATGAATTTGGATCGTGCTAATGAATTATAATGGATCGTACGAATGAATTAGAATGGATCGTACTAATGAATTAGAATAGATTGTGCGAATGAATTAGAATGGATCTTACGAATGAATTAGAAAGGATATATTCGTGCGAATGAATTAGAATAGATCGTATGAATGAATTAGATTGGATCGTATTAATGAATTAGAATGGATCGTGCGAATGAATTAGAATGGATCGTACGAATGAATTAGAATGGATAGATTCGTGCGAATGAATTTGAATGGATCGTACGAAGGAATTAGAATGGATCGTACGAAGGAATTAGAATAGATCATACGAAGAAATTAGAATGGATCGTACGAATGAATTAGAATGGATCGTATGAATGAATTAGAATGGATCGTGCGAATGAATTAAAATGGATCGTATGAATGAAATAGAATGGATCGTATGAATTAGAATGGATCGTACGAATGAAATAGAATGGATCGTACGAATGAATTAGAATAGATTGTGCGAATGGATTAGAATGGATCATACGATTGAGTAAGAATGGATTGTACGAATGAAATAGAATAGATCGTACGAATGAATTAGAATGGATCATGCTAATGAATTAGAATTGATCGTATGAATGAATTAGAATAGATTATGTGAATGAATTAGAATGGATCGTACGAATGAATTGGAATGGATACATTCGTGCGAATGAATTAGAATGGATCGTATGAATGAATTAGAGTGGATACATTCGTACAAATGAATTAGAATGGATCGTACGAATGAATTAGAATTGATACATTCGTGCGAATAAATTAGAATGGATCATATGAATGAATTAGAATGGATCGTTTGAGTGAATGCGAATGGATCGTGCGAATGAATTAGAATGGATTGTACGAATGAATTAGAATGGATCGTACGAATGAAATAGAATGGATACATTCGTGCGAATCCATTCTATTTCATTCGTACGATCTATTCTTATTCATTCGCACGATCCATTCTAATTCATTCATACGATCCATTCTAATTCATTCGTACGATCCATTCTAATTCATTTGTACGATCCATTCTAATTCATTCGCACAATCTATTCTAATTCATTCGTACGATCCATTCTAATTCATTCGCACGATCCATTCTAATTCATTCATACGATCCATTCTATTTCATTCATACAATCCATTCTTACTCATTCGTACGATCCATTCTAATTCATTTGCACGAAGGTATCTATTCTAATTCATTCGTACTATCTATTCTAATTCCTTCGTACGATCCATTCTAATTCCTTCGTACGATCCATTCTAATTCATTCGTACGATCCATTCTAATTCCTTCGTATGATCCATTCTAATTCATTCGTACGGTATTATTCATTCTAATTCATTCGTACGATTCATTCTAATTCAATCCATTCTAATTCATTGGTACGATCCATTCTAATTCATTCGTACGATCCATTCTAATTCATTCGTACGATTCATTCTAATTCAATCCATTCTAATTCATTCGTACGATCCATTCTTACTCATTCGTACGATCCATTCTAATTCATTCGCACGAATGAATCCATTCTAATTCATTCGTATGATCCATTCTAATTCATTCGCATGAATGTATCCATTCTAATTCGTTCGTACGATCCATTCTATCTCATTCGTACAATCCATTCTATTACATTCGTAGGATCCATTCTAATTCATTCGCACGATCCATTCTAATTCATTTGCATGATCCATTGTAATTCATTCGTACGATCGATTCTAATTCATTCATACGATCCATTCTAATTCATACGCACGAATGTATCCATTCTAATTCATTCGTACGATCCATTCTAATTCATTCGCACAATCTATTCTAATTCATTCATACGATCCATTCTAATTTATTCGCACAATCCATTCTAATTTATTCATACGATCCATTCTAATTCATTCATATGATCCATTCTAATTCATTCGCACGATCCATTCTTACTCATTCGTACGATCCATTCTAATTCATTCGCACGATCCATTCTAATTCATTAATACGATCCATTCTAATTCATTCGCACGATCCATTCTAATTCATTCACACTCATACGATCCATTCTAATTCATTTGCACGAATGTATCCTTTCTAATTCATTCGTACGATCCATTATAATTCATTCGCACAACCTATTCTAATTCATTCGAACGATACATTCTAATTCATTCGTACGATCCATTCTAATTCATTCGTACGATCCATTCTAATTCATTCGCACGATCCATTCTAATTCATTCGAACGATCCATTCTAATTCATTAGCACGATCCGTTCTAATTCTTTCGCACGAATGTATCCATTCTAATTCATTCGTACGATCCATTCTAATTCATTAGCACGAAAAAACACGATCCACTCACATACGAATAAATTAGAATGAATTAGAATGGATTGTGTGAATGAATTAGAATGGATCGTATGAATGAATTAGAATGGATCGTGCGAATGAATTAGAATGGATCGTGCGAATGAATTAGAATATGAATCGTACGATGGAATTAGAATGGATCGTACGAATGAATTCGAATGTATCCTTTCTAATTCATTCGTACGATCCATTCTAATTCCTTCGTACGATCCATTCTAATTCATTCGTACGATCCATTCTAATTCATTCGCACGATCCATTCTAATTCATTCGTATGATCCATTCTATTTCATTCATACGATCCATTCTAATTCATTCATACGATCTATTCTAATTCTTTCGCACGAATGTATCCATTCTAATTCATTCGTACGATCCATTCTATATCATTCGCACGATCCATTCTAATTCATTCATACAATCCATTCTAATTCTTTTGCACGAATGTATCCATTCTAATTCATTCGTTCGATCCATTCTAATTCATTCGTACGATCCATTCTAATTCATTCGCACGATCCATTCTAATTCATGCATACGATCCAATCTAATTCATTCATACGATCCATTCTAATTCATTCGCACGAATGTATCCATTCTAATTCATTCGTACATGTATGAATGAATTAGAATGGATCGTACGAATGAATTAGAGTTGATACATTCGTGCGAATGAATTAGAATAGATCGTACGAATGAATTAGATTGGATCGTATGAATGAATTATAATGGATCATGCGAATGAATTAGAATAGATCATACGAATGAATTAGAATGGATCGTATGAATGAATTAGAATGGATACATTCGTGCAAAAGAATTAGAATGGATTGTATGAATGAATTAGAATGGATCGTGCGAATGAATTAGAATGGATACATTCGTGCGAATGAATTAGAATGGATCGTATGAATGAATTAGATTGGATCGTATGAATGAATTAGAATGGATCGTATGAATGAATTAGAATGGATCATACGAATGAATTAGAATGGATCGTATGAATGAATTAGAATGGATTGTACGAATGAATTTGAATGGATCGTTTGAATGAATTAGAATGGATCGTACTTATGAATTAGAATAGGTCATACGAATGAAATAGAATGGATCGTACGAAGGAATTAGAAAGGATCGTACAAACGAATTAGAATGGATCGTATGAATGAAATAGAATAGATCGTACGAATGAATTAGAATGGATCGTATGAATGAATTAGATTGGATCGTATGAATGAATTAGAATGGATTGTACGAATGAAATAGAATAGATCGTACGAATGAAATAGAATGGATCGTACGAATGAATTAGAATAGATTGTGCGAATGGATTAGAATGGATCATACGATTGAGTAAGAATGGATTGTACGAATGAAATAGAATAGATCGTACGAATGAATTAGAATGGATCGTATGAATGAATTAGAATGGATCGTGCGAATGAATTAGAATGGATCGTGCGACCCATTCTAATTCATTCGTACGATCTATTCTAATTCATTCGTACGACCCATTCTAATTCATTCGTACGACCCATTCTAATTCATTCGCACGATCCATTCTAATTCATTCGTACGATCTATTCTATTTCATTCGTACAATCCATTCTAATTCATTCATACGATCCAATCTAATTCATTCATACGATCCATTCTAATTCATTCGTACGATCTATTCTATTTCATTCATACGATCCATTCTAATTCGTTTGTACGATCCTTTCTAATTCCTTCGTACGATCCATTCTATTTCATTCGTATGACCCATTCTAATTCATAAGTACGATCCATTCTAATTCATTCAAACGATCCATTCTAATTCATTCATACGATCCATTCTAATTCATTCACACGATCCATTCTAATTCATTCATACGATCCAATCTAATTCATTCATACGATCCATTCTAATTCATTCGCACGAATGTATCCATTCTAATTCATTCGCACGATCCATTCTAATTCATTCATACAATCCATTCTAATTTTTTGCATGAATGTATCCATTCTAATTCATTCGTACGATCCATTCTAATTCATTCGTATTATCTATTCTAATTCATTCGCATGATCCATTATAATTCATTCATACGATCCAATCTAATTCATTCGTACGATCCATTCTAATTCATTCGCACGAATGTATCAACTCTAATTCATTCGTACGATCCATTCTAATTTATTTATACATGTACGAATGAATTAGAATGGATACTTTCGTGCGAATGAATTAGAATGGATCGTATGAATGAATTAGATTGGATCGTATGCATGAATTAGAATGGATCGTGCGAATGAATTAGAATGGATCGTACGAATGAATTAGAATGGATCGAACGAATGAATTAGAATGGATACATTCGTGCAAAAGAATTAGAATGGATTGTATGAATGAATTAGAATGGATCGTGCGAATGAATTAGAATGGATCGTACGTATGAATTAGAATGGATACATTCGTGCGAAAGAATTAGAATAGATCGTATGAATGAATTAGAATGGATCCTATGAATGAAATAGAATGGATCGTACGAATGAATTAGAATGGATCGTGCGAATGAATTTGAATGGATCGTACGAATGAATTAGAATGGATCGTACGAAGGAATTAGAATGGATCGTACGAATGAATTAGAAAGGATACATTCGAATTCATTCGTACGATCCATTCTAATTCCTTCGTACGATCCATATTCTAATTCATTCGCACGATCCATTCTAATTCATTCGCACGATCCATTCTAATTCATTCATACGATCCATTCTAATTCATTCACACAATCCATTCTAATTCATTCTAATTTATTCGTATGTGAGTGGATCGTGTTTTTTCGTGCTAATGAATTAGAATGGATCGTACGAATGATTTAGAATGGATACATTCGTGCGAAAGAATTAGAATGGATCGTATGAATGAATTAGATTGGATCGTATAAATGAATTAGAATGGATCGTACGAATGAATTAGAATGGATCGTGCTAATGAATTAGAATGGATCGTGCGAATGAATTAGAATGGATCGTGCGAATGAATTAGAATGGATCGTACGAATGAATTAGAATGGATCGTACGAATGAATTAGAATAGATTGTGCGAATGAATTAGAATGGATCGTACGAATGAATTAGAAAGGATACATTCGTGCGAATGAATTAGAATGGATCGTATGAGTGTGAATGAATTAGAATGGATCGTGCGAATGAATTAGAATGGATCGTATTAATGAATTAGAATGGATCGTGCGAATGAATTAGAATGGATCGTACGAATGAGTAAGAATGGATCGTGCGAATGAATTAGAATGGATCATATGAATGAATTAGAATGGATCGTATGAATGAATTAGAATGGATCGTGCGAATAAATTAGAATGGATCGTATGAATGAATTAGAATAGATTGTGCGAATGAATTAGAATGGATCGTACGAATGAATTAGAATGGATACATTCGTGCGAATGAATTAGAATGGATCGTATGAATGAATTAGAATCGATTGTACGAATGAATTAGAATGGATTATGCGAATGAATTAGAATGGATCGTGCGAATGAATTAGAATGGATCGTACGAATGAAATAGAATGGATTGTACGAATGAGATAGAATGGATCGTACGAATGAATTAGAATGGATACATTCATGCGAATGAATTAGAATGGATCATACGAATGAATTAGAATGGATTCATTCGTGCGAATGAATTAGAATGGATCGTACGAATGAGTAAGAATGGATCGTACGAATGAATTAGAATGGATTGAATTAGAATGAATCGTACGACTGAATTAGAATGGATCGTACGAATGAATTAGAATGGATTGAATTAGAATGAATCGTACGAATGAATTAGAATGAATCATACCGTACGAATGAATTAGAATGGATCATACGAAGGAATTAGAATGGATCGTACGAATGAATTAGAATGGATCGTACGAAGGAATTAGAATGGATCGTACGAAGGAATTAGAATGGATAGTACGAATGAATTAAAATGGATACCTTCGTGCAAATGAATTAGAATGGATCGTACGAATGAGTAAGAATGGATCGAACGAATGAAATAGAATGGATCGTATGAATGAATTAGAAAGGATACATTCGTGCGAATGAATTAGAATGGATCGTATGAGTGTGAATGAATTAGAATGGATCGTGCGAATGAATTAGAATGGATCGTATTAATGAATTAGAATGGATCGTGCGAATGAATTAGAATGGATTGTACGAATGAGTAAGAATGGATCGTGCGAATGAATTAGAATGGATCATATGAATGAATTAGAATGGATCATATGAATGAATTAAAATGGATCGTGCGAATAAATTAGAATGGATCGTATGAATGAATTAGAATAGATTGTGCGAATGAATTAGAATGGATCATACGAATGAATTAGAATGGATACATTCGTGCGAATGAATTAGAATGGATCGTATGAATGAATTAGAATGGATCGTACGAATGAATTAGAATAGATTGTACGAATGAATTAGAATGGATACGAATGGATCGTACAAATGAGTAAGACTGGATCGTACGAATCAAATAGAATGGATTGTACGAATGAATTAGAATGGATACATTCGTGCGAATGAATTAGGATGGATCGTATGAATGAATTAGAATAGATTGTGCGAATGAATTAGAATAGATCGTACGAATGAATTAGAATGGATACATTCATGTGAATGAATTAGAATGGATCGTATGAATGAATTAGAATGGATCGTATGAGTGAATTAGAATGGATAGGAAGGAATTAGAATGGATCGTACGAAGGAATTAGAATGGAGAATGGATCGTGCGAATGAATTAGAATGGATCGTGCGATAAGAATGGATCGTATGGATAAATGAATTTGGATCGTGCGATAAGAAATAGAATAGATCGTGTGGATAAATGAATTTGGATCGTGCTAATGAATTAGAATAGATCGTACGAATGAATTAGAATGGATCGTACTAATGAATTAGAATAGATTGTGCGAATGAATTAGAATGGATCGTACGAATGAATTAGAAAGGATATATTCGTACGAATGAATTAGAATAGATCGTATGAATGAATTATATTGGATCGTATTAATGAATTAGAATGGATCGTGCGAATGAATTAGAATGGATCGTACAAATGAATTAGAATGGATAGATTCGTGCGAATGAATTTGAATGGATCGTACGAAGGAATTAGAATGGATCGTACGAAGGAATTAGAATAGATCATACGAAGAAATTAGAATGGATCGTACGAATGAATTAGAATGGATCGTATGAATGAATTAGAATAGATCGTGCGAATGAATTAAAATGGATCGTTTGAATGAAATAGAATGGATCGTATGAATTAGAATGGATCGTACGAATGAAATAGAATGGATCGTACGAATGAATTAGAATAGATTGTGCGAATGGATTAGAATGGATCATACGATTGAGTAAAAATGGATTGTACGAATGAAATAGAATAGATCGTGCGAATGAATTAGAATGAATCATGCTAATGAATTAGAATTGATCGTACGAATGAATTAGAATAGATTGTGTGAATGAATTAGAATGGATCGTACGAATGAATTGGAATGGATACATTCGTGCGAATGAATTAGACTGGATCGTATGAATGAATTAGAGTGGATACATTCGTACAAATGAATTAGAATGGATCGTACGAATGAATTAGAATAGATACATTCGTGCGAATGAATTAGAATGGATCATATGAATGAATTAGAATGGATCGATTGAGTGAATGCGAATGGATCGTGCGAATGAATTAGAATGGATTGTACGAATGAATTAGAATGGATCGTACGAATGAATTAGAATGGATACATTCATGCGAATCCATTCTATTTCATTCGTACGATCCATTCTAATTCATTCGCACGATCCAGTCTAATTCATTCATACAATCCATTCTGATTCATTCGTACGATCCGTTCTAATTCATTCGTACGATCCATTCTAATTCATTTGCACAATCTATTCTAATTCATTCGTACGATCCATTCTAATTCATTCGCACGATCCATTCTAATTCATTCATACGATCCATTCTATTTCATTCGTACGATCCATTCTTACTCATTCGTATGATCCATTCTAATTCATTTGCACGAAGGTATCCATTCTAATTCATTCGTACTATCCATTCTAATTCCTTCATACGATCCATTCTAATTCCTTCGTACGATCCATTCTAATTCATTCGTACGATCCATTCTAATTTCTTCGTATGATCCATTCTAATTCATTCGTACGGTATGATTCATTCTAATTCATTCGTACGATTCATTCTAATTCAATCCATTCTAATTCATTCGTACAATCCATTCTAATTCATTCGTACGATCCATTCTAATTCATTCGTATGATTCATTCTAATTCAATCCATTCTAATTCATTCGTACGATCCATTCTTACTCATTCGTACGATCCATTCTAATTCATTCGCACGAATGAATCCATTCTAATTCATTCGTATGATCCATTCTAATTCATTCGCATGAATGTATCCATTCTAATTCATTCGTACGATCCATTCTATCTCATTCGTACAATCCATTCTATTTCATTCGTACGATCCATTCTAATTCATTCGCACGATCCATTCTAATTCATTCGCATGATCCATTTTAATTCATTCGTACGATCGATTCTAATTCATTCATACGATCCATTCTAATTCATTCGCACCAATGTATCCATTCTAATTCATTCGTACGATCCATTCTAATTCATTCGCACAATCTATTCTAATTCATTCATACGATCCATTCTAATTTATTCGCACGATCCATTCTAATTCATTCATACGATCCATTCTAATTCATTCATATGATCCATTCTAATTCATTCGCACGATCCATTCTTACTCATTCGTACGATCCATTCTAATTCATTCGCACGATCCATTCTAATTCATTAATACGATCCATTCTAATTCATTCGCACAATCCATTCTAATTCATTCACACTCATACGATCCATTCTAATTCATTCGCACGAATGTATCCTTTCTAATTCATTCGTACAATCCATTCTAATTCATTCGCACAATCTATTCTAATTCATTCGAACGATCCATTCTAATTCATTCGTACGATCCATTCTAATTCATTCGTACGATCCATTCTAATTCCATTCGCACAATCTATTCTAATTCATTCGTACGATCCATTCTATTTCATTCGTACGATCCATTCTAATTCATACGATCCATTCTATTTCATTCATACGATCCATTTTAATTCATTCGCACGATCCATTCTAATTCATTCATACGATCCATTCTAATTCATTCGTACGATGCATTCTAATTTCTTCGTATGATCAATTCTAATTCATTCGTACGATCCATTCTAATTTCTTCGTACGATCCATTCAAATTCATTCGCACGAATCTATCCATTCTAATTCATTCGTACGATCCATTCTAATTCATTCGCACGATCCATTCTAATTCATTAATACGATCCAATCTAATTTATTCATACGATCTATTCTAATTCATTCGCACGAATATATCCTTTCTAATTCATTCGTACGATCCATTCTAATTCATTCGCACAATCTATTCTAATTCATTAGTACGATCCATTCTAATTCATTCGTACGATCCATTCTAATTCATTAGCACGATCCAAATTCATTTATCCGTACGATCTATTCTATTTCATTCGTACGATCCATTCTTATCGCACGATCCATTCTAATTCATTCGCACGATCCATTCTCCATTCTAATTCCTTCGTACGATCCAATCTAATTCCTTCGTATCCATTCTAATTCACTCATACGATCCATTCTAATTCATTCATACGATCCATTCTAATTCATTCGCATAAATGTATCCATTCTAATTCATTCGTACGATCCATTCTAATTCATTCGCACAATCTATTCTAATTCATTCATACGATCCATCCTAATTCATTCGCACGAATGTATCATTTCTAATTCATTTGTACAATCCATTCTATTTCATTCGTACGATCCATTCTTACTCATTCGTACGATCCATTCGTATCCATTCTAATTCATTCGTAAGATCTATTCTAATTCATTCATACGATCCATTCTAATTCATTAATACGATCCAATCTAATTCATTCATACGATCAATTGTAATTCATTCGTACGATCCATTCTAATTCATTCGCACGATCCATTCTAATTCATTCGCACGATCCATTCTAATTCATTCATACGATCCATTCTAATTCATTCGTACGATCCATTCTAATTCATTCGCACGATCCATTCTAATTCATTCGCACGAATATATCCATTCCAATTCATTCGTACGATCCATTCTAATTCATTCGCACAATCTATTCTAATTCATTCGTACGATCAATTCTAATTCATTAGCATGATCCATTCTAATTCATTCGTACGATCTATTCTATTTCATTCGTACAATCCATTCTTACTCAATCGTATGATCCATTCTAATCCATTCGCACAATCTATTCTAATTCATTCGTACGATCCATTCTATTTCATTCGTACGATCCATTCTATTTTATTAATACGATCCATTTTAATTCATTCGCACGATCCATTCTAATTCATTCATACGATCCATTCTAATTCATTCGTACGATCCATTCTAATTCATTCGTACGATCCATTCTAATTCAATCGCACAATCTATTCTAATTCATTCGTACGATCCATTCTAATTCATTCGCACGATCCATTCTAATTCATTCATACGATCCAATCTAATTCATTCATACGATCTATTCAAATTCATTCGCACGAATATATCCTTTCTAATTCATTCGTACGATCCATTCTAATTCATTCGCACAATCTATTCTAATTCATTAGTACGATCCATTCTAATTCATTTGTACGATCCATTCTAATTCATTAGCACGATCCAAATTCATTTATCCGTTCGATTTATTCTATTTCATTCGTATGATCCATTCTTATCGCATGATCCTTTCTAATTCATTCGCACGATCCATTCTCCATTCTAATTCCTTCGTACGATCCATTCTAATTCCTTCGTATCCATTCTAATTCACTCATACGATCCATTCTAATTCATTCATACGATCCATTCTAATTCATTCGCATAAATGTATCCATTCTAATTCATTCGTACGATCCATTCTAATTCATTCGCACAATCTATTCTAATTCATTCATACGATCCATCCTAATTCATTCGCACGAATGTATCCATTCTAATTTATTTGTACAATCCATTCTATTTCATTCGTACGATCCATTCTTACTCATTCGTACGATCCATTCGTATCCATTCTAATTCATTCGTACGATCTATTCTAATTCATTCGTACGATCCATTCTAATTCATTAATACGATCCAATCTAATTCATTCATACGATCCATTCTAATTCATTCGTACGATCCATTCTAATTCATTCGCACGATCCATTCTAATTCATTCGCACGATCCATTCTAATTCATTCATACGATCCATTCTAATTCATTCGTACGATCCATTCTAATTCATTCGCACGATCCATTCTAATTCATTCGCACGAATGTATCCATTCCAATTCATTCGTACGATCCATTCTAATTCATTCGCACAATCTATTCTAATTCATTCGTACGATCAATTCTAATTCATTAGCATGATCCATTCTAATTCATTCGTACGATCTATTCTATTTCATTCGTACAATCCATTCTTACTCAATCGTATGATCCATTCTAATCCATTCGCACAATCTATTCTAATTCATTCGTACGATCCATTCTATTTCATTCGTACGATCCATTCTAATTCATACGATCCATTCTATTTCATTAATACGATCCATTTTAATTCATTCGCACGATCCATTCTAATTCATTCGTACGATCCATTCTAATTCATTCGTACGATCCATTCTAATTCATTCGTACGATCCATTCTAATTCAATCGCACAATCTATTCTAATTTATTCGTACGATCCATTCTAATTCATTCGCACGATCCATTCTAATTCATTCATACGATCCATTCTAATTTCTTCGTATGATCTATTCTAATTCCTTCGTACGATCCATTCTAATTCCTTCGTACGATCCATTCAAATTCATTCGCACGAATTCATCAATTCTAATTCATTCGTACGATCCATTCTAATTCATTCGCACGATCCATTCTAATTCATTAATACGATCCAATATAATTCATTCATACGATCTATTCTAATTCATTCGTACGAATAAATCCTTTCTAATTCGTTCGTACGATCCATTCTAATTCATTCGCACAATCTATTCTAATTCATTAGTACGATCCATTCTAATTCATTCGTACGATCCATTCTAATTCATTAGCACGATCCAAATTCATTTATCCATACGATCTATTCTATTTCATTCGTACGATCCATTCTTATCACACGATCCATTCTAATTCATTCGCACGATCCATTCTCCATTCTAATTCCTTCGTACGATCCATTCTAATTCCTTCGTATCCATTCTAATTCACTCATACGATCCATTCTAATTCATTCATACGATCCATTCTAATTCATTCGCATAAATGTATCCATTCTAATTCATTCGTACGATCCATTCTAATTCATTCGCACAATCTATTCTAATTCATTCATACGATCCATTTGTATCCATTCTAATTCATTCGTACGATCTATTCTAATTCATTCGTACGATCCATTATATTTCATTCGTATGATCCATTCTAATTCCTTTGTACGATCAATTCTAATTCATTCCCATGAATGTATCCATTCTAATTCATTTGCACGAATGTATCCAATCTAATTCATTCATATGATCCATTCTAATTCTTTCGCACGAATGTATCCATTCTAATTCATTCGTACGATCCATTCTAATTCATTAGCACGAAAAAACACGATCCACTAATATAAGAATAAATTAGAATAAATTAGATTGGATTGTGTGAATGAATTAGAATGGATCGTATGAATGAATTAGAATGGATCGTGCGAATGAATTAGAATATGGATCGTACGAAGGAATTAGAATGGATCGTACGAATGAATTCGAATGTATCCTTTCTAATTCATTCGTACGATCCATTCTAATTCCTTCGTACGATCCATTCTAATTCATTCGTACGATCCATTTTAATTCATTCGCACGATCCATTCTAATTCATGCATACGATCTGTTTGGGGGATTTTTCCTGGTCCTTGCGAGCCACCTGTAAGACCAAGAAAAGAGAAACGTGAGAACGGCTGGCTCCCTTAGGAGCGCAGACCCTCCGACGCTCAAGTTAGTTATGGTAGCACAACGGAGAGCTGTTGTATACCAAAGTGGTAGTGAAAGGGATTTTGAACCTGTACTTTGGAGCCTGGGGCTGTGCATTTATAGACATGGGCGACCTATCGGGGTGCGACGTGTGGCAGCTCTTTCCAGCACCTTCTAGGCCCCCACGTTCCGGCCCACAGTAGTCTCTGACAGTTCTTGGAACTTGGGCCTCTGACAGCTTTGTCATCTAGCACGCCTGACGAAGTAGTGGGGGACAGCAGCTGTTGCTCTGTTGCCGCCAGGGGAATCCTCTAGAATGTTCTAGTCTGGGAGGTCTCAAACCGACTCCGATGGGCTTCCGTGGACTGCAATCGTCCACGTAGCTTCAGTGGGTTCTCGACACCTGGTAATCTTTACGCTGCTTTTACTGGGGGCGACCTCTTTAACAAGGGGTTCGGGTAGTCCGCCACCCTCTACCTATTGCCAAGAGTCGGGCTCCGGGGAGGGCGACCTCTTCGACAATGAGAGCGGCCTGGTGATCTCACCGAGGGTGATCCACCACCTCTTCGACAATGAGAGCGGCCTGGCGATCTCACCGAGGGTGATCCACCACCATCTCCTCACTGCCAAGAGTCGGGCTCCAGGGAGAAACAACCTCTTCGGCAACGAGAACGGGCTGGCGATCTCATTGGGCGCTCTACCAGTTAGGGGCGAGCTCCTTGCAAGCTTGGGCGAGCTCCTGAGCGAGCTTGGGCGAGCTTGAGCGAGCCCCTTCGCGTTCTTTGTCTAAGCCATTTACGGAAATTTGGGCGTGCTCCAGCGGGGTCTGAAAGGGGCGAGCTGCACTCAGATACAAGGTGTCCATCCAGCTCAATGTGGGGACGAGCTCCTTACGGGCTGAGAGGGGCGAGCTCCTTGCGGGCTGTTAGGCGAGCTCCTTGCGAGCTATTAGGCGAGCTCCTTGCGAGCTGTGGGGCGAGCTCCTTGCGAGCTGTTTTAGGCGAGCTCCTTGCGAGCTGTGGGGCGAGCTCCTTGCGAGCTGTTAGGCCCAAAGCGGTTCTCGCTCCTGTCAATCATTCGATCGAGCTCACCGGGATGTGAGGTTTCAGCTACCCCCAACATTACCCCCTCCTGAGGGAGCGATCAAGGGAACTTGGCGCTCGCTCAGGAGTCTTAATGGGAATGGACTATGGGCGGGCTTCTATACTCGAGCTACCTCTCCTTAGTGGGACCTCGAGGACCATGCTGTTGCAACAATCGTCGGGCGGGCCGGGAGCCTCTACCACGAGTGATCTCCTTCCGGTGCGAGCTTGTCACACGTGGTCAGGGTCTACCTCTGACGAGCTGCGGGCGCCCGCCGTGGGCGATCTTGCGTCGAGAGCTTTGACTGTCAGTATTTCAGAAACGCTGGGCGGGCCGGGAGCATCAGCCACGAGCGATCTCCTTCCGGTGCGAGCTTGTCACACGCGGTCAGGGTCTGCGTCGGGCGAGCTGCGGGCTCCAGCCGTGAGCGATCCGCGTCGCGAGTTTTGACTCTCAGTATTTCAGAAACACTGGGCGGGCCGGGAGCATCAGCCACGAGCGATCTCCTTCCGGTACGAGCTTGTCACACGCGATCAGGGTCTGCGTCGGGCGAGCTGCGGGCTCCTGCCGCGGGCGATCTTGCGGCGTAGGCTTTGGCTCGGCGTCTCATGGGTGAGACCTCGAGGACGATGCTGCTATGTCCAAGGAACGCAGCTATCCGCTACTGCAAGTGTCGGGCGGGCCGGGAGCACCTTCCACGGGCGGCCTCGCGTAGGGTCTCCGGTCGGGTTACGAGCCACAGCCACGGGTTGGTCCCGGGCGGGCTGCGAGCCATGGCCACTGGTGCTTCTTCTCTCTGTGTTCTGCTCAAACTGCCTCCCGCTACTGCCACGTGGACAACAAACTGGTGTGGCCTGGTGTCGAAAGTTTTGCCGCGTCTGCCCGTGATGTCACCAGGTCGCTCAAGGAGCTAAGCTGCGTGGCATCAGGCCGCGTAAGGTGTCTCCGCCGCGTCTGCCCGTGATGTCACCAGATCGCTCAACGAGCTAAGCTGCGTGGCATCAGGCCGCGTAAGGTGTCTCTGCCGCGTCTGCCCGTGATGTCACCAGGTCGCTCAACGAGCTAAGCTGCGTGGCATCAGGCCGCGTAAGGTGTCTGCCGCGTCTGCCCGTGATGTCACCAGGTCGCTCAACGAGCTAAGCTGCATGGCATCAGGCCGCGTATGGTGTCTGTCGCGTGTGCCCGTGATGTCACCAGGTCGCTCAACGAGCTAAGCTGCGTGGCATCAGGCCGCGTATGTGTTCTCCCCGACGATCCGAGGACCATACCCCGGACGAGGTAGCTAAATCGATAAAAAATAAACGACATCGCAAAAAGATCGATATGCACGAGAATTCGATATGTTCGAAATAGTGGGGCCCTATAGCTCGACAAAAATACAAAACGATAGAAATCGAACCAAAACAGAGCGTAAGGGCCAAAGGGTGGAAGTCCAACGAGCGATAAAAGAATCAAAAAGCTAGCTACCCCCTGACCGGTTAAGGATCCTCAGAATCTCGGTTTAGGACTGCCCCGGGAAGCTCAAGGTCGCCCACTGGCTGCCTCTGAGGATCCCGATCTTGCTTTAAGTCCGCACAACGGCGGACTACCCCGGGAAGCTCAAGGTCGCCCACTGGCTGCCTCTGAGGATCCCGGTCTTGCTTTAAGTCCGCACAACGGCGGACTGCCCCGGGAAGCTCAAGGTCGCCCACTGGCTGCCTCTGAGGATCCCGGTCTTGCTTTAAGTCCGCACAACGGCGGACTGCCCCGGGAAGCTCAAGGTCGCCCACTGGCTGCCTCTGAGGATCCCGGTCTTGCTTTAAGTCCACGCAACGGTGGACTGTTCTTTGAGGCCGCTGCACGTGAGTTGATCGCGTGCGAGCTGTTCGCTGTAGATTACTATCGAGCACAGATTTGAACTAGGCCAAACACACTATCGCACAAAATGGTTTACAAGAGGGCGCCTACGCATAAGGTAGGGGACTGCTGCTGCTCGGCCATCTTCCCTCGACGATCCAGCACCACATCCTCGAGCTTAATGTGTTGTTGAACCAAGGCAAAGAGCTCGATCATGGTGCAGGGATCAGAAATGACTATCGCGTCATGAAGCTCTCCTCCTTCGGGGAGCGCGCTCCGAAAGGCACTCACGACCGTCCGGTCTTGCCCTGCTGAGTCCTCAAGAGCGAGATAGGCGTTCCGGAATCGCATCGAGAAGCACCGGAGGGTCTCCCTTGTGCCCATGGTAAGACCGAACAGTGATTCGATCTTCTTCGGAGGTCGCCGATTACACCGGTACTGTTCCAAGAACAGCCCGGATAGAGCAGTGAAGTTTGGGACCGAGCCCGGAGGTAACTTATGAAACCAGTCGAGGGCCGAACCCACCAAGCTGCTCGGGAAGGCGCGGCACAGAACGTGATCCTGATCCCGAAAGAATAACAACTTTCGGTAGGCCAAGAGGTGGTCCACGGGGTCTTGCGACCCGTTGAACAAAACAAACTTTGGCGGGGTCCAGTGCTGAGGGAAACCTCCCTGATGAACCTCGTAGGTGAAGGGCGAGCTCCCTCCCCGGACGGCGAGCTCTTCTAAGAGGTCGACGGGCGTGCTAAGTAGCTGCCAGCGCTCGGGGTGATTTCCCAAAGACATCTGCGCAGGTACCAAGCAATCATGCACGCTTCCTCGAAACCGGTTCGCAGCCTTGCTACGGTTGTGCTCGGGGGCGACGTCCTCTGACTCGCCCGAGTCCGCACCGAGGCTTCGTCGGCGAGGAGGGGCCATCGGCAGGGTTGACTTGTTGCTGGAGCGCTAGGTGCCGAGTCGCTGCGACCGCTCGAGCGCGGTTCCTCTCGTCCGGCACGCCACTGCGTCCTCCACAGGGAGCTCCTGCTGGGATGCCCGCCATGTGGGCGCCATAGTGGGCTGATGCGATGTTGGGACAAGGGGAGGTCGCACAGGGGAGACAACCCCCGCCGACACTCCTGGACGCTGGGACGGGATCACTGACTCTTCCCTCCGCGGGCTGAGCCCGGGGTACAGATCAGTGATCCGGCTCATCGTCGGAACCTGGCGCAGTCACACTATCTCGTTCACCATGGCCAGCTGAGTGGCCAACACCTTCAAAAGGAGATGGCCGTTGAGCGGGACAGGGGATTGTGATGCTTCAGCGAGAAGCTCGCTTTGTGCAGACTCGGCGTGGGCTTTCACCCGTTTCTGCCTCCGTGTGACCGGAGCCATCCGGGTGTCTGGAGAAGCACGGCTTTCAACCGCGTGGTCGTGGGCGTTCTCGCAGGAACCAGTCGATAGATCCCACAGACAGCGCCAAATGTTTGGGGGATTTTTCCTGGTCCTTGCGAGCCACCTGTAAGACCAAGAAAAGAGAAACGTGAGAACGGCTGGCTCCCTTAGGAGCGCAGACCCTCCGACGCTCAAGTTAGTTATGGTAGCACAACGGAGAGCTGTTGTATACCAAAGTGGTAGTGAAAGGGATTTTGAACCTGTACTTTGGAGCCTGGGGGTGTGCATTTATAGACATGGGCGACCTATCGGGGTGCGACGTGTGGCAGCTCTTTCCGGCACCTTCTAGGCCCCCACGTTCCGGCCCACAGTAGTCTCTGACAGTTCTTGGAACTTGGGCCTCTGACAGCTTTGTCATCTAGCACGCCTGACGAAGTAGTGGGGGACAGCAGCTGTTGCTCTGTTGCCGCCAGGGGAATCCTCTAGAATGTTCTAGTCTGGGAGGTCTCAAACCGACTCCGATGGGCTTCCGTGGACTGCAATCGTCCACGTAGCTTCAGTGGGTTCTCGACACCTGGTAATCTTTACGCTGCTTTTACTAGGGGCGACCTCTTTAACAAGGGGTTCGGGTAGTCCGCCACCCTCTACCTATTGCCAAGAGTCGGGCTCCGGGGAGGGCGACCTCTTCGACAATGAGAGCGGCCTGGCGATCTCACCGAGGGTGATCCACCACCTCTTCGACAATGAGAGCGGCCTGGCGATCTCACCGAGGGTGATCCACCACCATCTCCTCACTGCCAAGAGTCGGGCTCTAGGGAGAAACAACCTCTTCGGCAACGAGAACGGGCTGGCGATCTCATTGGGCGCTCTACCAGTTAGGGGCGAGCTCCTTGCAAGCTTGGGCGAGCTCCTGAGCGAGCTTGGGCGAGCTCCTGAGCGAGCTTGGGCGAGCTCCTGAGCGAGCTTGAGCGAGCCCCTTCGCGTTCTTTGTCTAAGCCATTTACGGAAATTTGGGCGTGCTCCAGCGGGGTCTGAAAGGGGCGAGCTGCACTCAGATACAAGGTGTCCATCCAGCTCAATGTGGGGACGAGCTCCTTACGGGCTGAGAGGGGCGAGCTCCTTGCGGGCTGTTAGGCGAGCTCCTTGCGAGCTATTAGGCGAGCTCCTTGCGAGCTGTGGGGCGAGCTCCTTGCGAGCTGTTTTAGGCGAGCTCCTTGCGAGCTGTGGGGCGAGCTCCTTGCGAGCTGTTAGGCCCAAAGCGGTTCTCGCTCCTGTCAATCATTCGATCGAGCTCACCGGGATGTGAGGTTTCAGCTACCCCCAACACGATCCATTCTAATTCATTCGTACGATCCATTCTAATTCATTCGTACGATCCATTCTAATTCATTCGCACAATCTATTCTAATTCATTCGTACGATCCATTATAATTCATTCGCACGATCCATTCTAATTCATTCATACGATCCATTCTATTTCATTCGTACAATCCATTCTTACTCATTCGTACGATCCATTCTAATTCATTTGCACGAAGGTATCCATTCTAATTCATTCGTACTATCCATTCTAATTCCTTTGTACGATCCATTCTAAATCCTTCGTACGATCCATTCGGATACATTCGTGCGAATCCATTCTATTTCATTCGTACGATCCATTCTAATTCATTCGCACGATCCATTCTAATTCATTCATACGATCCATTCTAATTCATTCATACGATCCATTTTAATTCATTCGCACGATCCATTCTAATTCATTCATACGATCCATTCTAATTCATTCGTACGATCCATTCTAATTTCTTCGTATGATCTATTCTAATTCCTTCGTACGATCCATTCTAATTCCTTCGTACGATCCATTCAAATTTATTCGCACGAATCTATTTGAATGGGTCGTACGAATGAATATGAATGAATTAGAATGGATCGTTTGAGTGCATGCGAATGGATCGTGCGAATGAATTAGAATGGATTGTACGAATGAATTAGAATGGATCGTACGAATGAATTAGAATGGATACATTCGTGCGAATCCATTCTATTTAATTCGTACGATCCATTCTAATTCATTCGCACGATCCATTCTAATTCATTCATACGATCCATTCTAATTCATTCATACGATCCATTCTAATTCATTCGCACGATCCATTCTAATTCATTCGTACGATCCATTCTAATTCATTCGCACGATCGATACGAAGAAATTAGAACGGATCGTACGAATGAATTAGAATGGATCGTATGAATGAATTAGAATGGATCGTACGAATGAATTAGAATGGATTGAATTAGAATGAATCGTACGAATGAATTAGAATGAATCATACCGTACGAATGAATTAGAATGGATCATACGAAGGGATTAGAATGGATCGTACGAATGAATTAGAATGGATCGTACGTACGAATGAATTAGAATGGATTGCATGAATGAATTAGAATAGATCGTACGAATGAATTAGAATGGATCGTACGAAATGTATCCATTCTAATTCATTTGTACGATCCATTCTAATTCATTCGTATGATCCATTCTTACTCATTCGTACGATCCAATCTAATTCATTCATACGATCCATTCTAATTCATTCGTATGTTCCATTCTAATTCATTAGCACGATCAATGCTAATTCATTCGTACGATCCATTCTAATTCATTCGTACGATCCATTCTAATTCCTTCGTATGATCCATTCTAATTCATTCGTACGGTATGATTCATTCTAATTCATTCGTACGATTCATTCTAATTCAATCCATTCTAATTCATTCATACGATTCATTCATACGATCCATTCTTACTCATTCATACGATCCATTCTAATTCATTCGCACGATCCATTCTAATTCATCCGTACGATCCATTCTATTTCATTCGTAGGATCCATTCTTACTCATTCGTACGATCCATTCTAATTCATTCGCACGAATGTATCCATTCTAATTCATTCGTACGATCCATTCTAATTCCTTCGTACAAACCATTCTAATTCCTGCGTACGATCCATTCTAATTCCTTTGTACGACCCATTATATTTCATTCGTATGATCCATTCTAATTCCTTTGTACGATCCAGTCTAATTCATGCCCATGAATGTATCCATTCTAATTCATTTGCACGAATGTATCCATTCTAATTCATTCGTACGATCCATTCTAATTCATTCGTACGTTCCATTCTAATTCATTCGTAAGATCCATTCTAATTCATTCATACGATCTATTCTAATTCATTCATACAATCCATTCTAATTCCTTCGTACGATCCATTCTAATTCATTCGTACGATCCATTCTAATTCATTCGTACTATCCATTCTTACTCATTCATACGAAGGAATTAGAATAGATCGTACGAAGGAATTAGAATGGATAGTACGAATGAATTAGAATGGATACCTTCGTGCAAATGAATTAGAATGGATCGTACGAATGAGTAAGAATGGATCTTACGAATGAAATAGAATGGATCGTATGAATGAATTAGAATGGATCGTGCGAAAGAATTAGAATGGATCGTACGAATGAATTAGAATAGATTGTGCGAATGAATTAGAATGGATCGTACGAATGAATTAGAATGGATCGTACGAATGAATTAGAATGGATCGTACGAATGAATTAGAATGGATCGTACGAATGAATTAGAATGGATCGTACGAATGAAATAGAATGGATTCGCACGAATGTATCCATTCTAATTCATTCGTACGATCCATTCTAATTCATTCGTACAATCCATTCTAATTCATTCGCACGAACCATTCGCATTCACTCAAACGATCCATTCTAATTCATTCATATGATCCATTCTAATTCATTCGTGCGAATCCATTCTATTTCATTCGTACGATCCATTCTAATTCATTCGCACGATCAATTCTAATTCATTCATACGATCCATTCTAATTCATTTGCACGAATGTATCCATTCTAATTCATTCGTACGATCTATTCTAATTCATTCGTACGATCCATTCTAATTCATTAATACGAGCCAATCGCATTCACTCAAACAATCCATTCTAATTCCTTCATACGATCCATTCTAATTCCTTCGTATGATTTATTCTAATTCATTCCCATGAATGTATCCATTCTAATTCATTCGCACGATCCATTCTAATTCATTCGCACGATCCATTCTAATTCATTCATACGATCCATTCTAATTCATTCGTACGATCCATTCTAATTCATTCGCACGATCCATTCTAATTCATTCGCACGAATGTATCCATTCTAATTCATTCGTATGATCCATTCTAATTCATTCACACGATCCATTCTAATTCATTCATACAATCCATTCTATTTCTTTTGCACGAATGTATCCATTCTAATTCATTCGTACGATCCATTCTATTTCATTCGTACGATCCATTCTAATTCATTCGTACAATCCATTCTAATTCCTTCGCACGATCTATTCGAATTCATTCGCACGAATGTATCCACTCTAATTCATTCATACGATCCATTCTAATTCCTTCGTACGATCCATTCTATTTCATTCGTATGATCCATTCTATTTCATTCATATAATCCATTCTAATTCATTCGCACGATCCATTCTAATTCATTCATACGATCCATTCTAATTCATTCGTATGATCCATTCTAATTCATTCATACGATCCATTCTAATTCATACGAATTAGAATGGATCGTATGAGTGTGAATGAATTAGAATGGATCGTGCGAATGAATTAGAATGGATCGTATTAATGAATTAGAATGGATCGTGCGAATGAATTAGAATGGATCGTACGAAATTCTAATTCATTCGCACGAATGTATCCATTCTAATTCATTCGTACGATCCATTCTAATTCATTCGCACAATCTATTCTAATTCATTCATACGATCCATTCTAATTTATTCGCATGATCCATTCTAATTCATTCATACGATCCATTCTTATTCATTCATATGATCCATTCTAATTCATTCGCACGATCCATTCTTACTCATTCGTACGATCCATTCTAATTCATTCGCACGATCCATTCTAATTCATTAATATGATCCATTCTAATTCATTCGCACGATCCATTCTAATTCATTCACACTCATACGATCCATTCTAATTCATTCGCACGAATGTATCCTTTCTAATTCATTCGTACGATCCATTCTAATTCATTCGCACAATCTATTCTAATTCATTCTTACGATCCATTCTAATTTATTCGCACGATCCATTCTAATTCATTCATACGATCCATTCTAATTCATTCATATGATCCATTCTAAATCATTCGCACGATCCATTCTTACTCATTCGTACGATCCATTCTAATTCATTCGCACGATCCATTCTAATTCATTAATACGATCCATTCTAATTCATTCGTACGATCCATTCTAATTCCTTCGTATGATCCATTCTAATTCATTCGTACGGTATGATTCATTCTAATTCATTCGTACGATTAATTCTAATTCAATCCATTCTAATTCATTCGTACGATCCATTCTAATTCATTCGTACGATCCATTCTAATTCATTCGTACGATTCATTCTAATTCAATCCATTCTAATTCATTCGTACGATCCATTCTTACTCATTCGTACGATCTATTCTAATTCATTCGCACGAATGAATCTATTCTAATTCATTCGTATGATCCATTCTAATTCATTCATACGATCCATTCTAATTCATTCATATGATCCATTCTAATTAATTCGCACGATCCTTTCTTATTTATTGTGCGAATGAATTAGAATGGATCGTACGAATGAGTAAGAATGGATCGTACGAATGAATTATAATGGATTGAATTAGAATGAATCGTACGAATGAATTAGAATTGATCGTACGAATGAATTAGAATGGAAAGTACGAATGAATTAGAATGGATTTAATTAGAATGAATCGTACGAATGAATTAGAATGAATCATACGAATGAAACAAAATGGATCATAATCTAATTCATTCATACGATCCTTTCTAATTCATTCGCACAATCTATTCTAATTCATTCGTACGATCCATTCTAATTCATTCGCACGATCTATTCTAATTCATTCGTACGATCCATTCTAATTCATTCGCACGAATGTATCCATTCTAATTCATTCATACAATCTATTCTAATTCATTCGTACGATCCATTCTAATTCATTCGTATCATCCATTCTATTTCATTCGTACGATCCATTCTTACTCATTCGTATGATCCATTCTAATTCATTCGCACGAATGTATCCATTCTAATTCATTCGTACGATCCATTCCAATTCATTCGTACGATCCATTCTAATTCATTCGTCCGATCCATTCTAATTCATTCATACGATCCATTCTAATTCATTCATACAATCCATTCTAATTCTTTCACACGATCCATTCTAATTCATTCGTACGATCCATTCTAATTCACTCATACGATCTATTCTAATTCATTCGCACGAATGAGTCCATTCTAATTCATTCGTACAATCCATTCTATTTCATTCGTACGATCCATTCTTACTCATTCGTAAGATCCATTCTAATTCATTGGCACGAATGTATCCGTTCTAATTCATTCGTACGATCCACTCTAATTCATTTGTACGATCCATTCCAATTCATTCTAATTCTAATTCATTCGCACGAATGTATCCATTCTAATTCATTCGTACGATCCATTCTAATTCATTCGCACGATCCATTCTAATTCATTTGCACGATCCATTCTAATTCATTCATACAATCCATTCTAATTCTTTTGCACGAATGTATCCATTCTAATTCATTACGAATGAGTAAGAATGGATTGTATGAATGAATTAGAATGGATACATTCGTGCGAATGAATTAGAATGGATCATACGAATGAGTAAGAATGGATCGTACGAATGAAATAGAATGGATTGTACGAATGAATTAGAATGGATCGTGCGAATGAATTAGAATAAATCGTACGAATGAATTAGAATGGATCGTACGAAGGAATTAGAATGGATCGTACGAATGAATTAGAATGGATCGTACGAATGAATTAGAATGGATCGAACGAATGAATTAGAATGGATACATTCGTGCAAAGGAATTAGAATGGATTGTATGAATGAATTAGAATGGATCGTGCGAATGAATTAGAATGGATCGTACGAATGAATTAGAATGGATACATTCGTGCGAAAGAATTAGAATTGATCGTATGAATGAATTATAATGGATCGTATGAATGAAATAGAATGTATCGTACGAATGAATTAGAATGGATCGTACGAAGGAATTAGAATGGATCGTACGAATGAATTCGAATGTATCCTTTCTAATTCATTCGTACGATCCATTCTAATTCCTTCGTACGATCCATTCTAATTCATTCGTACGATCCATTCTAATTCATTCGCACGATCCATTCTAATTCATTCGTACGATCCATTCTATTTCATTCATACGATCCATTCTAATTCATTCATACGATCTATTCTAATTCTTTCGCACGAATGTATACATTCTAATTCATTCGTACGATCCATTCTAATCCATTCGCACGATCCATTCTAATTCATTCATACAATCCATTCTAATTCTTTTGCACGAATGTATCCATTCTAATTCATTCGTTCGATCCAATCTAATTCATTCGTACGATCCATTCTAATTCATTCGCACGATCCATTCTAATTCATGCATACGATCCAATGTAATTCATTCATACGACCCATTCTAATTCATTCGCACGAATGTATCCATTCTAATTCAATCGTACATGTATGAATGAATTAGAATGGATCGTACGAATGAATTAGAGTTGATACATTCGTGCGAATGAATTAGAATGGATCGTACGAATGAATTAGATTGGATCGTACGAATGAATTAGAATGGATACATTCGTGCAAAAGAATTAGAATGGATTGTATGAATGAATTAGAATGGATCGTGCGAATGAATTAGAATGGATACATTCGTGCGAATGAATTAGAATGGATCATATGAATGAATTAGATTGGATCGTATAAATGAATTAGAATGGATCGTGCGAATGAATTAGAATGGATCGTACGAATGAATTAGAATGGATCGTACGAATGAATTAGAATGGATCGTACGAATGAATTAGATTGGATCGTACGAATGAATTAGAATGGATCGTACGAAGGAATTAGAATGGATCGTATGAATGAATTAGATTGGATCGTATTAATGAATTTGAATGGATCGTATGAATGAATTAGATTGGATCGTATGAATGAATTAGAATGGATCTTACGAATGAATTAGAATGGATCGTACGAATAAAATAGAATGGATTGTATGAATGAATTAGAATAGATCGTGCGAATGAATTAGAATGGATCGTACGAATGAATTAGAATGGATCATATGAATGAATTAGAATGGATCGTATGTATGAATTAGAATGGATCGTGCGAATGAATTAGAATGGATCGTATGAATGAATTAAAGTAGATACATTCGTACGAAGGAATTAGAATGGATTGTATGAATGAATTAGAATGGATTGTATGAATGAATTAGAGTAGATACATTCGTACGAAGGAATTAGAATGGATCATATGAATGAATTAGAATGGACTATATGAATGAATTAGAATGGATCGTACGAATGAATTAGAATGGATACATTCGTGCGAATGAATTAGAATGGATTGTACGAATAAATTAGAATGGATCGTACGAATGAATTAGAATAGATTGTACGAATGAATTAGAATGGATCGTACGTCTAATTCATTCGTACGATCCATTCTAATTCATTCATATAATCCATTCTACTTCTTTTGCACGAATGTATCCATTCTATTTCATTCATACGATCCATTCTAATTCCTTCGTACGATCCATTCTAATTCCTTCGTACGATCCATTCTAATTCATTCCCACGAATGTATCCATTCTAATCGATACGTACGATCCATTCTATTTCATTCGTATGATCCATTCTTACTCATTCGTACGATCCAATCTATTTCATTCATACGATCCATTCTACGATCCATTCTAATTCATTCGTACGTTCCATTCTAATTCATTAGCACGATCAATGCTAATTCATTCGTACGATCCAGTCTAATTCATTCGTACAATCCATTCTATTTCATTCGTACGATCCATTCTTACTCATTCATATGATCCATTCTAATTCATTCGCACGAATGTATCCATTCTAATTCATTCGTACAATCCATTCTTACTCATTCGTAATGAATTAGAATGGACACATTCGTGCAAAAGAATTAGAATGGATTGTATGAATGAATTAGAATGGATCGTGCAAATGAATTAGAATGGATCGTGCGAATGAATTAGAATGGATCGTACGAATGAATTAGAATAGATTGTGCGAATGAATTAGAATGGATCGTACGAATGAATTAGAATGGATACATTCGTGCGAATGAATTAGAATGGATCGGACGAATGAATTAGAATGGATCGTACGAATGAATTAGAATGGATCAAATGAATGAATTAGAATGGATCTAACAAATGAGTAAGAATGGATCGTACAAATGAAATAGAATGGATTGTACGAATGAATTAGAATGGATTCATTCGTGCGAATGACTTAGAATGGATCGTACGAATGAATTAGAATGGATCATGTGAAAGAATTAGAATGGATTGTATGAATGAATTAGAATGGATCGTATGAATGAATTAGAATGGATCGGACGAATGAATTAGATTGGATCGTACGAATGAATTAGAATGGATACATTCGTGCGAATGAATTAGAATGGATCATACAAATGAGTAAGAATGGATCGTACGAATGAAATAGAATGGATTGTACGAATGAATTAGAATGGATCGTACGAATGAATTAGAATAGATTGTATGAATGAATTAGAATGGATACATTCGTGCGAATGAATTAGAATGAATCGTACGAATGAATTAGAATAGTTCGTGCGAATGAATTAGAATGGATCGTACGAATGAATTAGAATAGATTGTGCGAATGAATTAGAATGGATCGTATGAATGAATTAGATTATGATCCATTTTATTTCATTCGTATGATCCATTCTAATTCCTTCGTACAATCTAATTCATTCATATGATCCATTCTAATTCATTCGCACGAATGTATCCATTCAAATTCATTCGTACGATCCATTCTAATTCATTCGCACGATCCATTCTAATTCATTCGTACGATCCATTCTAATTCATTTATACGATCCAATCTAATTCATTCATACAATCCATTCTAATTCATTTGCACGAATTTATCCATTCTAATTCATTCGTACGATCCATTCTAATTCATTCGTACGATCCATTCTAATTCATTCGTACGATCTATTCTAATTCATTCGTACGATCCATTCTAATTCATTTGCACGATCCATTCTAATTCATTCACACTCATACGATCCATTCTAATTCATTCGCACGAATGTATCCTTTCTAATTCATTCGTATGATCCATTCTAATTCATTCGCACAATCTATTCTAATTCATTCGAACGATCCATTCTAAGTCATTCGTACGATCCATTCTAATTCATTCGTACGATCCATTCTAATTCATTCGCACGATACATTCTATTTCATTCGTACGATCCATTCTAATTCATTCGCACGAATGTATCCATTCCAATTCATTCGTACGATCCATTCTAATTCATTCGCACGATCCATTCTAATTCATTCATACGATCCATTCTAATTCATTCATACGATCCATTTTAATTCATTCGAACGATCCATTCTAATTCATTCATACGATCCATTCTAATTCATTCGTACGATCCATTCTAATTTCTTCGTATGATCTATTCTAATTCTTTCGTACGATCCATTCTAATTCCTTCGTACGATCCATTCAAATTCATTCGCACGAATCTATTTGAATGGGTCGTACGAATGAATATGAATGAATTAGAATGGATCGTTTGAGTGAATGCGAATGGATTGTGCGAATGAATTAGAATGGATTGTACGAATGAATTAGAATGGATCGTACGAATGAATTAGAATGGATACATTCGTGCGAATCCATTCTATTTCATTCGTACGATCCATTCTAATTCATTCGTACGATCCATTCTAATTCATTCGCACAATCTATTCTAATTCATTCGTACGATCCATTCTAATTCATTCGCACGATCGATACGAAGAAATTAGAATGGTTCGTACAAATGAATTAGAATGGATCGTATGAATGAATTAGAATGGATCGTACGAATGAATTAGAATGGATTGATTTAGAATAAATCGTACGAATGAATTAGAATGAATCATACCGTATGAATGAATTAGAATGGATCATACGAAGGGATTAGAATGGATCGTACGAATGAATTAGAATGGATCGTACGTACGAATGAATTAGAATGGATTGCATGAATGAATTAGAATAGATCGTACGAATGAATTAGAATGGATCGTACGAAATGTATCCATTCTAATTCATTCGTACGATCCATTCTAATTCATTCGTATGATCCATTCTTACTCATTCGTACGATCCAATCTAATTCATTCATACGATCCATAATAATTCATTCGTACGTTCCATTCTAATTCATTAGCACGATCAATGCTAATTCATTCGTACGATCCATTCTAATTCATTCGTACGATCCATTCTAATTCATTCGTACGATCCATTCTAATTCCTTCGTATGATCCATTCTAATTCATTCGTACGGTATGATTCATTCTAATTCATTCGTACGATTCATTCTAATTCAATCCATTCTAATTCATTCGTACGATTCATTCATACGATCCATTCTTACTCATTCGTACGATCCATTCTAATTCATTCGCACGATCCATTCTAATTCATCCGTACGATCCATTCTATTTCATTCGTAGGATCCATTCTTACTCATTCGTACGATCCATTCTAATTCATTCGCACGAATGTATCCATTCTAATTCATTCGTACGATCCATTCTAATTCCTTCGTACAAACCATTCTAATTCCTGTGTACGATCCATTCTAATTCCTTTGTACGACCCATTATATTTCATTCGTATGATCCATTCTAATTCCTTTGTACGATCCAGTCTAATTCATGCCCATGAATGTATCCATTCTAATTCATTTGCACGAATGTATCCATTCTAATTCATTCGTACGATCCATTCTAATTCATTCGTACGTTCCATTCTAATTCATTCGTAAGATCCATTCTAATTCATTCATACGATCTATTCTAATTCATTCATACAATCCATTCTAATTCCTTCGTACGATCCATTCTAATTCATTCGTACGATCCATTCTAATTCATTCGTACTATCCATTCTTACTCATTCGTACGAAGGAATTAGAATGGATCGTACGAAGGAATTAGAATGGATAGTACGAATGAATTAGAATAGATACCTTCGTGCAAATGAATTAGAATGGATCGTACGAATGAGTAAGAATGGATCGTACGAATGAAATAGATTGGATCGTATGAATGAATTAGAATGGATCGTGCGAATGAATTAGAATGGATCGTACGAATGAATTAGAATAGATTGTGCGAATGAATTAGAATGGATCGTACGAAGGAATTAGAATGGATCGTACGAATGAATTAGAATGGATCGTACGAATGAATTAGAATGGATCGTGCGAATGAATTAGAATGGATCGTACGAATGAAATAGAATGGATTCGCACGAATGTATCCATTCTAATTCATTCGTACGATCCATTCTAATTCATTCGTACAATCCATTCTAATTCATTCGCACGATCCATTCACATTCACTCAAACGATCCATTCTAATTCATTCATATAATCCATTCTAATTCATTCGTGCGAATCCATTCTATTTCATTCGTACGATCCATTCTAATTCATTCGCACGATCAATTCTAATTCATTCATACGATCCATTCTAATTCATTTGCACGAATGTATCCATTCTAATTCATTCGTACGATCTATTCTAATTCATTCGTACGATCCATTCTAATTCATTATTACGATCCAATCGCATTCACTCAAACGATCCATTCTAATTCCTTCGTACGATCCATTCTAATTCCTTCGTACGATCCATTCTAATTCCTTCGTACGATCCATTCTAATTCATTCCCATGAATGTATCCATTCTAATTCATTCGCACGAGCCATTCTAATTCATTCGCACGATCCATTCTAATTCATTCATACGATCCATTCTAATTCATTCGTACGATCCATTCTAATTCATTCGCATGATCCATTCTAATTCATTCGCACGAATGTTTCCATTGGAATTCATTCGTATGATCCATTCTAATTCATTTACACGATCCATTCTAATTCATTCATACAATCCATTCTATTTCTTTTGCACGAATGTATCCATTCTAAGTCATTCGTACGATCCATTCTATTTCATTCGTACGATCCATTCTAATTCATTCGTACAATCCATTCTAATTCCTTCGCACGATCTATTCGAATTCATTCGCACGAATGTATCCACTCTAATTCATTCATACGATCCATTCTAATTCCTTCGTATGATCCATTCTATTTCATTCGTATGATCCATTCTATTTCATTCATATAATCCATTCTAATTCATTCGCACGATCCATTCTAATTCATTCATACGATCCATTCTAATTCATTCGTATGATCCATTCTAATTCATTCATACGATCCATTCTAATTCATACGAATTAGAATGGATCGTATGAGTGTGAATGAATTAGAATGGATCGTGCGAATGAATTAGAATGGATCGTATTAATGAATTAGAATGGATCATGCGAATGAATTAGAATGGATCGTACGAAATTCTAATTCATTCGCACGAATGTATCCATTCTAATTCATTCGTACGATCCATTCTAATTCATTCGCACAATCTATTCTAATTCATTCATACGATCCATTCTAATTTATTCGCACGTTCCATTCTAATTCATTCATACGATCCATTCTTATTCATTCATATGATCCATTCTAATTCATTCGCACGATCCATTCTTACTCATTCGTACGATCCATTCTAATTCATTCGCACGATCCATTCTAATTCATTAATATGATCCATTCTAATTCATTCGCACGATCCATTCTAATTCATTCACACTCATACGATCCATTCTAATTCATTCGCACGAATGTATCCTTTCTAATTCATTCGTACGATCCATTCTAATTCATTCGCACAATCTATTCTAATTCATTCTTACGATCCATTCTAATTTATTCACACGATCCATTCTAATTCATTCATATGATCCATTCTAATTCATTCGCACGATCCATTCTTACTCATTCGTACGATCCATTCTAATTCATTCGCATGATCCATTCTAATTCATTAATACGATCCATTCTAATTCATTCGTACGATCCATTCTAATTCCTTCGTATGATCCATTCTAATTCATTCGTACGGTATGATTCATTCTAATTCATTCGTACGATTCATTCTAATTCAATCCATTCTAATTCATTTGTACGATCCATTCTAATTCATTCGTACGATCCATTCTAATTCATTCGTACGATTCATTCTAATTCAATCCATTCTAATTCATTCGTACGATCCATTCTTACTCATTCGTACGATCCATTCTAATTCATTCGCACGAATGAATCCATTCTAATTCATTCGTATGATCCATTCTAATTCATTCATACGATCCATTCTAATTCATTCATATGATCCATTCTAATTCATTCACACGATCCTTTCTTATTTATTATGCGAATGAATTAGAATGGATTGTATGAATGAGTAAGAATGGATCGTACGAATGAATTATAATGGATTGAATTAGAATGAATCGTACGAATGAATTAGAATGGATCGTACGAATGAATTAGAATGGATCGTACGAATGAATTAGAATGGATTGAATTAGAATGAATCGTACGAATGAATTAGAATGAATCATACGAATGAAATAAAATGGATCATAATCTAATTCATTCATACGATCCATTCTAATTCATTCGCACAATCTATTCTAATTCATTCGTACGATCCATTCTAATTCATTCGCACGATCTATTCTAATTCATTCGTACGATCCATTCTAATTCATTCGCACGAATGTATCCATTGTAATTCATTCATACAATCTATTCTAATTCATTCGTACGATCCATTCTAATTCATTCGTACAATCCATTCTATTTCATTCGTACGATCCATTCTTACTCATTCGTATGATCCATTCTAATTCATTCGCACGACTGTATCCATTCTAATTCGTTCGTACGATCCATTCTAATTCATTCGTACGATCCATTCTAATTCATTCGTCCGATCCATTCTAATTCATTCATACGATCCATTCTAATTCATTCATACAATCCATTCTAATTCTTTCACACGATCCATTCTAATTCATTCGTACGATCCATTCTAATTCATTCGTACGATCCATTCTAATTCATTCGCATGAATGAATCCATTCTAATTCATTCGTACAATCCATTCTATTTCATTCGTACGATCCATTCTTACTCATTCGTAAGATCCATTCTAATTAATTGGCACGAATGTATCCATTCTTATTCACTCGTACGATCCACTCTAATTCATTTGTACGATCCATTCCAATTCATTCTAATTCTAATTCATTCGCACGAATGTATCCATTCTAATTCATTCCCACAATCTATTCTAATTCATTCGTACGATCCATTCTAATTCATTCGCACGATCCATTCTAATTCATTTGCACGATCCATTCTAATTCATTCATACAATCCATTCTAATTCTTTTGCACGAATGTATCCATTCTAATTCATTACGAATGAGTAAGAATGGATTGTACGAATGAATTAGAATGGATACATTCGTGCGAATGAATTAGAATGGATCATACGAATGAGTAAGAATGGATCGTACGAATGAAATAGAATGGATTGTACGAATCAATTAGAATGGATCGTGCGAATGAATTAGAATGGATCGTACGAATGAATTAGAATGGATCGTACGAAGGAATTAGAATGGATCGTACGAATGAATTAGAATGGATCGAACGAATGAATTAGAATGGATCAAACGAATGAATTAAAATGGATACATTCGTGCAAAGGAATTAGAATGGATTGTATGAATTAATTAGAATGGATCGTGCGAATGAATTAGAATGGATCGTACGAATGAATTAGAATGGATACATTCGTGCGAAAGAATTAGAATAGATCGTATGAATGAATTAGAATGGATCGTATGAATGAAATAGAATTGATCGTACGAATGAATTAGAATGGATTGTACGAAGGAATTAGAATGGATCGTACGAATGAATTCGAATGTATCCTTTCTAATTCATTCGTACGATCCATTCTAATTCCTTCGTACGATCCATTCTAATTCATTCGTACGATCCATTCTAATTCATTCGCACGATCCATTCTAATTCATTCGTACGATCCATTCTATTTCTTTCATACGATCCATTCTAATTCATTCATACGATCTATTCTAATTCTTTCGCACGAATATATACATTCTAATTCATTCGTACGATCCATTCTAATTTATTCGCACGATCCATTCTAATTCATTCATACAATCCATTCTAATTCTTTTGCACGAATGTATCCATTCTAATTCATTCGTTCGATCCATTCTAATTCATTCGTACGATCCATTCTAATTCATTCGCACGATCCATTCTAATTCATGCAAACGATCCAATCTAATTCATTCATACGATCCATTCTAATTCATTCGCACGAATGTATCCATTCTAATTCATTCGTACATGTATGAATGAATTAGAATGGATCGTACGAATGAATTAGAGTTGATACATTCGTGCGAATAAATTAGAATGGATCGTACGAATGAATTAGAGTTGATACATTCGTGCGAATGAATTAGAATGGATCGTACGAATGAATTAGATTGGATCGTATGAATGAATTATAATGGATCATGCGAATGAATTAGAATAGATCATACGAATGAATTAGAATGGATCGTACGAATGAATTAGAATGGATACATTCGTGCAAAAGAATTAGAATGGATTGTATGAATGAATTAGAATGGATCGTGCGAATGAATTAGAATGGATACATTCGTGCGAATGAATTAGAATGGATCGTATGAATGAATTAGATTGGATCGTATGAATGAATTAGAATGGATCGTGCGAATGAATTAGAATGGATCGTACGAATGAATTAGAATGGATCGTACGAATGAATTAGAATGGATCGTACGAATGAATTAGAATGGATCGTATGAATTAGAATGGATCGTACGAAGGAATTAGAATGGATCGTATGAATGAATTAGATTGGATCATATTAATGAATTTGAATGGATCGTATGAATGAATTAGATTGGATCGTATGAATGAGTTAGAATGGATCTTACGAATGAATTAGAATGGATCATACGAATGAAATAGAATGGATTGTATGAATGAATTAGAATAGATCGTGCGAATGAATTAGAATGGATCGTACGAATGAATTAGAATGGATCATATGAATGAATTAGAATGGATCGTACGTATGAATTAGAATGGATCGTGCGAATGAATTAGAATGGATCGTATGAATGAATTAGAGTAGATACATTCGTACGAAGGAATTAGAATGGATCGTACGAATGAATTAGAATGGATTATATGAATGAATTAGAATGGATCGTACGAATGAATTAGAATGGATCGTGTGAAAGAATTAGAATGGATTGTATGAATGAATTAGAATGGATCGTATGAATGAATTAGAGTAGATACATTCGTACGAAGGAATTAGAATGGATCGTACGAATGAATTAGAATGGATTATATGAATAAATTAGAATGGATCGTACGAATGAATTAGAATGGATACATTCGTGCGAATGAATTAGAATGGATTGTACGAATAAATTAGAATGGATCGTACGAATGAATTAGAATAGATTGTACGAATGAATTAGAATGGATCGTACGTCTAATTCATTCGTACGATCCATTCTAATTCATTCATACAATCCATTCTACTTTTTTTACACGAATGTATCCATTCTAATTCATTCATACGATCCATTCTAATTCCTTCGTACGATCCATTCTAATTCCTTCGTACGATCCATTCAAATTCATTCCCATGAATGTATCCATTCTAATTGATACGTACGATCCATTCTATTTCATTCGTATGATCCATTCTTACTCATTCGTACGATCCAATCTAATTCATTCATACGATCCATTCTACGATCCATTCTAATTCATTCGTACGTTCCATTCTAATTCATTAGCACATCAATGCTAATTCATTCGTACGATCCATTCTAATTCATTCGTACAATCCATTCTATTTCATTCGTACGATCCATTCTTACTCATTCGTATGATCCATTCTAATTCATTCGCATGAATGTATCCATTCTAATTCATTCGTACAATCCATTCTTACTCATTCGTAATGAATTAGAATGGATACATTCGTGCAAAAGAATTAGAATGGATTGTATGAATGAATTAGAATGGATCGTGCAAATGAATTAGAATGGATCGTGCGAATGAATTAGAATGGATCGTACGAATGAATTAGAATGGATACATTCGTGCGAATGAATTAGAATTGGAATGAATTGGAATGGATCGTACGAATGAATTAGAGTGGATCGTATGAATGAATTAGGATGGATACATTTGTGCCAATGAATTAGAATGGATCTTACGAATGAGTAAGAATGGATCGTACAAATGAAATAGAATGGATTGTACAAATGAATTAGAATGGATTCATTCGTGCGAATGAATTAGAATGGATCGTACGAATGAATTAGAATGGATCGTACGAATGAATTAGAATGGATCGTGTGAAAGAATTAGAATGGATTGTATGAATGAATTAGAATGGATCGTATGAATGAATTAGAATGGATCGGACGAATGAATTAGATTGGATCGTACGAATGAATTTGAATGGATCGAACGAATGAATTAGAATGGATACATTCGTGCGAATGAATTAGAATGGATCATACAAATGAGTAAGAATGGATCGTACGAATGAAATAGAATGGATTGTACGAATGAATTAGAATGGATCGTACGAATGAATTAGAATAGATTGTATGAATGAATTAGAATGGATACATTCGTGCGAATGAATTAGAATGGATCGTACGAATGAATTAGAATAGATCGTGCGAATGAATTAGAATGGATCGTACGAATGAATTAGAATAGATTGTGCGAATGAATTAGAATGGATCGTATGAATGAATTAGATTATGATCCATTTTATTTCATTCGTATGATCCATTCTAATTCCTACGTACAATCTAATTCATTCATACGATCCATTCTAATTCATTCGCACGAATGTATCCATTCAAATTCATTCGTACGATCCATTCTAATTCATTCGCACGATCCATTCTAATTCATTCGTACGATCCATTCTAATTCATTTATACGATCCAATCTAATTCATTCATACAATCCATTCTAATTCATTTGAACGAATTTATCCATTCTAATTCATTCGTACGATCCATTCTAATTCATTCGCACAATCTATTCTAATTCATTCGTACGATCCATTCAAATTCATTCGTACGATCCATTCTAATTCATTCGCACGATCCATTCTAATTCATTCACACTCATACGATCCATTCTAATTCATTCGTACGAATGTATCCTTTCTAATTCATTCGTACGATCCATTCTAATTCATTCGCACAATTTATTCTAATTCATTCGAACGATCCATTCTAAGTCATTCGTACGATCCATTCTAATTCATTCGTACGATCCATTCTAATTCATTCGCACGATACATTCTATTTCATTCGTACGATCCATTCTAATTCATTCGCACGAATGTATCCATTCCAATTCATTCGTACGATCCATTCTAATTCATTCGCACGATCCATTCTAATTCATTCATACGATCCATTCTAATTCATTCATACGATCCATTTTAATTCATTCGCACGATCCATTCTAATTCATTCATACGATCCATTCTAATTCATTCGTACGATCCATTCTAATTTCTTCGTATGATCTATTCTAATTCCTTCGTACGATCTATTCTAATTCCTTCGTACGATCCATTCAAATTCATTCGCACGAATCTATTTGAATGGGTCGTACGAATGAATATGAATGAATTAGAATGGATCGTTTGAGTGAATGCGAATGGATCGTGCGAATGAATTAGAATGGATTGTACGAATGAATTAGAATGGATCGTATGAATCAATTAGAATGGATACATTCGTGTGAATCCATTCTATTTCATTCGTACGATCCATTCTAATTCATTCGCACTATCCATTCTAATTCATTCATACGATCCATTCTAATTCATTCGTACGATCCATTCTAATTCATTCGTACGATCCATTCTAATTCATTCGCACAATCTATTCTAATTCATTCGTACGATCCATTCTAATTCAATCACACGATCGATACGAGGAAATTAGAATGGATCGTACGAATGAATTAGAATGGATCGTATGAATGAATTAGAATGGATCGTACGAATGAATTAGAATGGATTGAATTAGAATGAATCGTACGAATGAATTAGAATGAATCATACCGTACGAATGAATTAGAATGGATCATACGAAGGGATTAGAATGGATCGTACGAATGAATTAGAATGGATCGTACGTACGAATGAATTAGAATGGATTGTATGAATGAATTAGAATAGATCGTACGAATGAATTAGAATGGATCGTACGAAATGTATCCATTCTAATTCATTCGTACGATCCATTCTAATTCATTCGTATGATCCATTCTTACTCATTCGTACGATCCAATCTAATTCATTCATACGATCCATTCTAATTCATTCGTACGTTCCATTCTAATTCATTAGCACGATCAATGCTAATTCATTCGTACGATCCATTCTAATTCATTCGTACGATCCATTCTAATTCCTTCGTATGATCCATTCTAATTCATTCGTACGGTATGATTCATTCTAATTCATTCGTACGATTCATTCTAATTCAATCCATTCTAATTCATTCGTACGATTCATTCATACGATCAATTCTTACTCATTCGTACGATCCATTCTAATTCATTCGCACGATCCATTCTAATTCATCCCTACGATCCATTCTATTTCATTCGTAGGATCCATTCTTACTCATTCGTACGATCCATTCTAATTCATTCGCACGAATGTATCCATTCTAATTCATTCGTACGATCCATTCTAATTCCTTCGTACAAACCATTCTAATTCCTGCGTACGATCCATTCTAATTCCTTTGTACGACCCATTATATTTCATTCGTATGATCCATTCTAATTCCTTTGTACGATCCAGTCTAATTCATGCCCATGAATGTATCCATTCTAATTCATTTGCACGAATGTATCCATTCTAATTCATTCGTACGATCAATTCTAATTCATTCGTACGTTCCATTCTAATTCATTCGTAAGATCCATTCTAATTCATTCATACGATCTATTCTAATTCATTCATATAATCCATTCTAATTCCTTCGTACGATCCATTCTAATTCATTCGTACGATCCATTCTAATTCATTCGTACTATCCATTCTTACTCATTCGTACGAAGGAATTAGAATGGATCATACGAAGGAATTAGAATTGATAGTACGAATGAATTAGAATGGATACCTTCGTGCAAATGAATTAGAATGGATCGTACGAATGTGTAAGAATGGATCGTACGAATGAAATAGAATGGATCGTATGAATGAATTAGAATGGATCGTGCGAATGAATTAGAATGGATCGTACGAATGAATTAGAATAGATTGTGCGAATGAATTAGAATGGATCGTACGAATGAATTAGAATGGATCGTACGAATGAATTAGAATGGATCGTACGAATGAATTAGAATGGATCGTGCGAATGAATTAGAATGGATCGTACGAATGAAATAGAATGGATTCGCACGAATGTATCCATTCTAATTCATTCGTACGATCCATTCTAATTCATTCGTACAATCCATTCTAATTCATTCGCACGATCCATTCGCATTCACTCAAACGATCCATTCTAATTCATTCATATGATCCATTCTAATTCATTCGTGCGAATCCATTCTATTTCATTCGTACGATCCATTCTAATTCATTCGCACGATCAATTCTAATTCATTCATACGATCCATTCTAATTCATTTGTACAAATGTATCCATTCTAATTCATTCGTACGATCTATTCTAATTCATTCGTACGATCCATTCTAATTCATTAATACGATCCAATCGCATTCACTCAAACGATCCATTCTAATTCCTTCATACGATCCATTCTAATTCCTTCGTACAATCCATTCTAATTCATTCCCATGAATGTATCCATTCTAATTCATTCGCACGATCCATTCTAATTCATTCGCACGATCCATTCTAATTCATTCATACGATCCATTCTAATTCATTCGTACGATCCATTCTAATTCATTCGCACGATCCATTCTAATTCATTCGCACGAATGTATCCATTCTAATTCATTCGTATGATCCATTCTAATTCATTCACACGATCCATTCTAATTCATTCATACAATCCATTCTATTTCTTTTGCACGAATGTATCCATTCTAATTCATTCGTACGATCCATTCTATTTCATTCGTACGATCCATTCTAATTCATTCGTACAATCCATTCTAATTGATTCGCACGATCTATTCGAATTCATTCGCACGAATGTATCCACTCTAATTCATTCATACGATCCATTCTAATTCCTTCGTACGATCCATTCTATTTCATTCGTATGATCCATTCTATTTCATTCATATAATCCATTCTAATTCATTCGCACGATCCATTCTAATTCATTCATACGATCCTTTCTAATTCATTCGTATGATCCATTCTAATTCATTCATACGATCCATTCTAATTCATACGAATTAGAATGGATCGTATGAGTGTGAATGAATTAGAATGGATCGTGCGAATGAATTAGAATGGATCGTATTAATGAATTAGAATGGATCGTGCGAATGAATTAGAATGGATCGTATGAAATTCTAATTCATTCGCACGAATGTATCCATTCTAATTCATTAGTACGATCCATTCTAATTCATTCGCACAATCTATTCTAATTCATTCATACGATCCATTCTAATTTATTCGCATGATCCATTCTAATTCATTCATACGATCCATTCTTATTCATTCATATGATCCATTCTAATTCATTCGCACGATCCATTCTTACTCATTCGTACGATCCATTCTAATTCATTCGCACGATCCATTCTAATTCATTAATATGATCCATTCTAATTCATTCGCACGATCCATTCTAATTCATTCACACTCATACGATCCATTCTAATTCATTCGCACGAATGTATCCTTTCTAATTCATTCGTACGATCCATTCTAATTCATTCGCACAATCTATTCTAATTCATTCTTACGATCCATTCTAATTTATTCGCACGATCCATTCTAATTTATTCATACGATCCATTCTAATTCATTCATATGATCCATTCTAAATCATTCGCACGATCCATTCTTACTCATTCGTACGATCCATTCTAATTCATTCGCACGATCCATTCTAATTCATTAATACGATCCATTCTAATTCATTCGTACGATCCATTCTAATTCCTTCGTATGATCCATTCTAATTCTTTCGTACGGTATGATTCATTCTAATTCATTCGTACGATTAATTCTAATTCAATCCATTCTAATTCATTCGTACGATCCATTCTAATTCATTCGTACGATCCATTCTAATTCATTCGTACGATTCATTCTAATTCAATCCATTCTAATTCATTCGTACGATCCATTCTTACTCATTCGTACGATCCATTCTAATTCATTCGCACGAATGAATCTATTCTAATTCATTCGTATGATCCATTCTAATTCATTCATACGATCCATTCTAATTCATTCATATGATCCATTCTAATTAATTCGCACGATCCTTTCTTATTTATTGTGCGAATGAATTAGAATGGATCGTACGAATGAGTAAGAATGGATCGTACGAATGAATTATAATGGATTGAATTAGAATGAATCGTACGAATGAATTAGAATGGATCGTACGAATGAATTAGAATGGATCGTACGAATGAATTAGAATGGATTTAATTAGAATAAATCGTACGAATGAATTAGAATGAATCATACGAATGAAACAAAATGGATCATAATCTAATTCATTCATACGATCCTTTCTAATTCATTCGCACAATCTATTCTAATTCATTCGTACGATCCATTCTAATTCATTCGCACGATCTATTCTAATTCATTCGTACGATCCATTCTAATTCATTCGCACGAATGTATCCATTCTAATTCATTCATACAATCTATTCTAATTCATTCGTACGATCCATTCTAATTCATTCGTATCATCCATTCTATTTCATTCGTACGATCCATTCTTACTCATTCGTATGATCCATTCTAATTCATTCGCACGAATGTATCCATTCTAATTCATTCGTACGATCCATTCCAATTCATTCGTACGATCCATTCTAATTCATTCGTCCGATCCATTCTAATTCATTCATACGATCCATTCTAATTCATTCATACAATCTATTCTAATTCTTTCACACGATCCATTCTAATTCATTCGTACGATCCATTCTAATTCACTCATACGATCCATTCTAATTCATTCGCACGAATGAGTCCATTCTAATTCATTCGTACAATCCATTCTATTTCATTCGTACGATCCATTCTTACTCATTCGTAAGATCCATTCTAATTCATTGGCACGAATGTATCCGTTCTAATTCATTCGTACGATCCACTCTAATTCATTTGTACGATCCATTCCAATTCATTCTAATTCTAATTCATTCGCACGAATGTATCCATTCTAATTCATTCGTACGATCCATTCTAATTCATTCGCACGATCCATTCTAATTCATTCGCACGATCCATTCTAATTCATTTGCACGATCCATTCTAATTCATTCATACAATCCATTCTAATTCTTTTGCACGAATGTATCCATTCTAATTCATTAGGAATGAGTAAGAATGGATTGTACGAATGAATTAGAATGGATACATTCGTGCGAATGAATTAGAATGGATCATACGAATGAGTAAGAATGGATCGTACGAATGAAATAGAATGGATTGTACGAATGAATTAGAATGGATCGTGCGAATGAATTAGAATAAATCGTACGAATGAATTAGAATGGATCGTACGAAGGAATTAGAATGGATCGTACGAATGAATTAGAATGGATCGTACGAATGAATTAGAATGGATCGAACGAATGAATTAGAATGGATACATTCGTGCAAAGGAATTAGAATGGATTGTATGAATGAATTAGAATGGATCGTGCGAATGAATTAGAATGGATCGTACGAATGAATTAGAATGGATACATTCGTGCGAAAGAATTAGAATTGATCGTATGAATGAATTATAATGGATCGTATGAATGAAATAGAATGTATCGTACGAATGAATTAGAATGGATCGTACGAAGGAATTAGAATGGATCGTACGAATGAATTCGAATGTATCCTTTCTAATTCATTCGTACGATCCATTCTAATTCCTTCGTACGATCCATTCTAATTCATTCGTACGATCCATTCTAATTCATTCGCACGATCCATTCTAATTCATTCGTACGATCCATTCTATTTCATTCATACGATCCATTCTAATTCATTCATACGATCTATTCTAATTCTTTCGCACGAATGTATACATTCTAATTCATTCGTACGATCCATTCTAATCCATTCGCACGATCCATTCTAATTCATTCATACAATCCATTCTAATTCTTTTGCACGAATGTATCCATTCTAATTCATTCGTTCGATCCAATCTAATTCATTCGTACGATCCATTCTAATTCATTCGCACGATCCATTCTAATTCATGCATACGATCCAATGTAATTCATTCATACGACCCATTCTAATTCATTCGCACGAATGTATCCATTCTAATTCAATCGTACATGTATGAATGAATTAGAATGGATCGTACGAATGAATTAGAGTTGATACATTCGTGCGAATGAATTAGAATGGATCGTACGAATGAATTAGATTGGATCGTACGAATGAATTAGAATGGATACATTCGTGCAAAAGAATTAGAATGGATTGTATGAATGAATTAGAATGGATCGTGCGAATGAATTAGAATGGATACATTCGTGCGAATGAATTAGAATGGATCGTATGAATGAATTAGATTGGATCGTATAAATGAATTAGAATGGATCGTGCGAATGAATTAGAATGGATCGTACGAATGAATTAGAATGGATCGTACGAATGAATTAGAATGGATCGTACGAATGAATTAGATTGGATCGTACGAATGAATTAGAATGGATCGTACGAAGGAATTAGAATGGATCGTATGAATGAATTAGATTGGATCGTATTAATGAATTTGAATGGATCGTATGAATGAATTAGATTGGATCGTATGAATGAATTAGAATGGATCTTACGAATGAATTAGAATGGATCGTACGAATAAAATAGAATGGATTGTATGAATGAATTAGAATAGATCGTGCGAATGAATTAGAATGGATCGTACGAATGAATTAGAATGGATCATATGAATGAATTAGAATGGATCGTATGTATGAATTAGAATGGATCGTGCGAATGAATTAGAATGGATCGTATGAATGAATTAAAGTAGATACATTCGTACGAAGGAATTAGAATTGATTGTATGAATGAATTAGAATGGATTGTATGAATGAATTAGAGTAGATACATTCGTACGAAGGAATTAGAATGGATCATACGAATGAATTAGAATGGACTATATGAATGAATTAGAATGGATCGTACGAATGAATTACAATGGATACATTCGTGCGAATGAATTAGAATGGATTGTACGAATAAATTAGAATGGATCGTACGAATGAATTAGAATAGATTGTACGAATGAATTAGAATGGATCGTACGTCTAATTCATTCGTACGATCCATTCTAATTCATTCATACAATCCATTCTACTTCTTTTGCACGAATGTATCCATTCTATTTCATTCATACGATCCATTCTAATTCCTTCGTACGATCCATTCTAATTCCTTCGTACGATCCATTCTAATTCATTCCCATGAATGTATCCATTCTAATCGATACGTACGATCCATTCTATTTCATTCGTATGATCCATTCTTACTTATTCGTACGATCCAATCTATTTCATTCATACGATCCATTCTACGATCCATTCTAATTCATTCGTACGTTCCATTCTAATTCATTAGCACGATCAATGCTAATTCATTCGTACGATCCAGTATAATTCATTCGTACAATCCATTCTATTTCATTCGTACGATCCATTCTTACTCATTCATATGATCCATTCTAATTCATTCGCACGAATGTATCCATTCTAATTCATTCGTACAATCCATTCTTACTCATTCGTAATGAATTAGAATGGACACATTCGTGCAAAAGAATTAGAATGGATTGTATGAATGAATTAGAATGGATCGTGCAAATGAATTAGAATGGATCGTGCGAATGAATTAGAATGGATCGTACGAATGAATTAGAATAGATTGTGCGAATGAATTAGAATGGATCGTACGAATGAATTAGAATGGATACATTCGTGCGAATGAATTAGAATGGATCGGACGAATGAATTAGAATGGATCGTACGAATGAATTAGAATGGATCAAATGAATGAATTAGAATGGATCTAACAAATGAGTAAGAATGGATCGTACAAATGAAATAGAATGGATTGTACGAATGAATTAGAATGGATTCATTCGTGCGAATGACTTAGAATGGATCGTACGAATGAATTAGAATGGATCATGTGAAAGAATTAGAATGGATTGTATGAATGAATTAGAATGGATCGTATGAATGAATTAGAATGGATCGGACGAATGAATTAGATTGGATCGTACGAATGAATTAGAATGGATACATTCGTGCGAATGAATTAGAATGGATCATACAAATGAGTAAGAATGGATCGTACGAATGAAATAGAATGGATTGTACGAATGAATTAGAATGGATCGTACGAATGAATTAGAATAGATTGTATGAATGAATTAGAATGGATACATTCGTGCGAATAAATTAGAATGAATCGTACGAATGAATTAGAATAGTTCGTGCGAATGAATTAGAATGGATCGTACGAATGAATTAGAATAGATTGTGCGAATGAATTAGAATGGATCGTATGAATGAATTAGATTATGATCCATTTTATTTCATTCGTATGATCCATTCTAATTCCTTCGTACAATCTAATTCATTCATATGATCCATTCTAATTCATTCGCACGAATGTATCCATTCAAATTCATTCGTACGATCCATTCTAATTCATTCGCACGATCCATTCTAATTCATTCGTACGATCCATTCTAATTCATTTATACGATCCAATCTAATTCATTCATACAATCCATTCTAATTCATTTGCACGAATTTATCCATTCCAATTCATTCGTACGATCCATTCTAATTCATTCGTACGATCCATTCTAATTCATTCGTACGATCTATTCTAATTCATTCGTACGATCCATTCTAATTCATTTGCACGATCCATTCTAATTCATTCACACTCATACGATCCATTCTAATTCATTCGCACGAATGTATCCTTTCTAATTCATTCGTATGATCCATTCTAATTCATTCGCACAATCTATTCTAATTCATTCGAACGATCCATTCTAAGTCATTCGTACGATCCATTCTAATTCATTCGTACGATCCATTCTAATTCATTCGCACGATACATTCTATTTCATTCGTACGATCCATTCTAATTCATTCGCACGAATGTATCCATTCCAATTCATTCGTACGATCCATTCTAATTCATTCGCACGATCCATTCTAATTCATTCATACGATCCATTCTAATTCATTCATACGATCCATTTTAATTCATTCGAACGATCCATTCTAATTCATTCATACGATCCATTCTAATTCATTCGTACGATCCATTCTAATTTCTTCGTATGATCTATTCTAATTCCTTCGTACGATCCATTCTAATTCCTTCGTACGATCCATTCAAATTCATTCGCACGAATCTATTTGAATGGGTCGTACGAATGAATATGAATGAATTAGAATGGATCGTTTGAGTGAATGCGAATGGATTGTGCGAATGAATTAGAATGGATTGTACGAATGAATTAGAATGGATCGTACGAATGAATTAGAATGGATACATTCGTGCGAATCCATTCAATTTCATTCGTACGATCCATTCTAATTCATTCGTACGATCCATTCTAATTCATTCGCACAATCTATTCTAATTCATTCGTACGATCCATTCTAATTCATTCGCACGATCGATACGAAGAAATTAGAATGGATCGTACAAATGAATTAGAATGGATCGTATGAATGAATTAGAATGGATCGTACGAATGAATTAGAATGGATTGATTTAGAATAAATCGTATGAATGAATTAGAATGAATCATACCGTACGAATGAATTAGAATGGATCATACGAAGGGATTAGAATGGATCGTACGAATGAATTAGAATGGATCGTACGTACGAATGAATTAGAATGGATTGCATGAATGAATTAGAATAGATCGTACGAATGAATTAGAATGGATCGTACGAAATGTATCCATTCTAATTCATTCGTACGATCCATTCTAATTCATTCGTATGATCCATTCTTACTCATTCGTACGATCCAATCTAATTCATTCATACGATCCATAATAATTCATTCGTACGTTCCATTCCAATTCATTAGCACGATCAATGCTAATTCATTCGTACGATCCATTCTAATTCATTCGTACGATCCATTCTAATTCATTCGTACGATCCATTCTAATTCCTTCGTATGATCCATTCTAATTCATTCGTACGGTATGATTCATTCTAATTCATTCGTACGATTCATTCTAATTCAATCCATTCTAATTCATTCGTACGATTCATTCATACGATCCATTCTTACTCATTCGTACGATCCATTCTAATTCATTCGCACGATCCATTCTAATTCATCCGTACGATCCATTCTATTTCATTCGTAGGATCCATTCTTACTCATTCGTACGATCCATTCTAATTCATTCGCACGAATGTATCCATTCTAATTCATTCGTACGATCCATTCTAATTCCTTCGTACAAACCATTCTAATTCCTGTGTACGATCCATTCTAATTCCTTTGTACGACCCATTATATTTCATTCGTATGATCCATTCTAATTCCTTTGTACGATCCAGTCTAATTCATGCCCACGAATGTATCCATTCTAATTCATTTGCACGAATGTATCCATTCTAATTCATTCGTACGATCCATTCTAATTCATTCGTACGTTCCATTCTAATTCATTCGTAAGATCCATTCTAATTCATTCATACGATCTATTCTAATTCATTCATACAATCCATTCTAATTCCTTCGTACGATCCATTCTAATTCATTCGTACGATCCATTCTAATTCATTCGTACTATCCATTCTTACTCATTCGTACGAAGGAATTAGAATGGATCGTACGAAGGAATTAGAATGGATAGTACGAATGTATTAGAATGGATACCTTCGTGCAAATGAATTAGAATGGATCGTACGAATGAGTAAGAATGGATCGTACGAATGAAATAGATTGGATCGTATGAATGAATTAGAATGGATCGTGTGAATGAATTAGAATGGATCGTACGAATGAATTAGAATAGATTGTGCGAATGAATTAGAATGGATCGTACGAATGAATTAGAATGGATCGTACGAATGAATTAGAATGGATCGTACGAATGAATTAGAATGGATCGTGCGAATGAATTAGAATGGATCGTACGAATGAAATAGAATGGATTCGCACGAATGTATCCATTCTAATTCATTCGTACGATCCATTCTAATTCATTCGTACAATCCATTCTAATTCATTCGCACGATCCATTCACATTCACTCAAACGATCCATTCTAATTCATTCATATAATCCATTCTAATTCATTCGTGCGAATCCATTCTATTTCATTCGTACGATCCATTCTAATTCATTCGCACGATCAATTCTAATTCATTCATACGATCCATTCTAATTCATTTGCACGAATGTATCCATTCTAATTCATTCGTACGATCTATTCTAATTCATTCGTACGATCCATTCTAATTCATTATTACGATCCAATCGCATTCACTCAAACGATCCATTCTAATTCCTTCGTACGATCCATTCTAATTCCTTCGTACGATCCATTCTAATTCCTTCGTACGATCCATTCTAATTCATTCCCATGAATGTATCCATTCTAATTCATTCGCACGAGCCATTCTAATTCATTCGCACGATCCATTCTAATTCATTCATACGATCCATTCTAATTCATTCGTACGATCCATTCTAATTCATTCGCATGATCCATTCTAATTCATTCGCACGAATGTTTCCATTGTAATTCATTCGTATGATCCATTCTAATTCATTTACACGATCCATTCTAATTCATTCATACAATCCATTCTATTTCTTTTGCACGAATGTATCCATTCTAATTCATTCGTACGATCCATTCTATTTCATTCGTACGATCCATTCTAATTCATTCGTACAATCCATTCTAATTCCTTCGCACGATCTATTCGAATTCATTCGCACGAATGTATCCACTCTAATTCATTCATACGATCCATTCTAATTCCTTCGTACGATCCATTCTATTTCATTCGTATGATCCATTCTATTTCATTCATATAATCCATTCTAATTCATTCGCACGATCCATTCTAATTCATTCATACGATCCATTCTAATTCATTCGTATGATCCATTCTAATTCATTCATACGATCCATTCTAATTCATACGAATTAGAATGGATCATATGAGTGTGAATGAATTAGAATGGATCGTGCGAATGAATTAGAATGGATCGTATTAATGAATTAGAATGGATCATGCGAATGAATTAGAATGGATCGTACGAAATTCTAATTCATTCGCACGAATGTATCCATTCTAATTCATTCGTACGATCCATTCTAATTCATTCGCACAATCTATTCTAATTCATTCATACGATCCATTCTAATTTATTCGCACGTTCCATTCTAATTCATTCATACGATCCATTCTTATTCATTCATATGATCCATTCTAATTCATTCGCACGATCCATTCTTACTCATTCGTACGATCCATTCTAATTCATTCGCACGATCCATTCTAATTCATTAATATGATCCATTCTAATTCATTCGCACGATCCATTCTAATTCATTCACACTCATACGATCCATTCTAATTCATTCGCACGAATGTATCCTTTCTAATTCATTCGTACGATCCATTCTAATTCATTCGCACAATCTATTCTAATTCATTCTTACGATCCATTCTAATTTATTCACACGATCCATTCTAATTCATTCATATGATCCATTCTAATTCATTCGCACGATCCATTCTTACTCATTCGTACGATCCATTCTTATTCATTCGCACGATCCATTCTAATTCATTAATACGATCCATTCTAATTCATTCGTACGATCCATTCTAATTCCTTCGTATGATCCATTCTAATTCATTCGTACGGTATGATTCATTCTAATTCATTCGTACGATTCATTCTAATTCAATCCATTCTAATTCATTCGTACGATCCATTCTAATTCATTCGTACGATCCATTCTAATTCATTCGTACGATTCATTCTAATTCAATCCATTCTAATTCATTCGTACGATCCATTCTTACTCATTCGTACGATCCATTCTAATTCATTCGCACGAATGAATCCATTCTAATTCATTCGTATGATCCATTCTAATTCATTCATACGATCCATTCTAATTCATTCATATGATCCATTCTAATTCATTCGCACGATCCTTTCTTATTTATTGTGCGAATGAATTAGAATGGATCGTATGAATGAGTAAGAATGGATCGTACGAATGAATTATAATGGATTGAATTAGAATGAATCGTACGAATGAATTAGAATGGATCATACGAATGAATTAGAATGGATCGTACGAATGAATTAGAATGGATTGAATTAGAATGAATCGTACGAATGAATTAGAATGAATCATACGAATGAAATAAAATGGATCATAATCTAATTCATTCATACGATCCATTCTAATTCATTCGCACAATCTATTCTAATTCATTCGTACGATCCATTCTAATTCATTCGCACGATCTATTCTAATTCATTCGTACGATCCATTCTAATTCATTCGCACGAATGTATCCATTGTAATTCATTCATACAATCTATTCTAATTCATTCGTACGATCCATTCTAATTCATTCGTACAATCCATTCTATTTCATTCGTACGATCCATTCTTACTCATTCGTATGATCCATTCTAATTCATTCGCACGACTGTATCCATTCTAATTCATTCGTACGATCCATTCTAATTCATTCGTACGATCCATTCTAATTCATTCGTCCGATCCATTCTAATTCATTCATACGATCCATGCTAATTCATTCATACAATCCATTCTAATTCTTTCACACGATCCATTCTAATTCATTCGTACGATCCATTCTAATTCATTCGTACGATCCATTCTAATTCATTCGCATGAATGAATCCATTCTAATTCATTCGTACAATCCATTCTATTTCATTCGTACGATCCATTCTTACTCATTCGTAAGATCCATTCTAATTCATTGGCACGAATGTATCCATTCTAATTCACTCGTACGATCCACTCTAATTCATTTGTACGATCCATTCCAATTCATTCTAATTCTAATTCATTCGCACGAATGTATCCATTCTAATTCATTCCCACAATCTATTCTAATTCATTCGTACGATCCATTCTAATTCATTCGCACGATCCATTCTAATTCATTTGCACGATCCATTCTAATTCATTCATACAATCCATTCTAATTCTTTTGCACGAATGTATCCATTCTAATTCATTACGAATGAGTAAGAATGGATTGTACGAATGAATTAGAATGGATACATTCGTGCGAATGAATTAGAATGGATCATACGAATGAGTAAGAATGGATCGTACGAATGAAATAGAATGGATTGTACGAATCAATTAGAATGGATCGTGCGAATGAATTAGACTGGATCGTACGAATGAATTAGAATGGATCGTACGAAGGAATTAGAATGGATCGTACGAATGAATTAGAATGGATCGTACGAATGAATTAGAATGGATACATTCGTGCAAAGGAATTAGAATGGATTGTATGAATTAATTAGAATGGATCGTGCGAATGAATTAGAATGGATCGTACGAATGAATTAGAATGGATACATTCGTGCGAAAGAATTAGAATAGATCGTATGAATGAATTAGAATGGATCGTATGAATGAAATAGAATTGATCGTACGAATGAATTAGAATGGATTGTACGAAGGAATTAGAATGGATCGTACGAATGAATTCGAATGTATCCTTTCTAATTCATTCGTACGATCCATTCTAATTCCTTCGTACGATCCATTCTAATTCATTCGTACGATCCATTCTAATTCATTCGCACGATCCATTCTAATTCATTCGTACGATCCATTCTATTTCTTTCATACGATCCATTCTAATTCATTCATACGATCTATTCTAATTCTTTCGCACGAATATATACATTCTAATTCATTCGTACGATCCATTCTAATTTATTCGCACGATCCATTCTAATTCATTCATGCAATCCATTCTAATTCTTTTGCACGAATGTATCCATTCTAATTCATTCGTTCGATCCATTCTAATTCATTCGTACGATCCATTCTAATTCATTCGCACGATCCATTCTAATTCATGCAAACGATCCAATCTAATTCATTCATACGATCCATTCTAATTCATTCGCACGAATGTATCCATTCTAATTCATTCGTACATGTATGAATGAATTAGAATGGATCGTACGAATGAATTAGAGTTGATACATTCGTGCGAATAAATTAGAATGGATCGTACGAATGAATTAGAGTTGATACATTCGTGCGAATGAATTAGAATGGATCGTACGAATGAATTAGATTGGATCGTATGAATGAATTATAATGGATCATGCGAATGAATTAGAATAGATCATACGAATGAATTAGAATGGATCGTACGAATGAATTAGAATGGATACATTCGTGCAAAAGAATTAGAATGGATTGTATGAATGAATTAGAATGGATCGTGCGAATGAATTAGAATGGATACATTCGTGCGAATGAATTAGAATGGATCGTATGAATGAATTAGATTGGATCGTATGAATGAATTAGAATGGATCGTGCGAATGAATTAGAATGGATCGTACGAATGAATTAGAATGGATCGTACGAATGAATTAGAATGGATCGTACGAATGAATTAGAATGGATCGTATGAATTAGAATGGATCATACGAAGGAATTAGAATGGATCGTATGAATGAATTAGATTGGATCGTATTAATGAATTTGAATGGATCGTATGAATGAATTAGATTGGATCGTATGAATGAGTTAGAATGGATCTTACGAATGAATTAGAATGGATCATACGAATGAAATAGAATGGATTGTATGAATGAATTAGAATAGATCGTGCGAATGAATTAGAATGGATCGTACGAATGAATTAGAATGGATCATATGAATGAATTAGAATGGATCGTACGTATGAATTAGAATGGATCGTGCGAATGAATTAGAATGGATCGTATGAATGAATTAGAGTAGATACATTCGTACGAAGGAATTAGAATGGATCGTACGAATGAATTAGAATGGATTATATGAATGAATTAGAATGGATCGTACGAATGAATTAGAATGGATCGTGTGAAAGAATTAGAATGGATTGTATGAATGAATTAGAATGGATCGTATGAATGAATTAGAGTAGATACATTCGTACGAAGGAATTAGAATGGATCGTACGAATGAATTAGAATGGATTATATGAATAAATTAGAATGGATCGTACGAATGAATTAGAATGGATACATTCGTGCGAATGAATTAGAATGGATTGTACGAATAAATTAGAATGGATCGTACGAATGAATTAGAATAGATTGTACGAATGAATTAGAATGGATCGTACGTCTAATTCATTCGTACGATCCATTCTAATTCATTCATACAATCCATTCTACTTTTTTTACACGAATGTATCCATTCTAATTCATTCATACGATCCATTCTAATTCCTTCGTACGATCCATTCTAATTCCTTCGTACGATCCATTCAAATTCATTCCCATGAATGTATCCATTCTAATTGATACGTACGATCCATTCTATTTCATTCGTATGATCCATTCTTACTCATTCGTACGATCCAATCTAATTCATTCATACGATCCATTCTACGATCCATTCTAATTCATTCGTACGTTCCATTCTAATTCATTAGCACATCAATGCTAATTCATTCGTACGATCCATTCTAATTCATTCGTACAATCCATTCTATTTCATTCGTACGATCCATTCTTACTCATTCGTATGATCCATTCTAATTCATTCGCATGAATGTATCCATTCTAATTCATTCGTACAATCCATTCTTACTCATTCGTAATGAATTAGAATGGATACATTCGTGCAAAAGAATTAGAATGGATTGTATGAATGAATTAGAATGGATCGTGCAAATGAATTAGAATGGATCGTGCGAATGAATTAGAATGGATCGTACGAATGAATTAGAATGGATACATTCGTGCGAATGAATTAGAATTAGAATGAATTGGAATGGATCGTACGAATGAATTAGAGTGGATCGTATGAATGAATTAGGATGGATACATTCGTGCCAATGAATTAGAATGGATCTTACGAATGAGTAAGAATGGATCGTACAAATGAAATAGAATGGATTGTACAAATGAATTAGAATGGATTCATTCGTGCGAATGAATTAGAATGGATCGTACGAATGAATTAGAATGGATCGTACGAATGAATTAGAATGGATCGTGTGAAAGAATTAGAATGGATTGTATGAATGAATTAGAATGGATCGTATGAATGAATTAGAATGGATCAGACGAATGAATTAGATTGGATCGTACGAATGAATTAGAATGGATCGTACGAATGAATTAGAATGGATACATTCGTGCGAATGAATTAGAATGGATCATACAAATGAGTAAGAATGGATCGTACGAATGAAATAGAATGGATTGTACGAATGAATTAGAATGGATCGTACGAATGAATTAGAATAGATTGTATGAATGAATTAGAATGGATACATTCGTGCGAATGAATTAGAATGGATCGTACGAATGAATTAGAATAGATCGTGCGAATGAATTAGAATGGATCGTACGAATGAATTAGAATAGATTGTGCGAATGAATTAGAATGGATCGTATGAATGAATTAGATTATGATCCATTTTATTTCATTCGTATGATCCATTCTAATTCCTACGTACAATCTAATTCATTCATACGATCCATTCTAATTCATTCGCACGAATGTATCCATTCAAATTCATTCGTACGATCCATTCTAATTCATTCGCACGATCCATTCTAATTCATTCGTACGATCCATTCTAATTCATTTATACAATCCAATCTAATTCATTCATACAATCCATTCTAATTCATTTGCACGAATTTATCCATTCTAATTCATTCGTACGATCCATTCTAATTCATTCGCACAATCTATTCTAATTCATTCGTACGATCCATTCAAATTCATTCGTACGATCCATTCTAATTCATTCGCACGATCCATTCTAATTCATTCACACTCATACGATCCATTCTAATTCATTCGTACGAATGTATCCTTTCTAATTCATTCGTACGATCCATTCTAATTCACTCGCACAATCTATTCTAATTCATTCGAACGATCCATTCTAAGTCATTCGTACGATCCATTCTAATTCATTCGTACGATCCATTCTAATTCATTCGCACGATACATTCTATTTCATTCGTACGATCCATTCTAATTCATTCGCACGAATGTATCCATTCCAATTCATTCGTACGATCCATTCTAATTCATTCGCACGATCCATTCTAATTCATTCATACGATCCATTCTAATTCATTCATACGATCCATTTTAATTCATTCGCACGATCCATTCTAATTCATTCATACGATCCATTCTAATTCATTCGTACGATCCATTCTAATTTCTTCGTATGATCTATTCTAATTCCTTCGTACGATCTATTCTAATTCCTTCGTACGATCCATTCAAATTCATTCGCACGAATCTATTTGAATGGGTCGTACAAATGAATATGAATGAATTAGAATGGATCGTTTGAGTGAATGCGAATGGATCGTGCGAATGAATTAGAATGGATTGTACGAATGAATTAGAATGGATCGTATGAATCAATTAAAATGGATACATTCGTGCGAATCCATTCTATTTCATTCGTACGATCCATTCTAATTCATTCGCACTATCCATTCTAATTCATTCATACGATCCATTCTAATTCATTCGTACGATCCATTCTAATTCATTCGTACGATCCATTCTAATTCATTCGCACAATCTATTCTAATTCATTCGTACGATCCATTCTAATTCAATCACACGATCGATACGAGGAAATTAGAATGGATCGTACGAATGAATTAGAATGGATCGTATGAATGAATTAGAATGGATCGTACGAATGAATTAGAATGGATTGAATTAGAATGAATCGTACGAATGTATTAGAATGAATGATACCGTACGAATGAATTAGAATGGATCATACGAAGGGATTAGAATGGATCGTACGAATGAATTAGAATGGATCGTACGTACGAATAAATTAGAATGGATTGTATGAATGAATTAGAATAGATCGTACGAATGAATTAGAATGGATCGTACGAAATGTATCCATTCTAATTCATTCGTACGATCCATTCTAATTCATTCGTATGATCCATTCTTACTCATTCGTACGATCCAATCTAATTCATTCATACAATCCATTCTAATTCATTCGTACGTTCCATTCTAATTCATTAGCACGATCAATGCTAATTCATTCGTACGATCCATTCTAATTCATTCGTACGATCCATTCTAATTCCTTCGTATGATCCATTCTAATTCATTCGTACGGTATGATTCATTCTAATTCATTCGTACGATTCATTCTAATTCAATCCATTCTAATTCATTCGTACGATTCATTCATACGATCAATTCTTACTCATTCGTACGATCCATTCTAATTCATTCGCACGATCCATTCTAATTCATCCCTACGATCCATTCTATTTCATTCGTAGGATCCATTCTTACTCATTCGTACGATCCATTCTAATTCATTCGCACGAATGTATCCATTCTAATTCATTCGTACGATCCATTCTAATTCCTTCGTACAAACCATTCTAATTCCTGCGTACGATCCATTCTAATTCCTTTGTACGACCCATTATATTTCATTCGTATGATCCATTCTAATTCCTTTGTACGATCCAGTCTAATTCATGCCCATGAATGTATCCATTCTAATTCATTTGCACGAATGTATCCATTCTAATTCATTCGTACGATCCATTCTAATTCATTCGTACGTTCCATTCTAATTCATTCGTAAGATCCATTCTAATTCATTCATACGATCTATTCTAATTCATTCATACAATCCATTCTAATTCCTTCGTACGATCCATTCTAATTCATTCGTACGATCCATTCTTATTCATTCGTACTATCCATTCTTACTCATTCGTACGAAGGAATTAGAATGGATCATACGAAGGAATTAGAATTGATAGTACGAATGAATTAGAATGGATACCTTCGTGCAAATGAATTAGAATGGATCGTACGAATGTGTAAGAATGGATCGTACGAATGAAATAGAATGGATCGTATGAATGAATTAGAATGGATCGTGCGAATGAATTAGAATGGATCGTACGAATGAATTAGAATAGATTGTGCGAATGAATTAGAATGGATCGTACGAATGAATTAGAATGGATCGTACGAATGAATTAGAATGGATCGTACGAATGAATTAGAATGGATCGTGCGAATGAATTAGAATGGATCGTACGAATGAAATAGAATGGATTCGCACGAATGTATCCATTCTAATTCATTCGTACGATCCATTCTAATTCATTCGTACAATCCATTCTAATTCATTCGCACGATCCATTCGCATTCACTCAAACGATCCATTCTAATTCATTCATATGATCCATTCTAATTCATTCGTGCGAATCCATTCTATTTCATTCGTACGATCCATTCTAATTCATTCGCACGATCAATTCTAATTCATTCATACGATCCATTCTAATTCATTTGCACGAATGTATCCATTCTAATTCATTCGTACGATCTATTCTAATTCATTCGTACGATCCATTCTAATTCATTAATACGATCCAATCGCATTCACTCAAACGATCCATTCTAATTCCTTCATACGATCCATTCTAATTCCTTCGTACAATCCATTCTAATTCATTCCCATGAATGTATCCATTCTAATTCATTCGCACGATCCATTCTAATTCATTCGCACGATCCATTCTAATTCATTCATACGATCCATTCTAATTCATTCGTACGATCCATTCTAATTCATTCGCACGATCCATTCTAATTCATTCGCACGAATGTATCCATTCTAATTCATTCGTATGATCCATTCTAATTCATTCACACGATCCATTCTAATTCATTCATACAATCCATTCTATTTCTTTTGCACGAATGTATCCATTCTAATTCATTCGTACGATCCATTCTATTTCATTCGTACGATCCATTCTAATTCATTCGTACAATCCATTCTAATTGATTCGCACGATCTATTCGAATTCATTCGCACGATTGTATCCACTCTAATTCATTCATACGATCCATTCTAATTCCTTCGTACGATCCATTCTATTTCATTCGTATGATCCATTCTATTTCATTCATATAATCCATTCTAATTCATTCGCACGATCCATTCTAATTCATTCATACGATCCTTTCTAATTCATTCGTATGATCCATTCTAATTCATTCAAACGATCCATTCTAATTCATACGAATTAGAATGGATCGTATGAGTGTGAATGAATTAGAATGGATCGTGCGAATGAATTAGAATGGATCGTATTAATGAATTAGAATGGATCGTGCGAATGAATTAGAATGGATCGTACGAAATTCTAATTCATTCGCACGAATGTATCCATTCTAATTCATTCGTACGATCCATTCTAATTCATTCGCACAATCTATTCTAATTCATTCATACGATCCATTCTAATTTATTCGCACGATCCATTCTAATTCATTCATACGATCCATTCTTATTCATTCATATGATCCATTCTAATTCATTCGCACGATCCATTCTTACTCATTCGTACGATCCATTCTAATTCATTCGCATGATCCATTCTAATTCATTAATACGATCCATTCTAATTCATTCGCACGATCCATTCTAATTCATTCACACTCATACGATCCATTCTAATTCATTCGCACGAATGTATCCTTTCTAATTCATTCGTACGATCCATTCTAATTCATTCGCACAATCTATTCTAATTCATTCTTACGATCCATTCTAATTTATTCGCACGATCCATTCTAATTAATTCATACGATCCATTCTAATTCATTCATATGATCCATTCAAATTCATTCGCACGATCCATTCTTACTCATTCGTACGATCCTTTCTAATTCATTCGCACGATCCATTCTAATTCATTAATACGATCCATTCTAATTCATTCGTACGATCTATTCTAATTCCTTCGTATGATCCATTCTAATTTATTCGTACGGTATGATTCATTCTAATTCATTCGTACGATTCATTCTAATTCAATCCATTCTAATTCATTCGTACGATCCATTCTAATTCATTCGTACGATCCATTCTAATTCATTCGTACGATTCATTCTAATTCAATCCATTCTAATTCATTCGTACGATCCATTCTTACTTATTCGTACGATCCATTCTAATTAATTCGCACGAATGAATCCATTCTAATTCATTCGTATAATCCATTCTAATTCATTCATACGATCCATTCTAATTCATTCATATGATCCATTCTAATTCATTCGCACGATCCTTTCGTATTTATTGTGCGAATGAATTAGAATGGATCGTACGAATGAGTAAGAATGGATCGTACGAATGAATTATAATGGATTGAATTAGAATGAATCGTACGAATGAATTAGAATGGATCGTACGAATGAATTAGAATGGATCGTACGAATGAATTAGAATGGATTGAATTAGAATGAATCATACGAATGAATTAGAATGAATCATACGAATGAAATAAAATGGATCATAATCTAATTCATTCATACGATCCATTCTAATTGATTTGCACAATCTATTCTAATTCATTCGTACGATCCATTCTAATTCATTCGCACGATCTATTCTAATTCATTCGTACGATCCATTCTAATTCATTCGCACGAATGTATCCATTCTAATTCATTCATACAATCTATTCTAATTCATTCGTACGATCCATTCTAATTCATTCGTACAATCCATTCTATTTCATTCGTACGATCCATTCTTACTCATTCGTATAATCCATTCTAATTCATTTGCACGAATGTATTCATTCTAATTCATTCATACGATCCATTCTAATTCATTCGTACGATCCATTCTAATTCATTCGTCCGATCCATTCTAATTCATTCATACGATCCATTCTAATTCATTCATACAATCCATTCTAATTCTTTCACACGATCCATTCTAATTCATTCGTACGATCCATTCTAATTCATTCGTACGATCCATTCTAATTCATTCGCACGAATGAATCCATTCTAATTCATTCGTACAATCCATTCTATTTCATTCGTACGATCCATTCTTACTCATTCGTAAGATCCATTCTAATTCATTGGCACGAATGTATCCATTCTAATTCATTCGTACGATCCACTCTAATTCATTTGTACGATCCATTCCAATTCATTCTAATTCTAATTCATTTGTATGATCCATTCCAATTCATTCTAATTCTAATTCCTTCGCACGAATGTATCCATTCTAATTCATTCGTACGATCCATTCTAATTCATTCGCACAATCTATTCTAATTCATTCGTACGATCCATTCTAACTCATTCGCACGATCCATTCTAATTCATTTGCACGATCCATTCTAATTCATTCATACAATCCATTCTAATTCTTTTGCACGAATGTATCCATTCTAATTCATTACGAATGAGTAAGAATGGATTGTACGAATGAATTAGAATGGATACATTCGTGCAAATGAATTAGAATGGATCATACGAATGAGTAAGAATGGATCGTACGAATGAAATAGAATGGATTGTACGAATGAATTAGAATGGATCGTGCGAATGAATTAGAATGGATCGTACGAATGAATTAGAATGGATCGTACGAAGGAATTAGAATGGATCGTACGAATGAATTAGAATGGATCATACGAATGAATTAGAATGGATCGAACGAATGAATTAGAATGGATACATTCGTGCAAAAGAATTAGAATGGATTGTATGAATGAATTAGAATGGATCGTGCGAATGAATTAGAATGGATCGTACGAATGAATTAGAATGGATACATTCGTGCGAAAGAATTAGAATAGATCGTATGAATGAATTAGAATGGATCGTATGAATGAAATAGAATGGATCGTACGAATGAATTAGAATGGATCGTACGAAGGAATTAGAATGGATCGTACGAATGAATTCGAATGTATCCTTTCTAATTCATTCATACGATCCATTCTAATTCCTTCGTACGATCCATTCTAATTCATTCGTAGGATCCATTCTAATTCATTCGCACGATCCATTCTAATTCATTCGTACGATCCATTCTATTTCATTCATACGATCCATTCTAATTCATTCATACGATCTATTCTAATTCTTTTGCACGAATGTATACATTCTAATTCATTCGTACGATCCATTCTAATTCATTCGCACGATCCATTCTAATTCATTCATACAATCCATTCTAATTCTTTTGCACGAATGTATCCATTCTAATTTATTCGTTCGATCCATTCTAATTCATTCGTACGATCCATTCTAATTCATTCGCACGATCCATTCTAATTCATGCATACGATCCAATCTAATTCATTCATACGATCCATTCTAATTTATTCGCACGAATGTATCCATTCTAATTCATTCGTACATGTATGAATGAATTAGAATGGATCGTACGAATGAATTAGAGTTGATACATTCGTGCGAATGAATTAGAATGGATCGTACGAATGAATTAGATTGGATCGTATGAATGAATTATAATGGATCATGCGAATGAATTAGAATAGATCATACGAATGAATTAGAATGGATCGTACGAATGAATTAGAATGGATATACATTCGTGCAAAAGAATTAGAATGGATTGTATGAATGAATTAGAATGGATCGTGCGAATGAATTAGAATGGATACATTCGTGTGAATGAATTAGAATGGATCGTATGAATGAATTAGATTGGATCGTATGAATGAATTAGAATGGATCGTGCGAATGAATTAGAATGGATCGTACGAATGATTTAGAATGGATCGTACCAATGAATTAGAATGGATCGTACGAATGAATTAGAATGGATCGTATGAATTAGAATGGATCGTACGAAAGAATTAGAATGGATCGTATGAATGAATTAGATTGGATCGTATTAATGAATTTGAATGGATCATATGAATGAATTAGATTGGATCGTATGAATGAATTAGAATGGATCTTACGAATGAATTAGAATGGATCGTACGAATGAAATAGAATGGATTGTATGAATGAATTAGAATAGATCGTGCGAATGAATTAGAATGGATCGTATGAATGAATTAGAGTAGATACATTCGTACGAAGGAATTAGAATGGATCGTACGAATGAATTAGAATGGATTATATGAATGAATTAGAATGGATCGTATGAATGAATTAGAATGGATCGTACGAATGAATTAGAATGGATCGTGTGAATGAATTAGAATGGATTGTGTGAATGAATTAGAATGGATCGTATGAATGAATTAGAGTAGATATATACGTACGAAGGAATTAGAATGGATCATACGAATGAATTAGAATGGATTATATGAATGAATTAGAATGGATCGTATGAATGAATTAGAATGGATACATTCGTGCGAATGAATTAGAATGGATTGTACGAATAAATTAGAATGGATCGTACGAATGAATTAGAATAGATTGTACGAATGAATTAGAATGGATCGTACGTCTAATTCATTCGTACGATCCATTCTAATTCATTCATACAATCCATTCTACTTCTTTTGCACGAATGTATCCATTCTAATTCATTCATACGATCCATTCTAATTCCTTCGTACGATCCATTCTAATTCCTTCGTACGATCCATTCTAATTCATTCCCATGAATGTATCCATTCTAATTGATACGTACGATCCATTCTATTTCATTCGTATGATCCATTCTTACTCATTCGTACGATCCAATCTAATTCATTCATACGATCCATTCTACGATCCATTCTAATTCATTCGTACGTTCCATTCTAATTCATTAGCACGATCAATGCTAATTCATTCGTACGATCCATTCTAATTCATTCGTATGAATGAATTAGATTGGATCGTACGAATGAGTAAGAATGGATCATACGAATGAAATAGAATGGATCGTACGTATCAATTAGAATGGATACATTCATGGGAATGAATTAGAATGGATTGTATGAATGAATTAGAATTGATCGTGCAAATGAATTAGAGTGGATCGTGCGAATGAATTAGAATGGATCGTACGAATGAATTAGAATAGATTGTGCGAATGAATTAGAATGGATCGTACGAATGAATTAGAATGGATACATTCGTGCGAATGAATTAGAATTAGAATGAATTGGAATGGATCGTACGAATGAATTAGAGTGGATCGTATGAATGAATTAGAATGGATACATTCGTGCCAATGAATTAGAATGGATCTTACGAATGAGTAAGAATGGATCGTACAAATGAAATAGAATGGATAGTACGAATGAATTAGAATGGATTCATTCGTGCGAATGAATTAGAATGGATCGTACGAATGAATTAGAATGGATCGTACGAATGAATTAGAATGGATCGTGTGAAAAATTAGAATGGATTGTATGAATGAATTAGAATGGATCGTATGAATGAATTAGAATGGATCGTACGAATGAATTAGATTGGATCGTACGAATGAATTAGAATGGATCGTACGAATGAATTAGAATGGATACATTCTTGCGAATGAATTAGAATGGATCATACAAATGAGTAAGAATGGATCGTACGAATGAAATTGAATGGATTGTACGAATGAATTAGAATGGATCGTACGAATGAATTAGAATAGATTGTATGAATGAATTAGAATGGATACATTCGTGCGAATGAATTAGAATGGATCGTACGAATGAATTAGAATAGATCGTGCGAATGAATTAGAATGGATCGTACGAATGAATTAGAATAGATTGTGCGAATGAATTAGAATGGATCGTATGAATGAATTAGATTATGATCCATTTTATTTCATTCGTATGATCCATTCTAATTCCTTTGTACAATCTAATTCATTCATACGATCCATTCTAATTCATTCGCACGAATCTATCCATTCAAATTCATTCGTACGATCCATTCTAATTCATTCGCACGATCCATTCTAATTCATTCGTACGATCCATTCTAATTCATTTATACGATCCAATCTAATTCATTCATACAATCCATTCTAATTCATTTGCACGAATTTATCCATTCTAATTCATTCGTACGGTCCATTCTAATTCATTCGCACAATCTATTCAAATTCATTCGTACGATCCATTCTAATTCATTCGTATGATCCATTCTAATTCATTCGCATGATCCATTCTAATTCATTCACACTCATACGATCCATTCTAATTCATTCGCACGAATGTATCCTTTCTAATTCATTCGTACGATCCATTCTAATTCATTCGCACAATCTATTCTAATTCATTCGAACGATCCATTCTAAGTCATTCGTACGATCCATTCTAATTCATTCGTACGATCCATTCTAATTCATTCGCACGATACATTCTATTTCATTCGTACGATCCATTCTAATTCATTCGCACAAATGTATCCATTCCAATTCATTCGTACGATCCATTCTAATTCATTCGCACAATCTATTCTAATTCATTCGTACGATCAATTCTAATTCATTCGCACGTATCCATTCTAATTCATTCATACGATCCATTCTATTTCCTTCGTACGATCCATTCTTACTCATTCGTACGATCCATTCTAATTCATTCGTACGATCCATTCTAATTCATTCGTACGATCCATTCTAATTCTTTCGCACAATCTATTCTAATTCATTCGTACGATCCATTCTAATTCATTCGCACGATCCATTCTAATTCATTCATACGATCCATTCTATTTCACTCGTACGATCCATTCTTACTCATTCGTACGATCCATTCAAATTCATTTGCACGAAGGTATCCATTCTAATTCATTCGTACTATCCATTCTAATTCCTTCGTACGATCCATTCTAATTCCTTCGTACGATCCATTCTAATTCATTCGTACGATCCATTCTAATTCCTTCGTATGAATGAATTAGAATCGATCGTACGAATGAATTAGAATGGATCCATTCTAATTCATTTGCATGAAGGTATCCATTTAATTTGAATGGATCGTGCGAATGAATTAGAATGGATCGTACGAATGAATTAGAATGGATCGTATGAATGAATTAGAATGGATCGTAGTAATGAATTAGAATGGATCCAACGAATGAATTAGAATAGATTGTGCGAATGAATTAGAATGGATCTGGATCGTGTATCCATTCTAATTCATTCGTACGACCCATTCTAATTCATTCGCACGATCCATTCTAATTCATTCGTACGATCTATTGTATTTCATTCGTACAATCCATTCTAATTCATTCATACGATCCAATCTAATTCATTCATACGATCCATTCTAATTCATTCGTACGATCTATTCTATTTCATTTATACGATCCATTCTCATTCGTGCCAATGAATTAGAATGGATCTGACGAATGAGTAAGAATGGATCGTATGAATGAAATAGAATGGATTGTACGAATGAATTAGAATGGATTTATTCGTGCGAATGAATTAGAATGGATCGTACGAATGAATTAGAATGGATCGTACGAATGAATTAGAATGGATCGTGTGAAAGAATTAGAATGGATTGTGTGAATGAATTAGAATGGATCGTATGAATGAATTAGAATGGATCGGACGAATGAATTAGAATGGATCGTACGAATGAATTAGAATGGATCGTACGAATGAATTAGAATTGATACATTCGTGCGAATGAATTAGAATGGATCATACGAATGAGTAAGAATGGATCGTACGAATGAAATAGAATGGATTGTACGAATGAATTAGAATGGATCGTACGAATGAATTAGAATAGATTGTATGAATGAATTAGAAAGGATACATTCGTGCGAATGAATTAGAATGCATCGTACGAATGAATTAGAATAGATCGTGCGAATGAATTAGAATGGATCGTACGAATGAATTAGAATAGATTGTGCGAATGAATTAGAATGGATCGTATGAATGAATTAGATTATGATCCATTTTATTTCATTCGTATGATTCATTCTAATTCATTCGTACGATTCATTCTAATTCAATCCATTCTAATTCATTCGTACGATCCATTCTAATTCATTCGTACGATCCATTCTAATTCATTCGTACGATTCATTCTAATTCAATCCATTATAATTCATTCGTACGATCCATTCTTACTCATTCGTACGATCCATTCTAATTCATTCGCACGAATGAATCCATTCTAATTCATTCGTATGATCCATTCTAATTCATTCGCATGAATGTATCCATTCTAATTCATTCGTACGATCCATTCTATCTCATTCGTACAATCCATTCTATTTCATTCGTACGATCCATTCTAATTCATTCGCACGATCCATTCTAATTAATTTGTAGGATCCATTCTAATTCATTCGTACGATCGATTCTAATTCATTCATATGATCCATTCTAATTCATTCGCACGAATGTATCCATTCTAATTCATTCGTACGATCTATTCTAATTCATTCGCACAATCTATTCTAATTCATTCATATGATCCATTCTAATTTATTCGCACGATCCATTCTAATTCATTCATACGATCCATTCTAATTCATTCATATGATTCATTCTAATTCATTCGCACGATCCATCTTACTCATTCGTACGATCCATTCTAATTCATTCGCACAATCTATTCTAATTCATTCGTACGATCCATTCTAATTCATTCGCACGATCCATTCTAATTCATTCATACGATCCATTCTATTTCATTCGTAAGATCCATTCTTACTCATTCGTACGATCCATTCTAATTCATTTGCACGAAGGTATCCATTCTAATTCATTTGTACTATCCATTCTAATTCCTTCGTACGATCCATTCTAATTCCTTCGTGCGAATCCATTCTATTTCATTCGTACGATCCATTCTAATTCATTCGCACGATCCATTCAAATTCATTCATACGATCCATTCTAATTCATTCGTACGATCCATTCTAATTCATTCGTACGATCCATTCTAATTCATTCGCACAATCTATTCTAATTCATTCGTACGATCCATTCTAATTAATTCGCATGATCCATTCTAATTCATTCATACGATCCATTCCATTTCATTCGTACGATCCATTCTTACTCATTCGTACGATCCATTCTAATTCATTTGCACGAAGGTATATTTCTAATTCATTCGTACTATCCATTCTAATTCCTTCGTACGATCCATTCTAATTCTTTCGTACGATCCATTCTAATTCATTCGTACGATCCATTCTAATTCATTCGTATGATCCATTCTAATTCCTTCGTATGATCCATTCTAATTATTCGTACGGTATGATTCATTCTAATTCATTCGTACGATTCATTCTAATTCAATCTATTCTAATTCATTCGAACGATCCATTCTAATTCTTTCGTACAATCCATTCTAATTCATTCGTACGATTTATTCTAATTCAATCCATTCTAATTCATTCGTACGATCCATTCTTACTCATTTGTACGATCCATTCTAATTCATTCGCACGAATGAATCCATTCTAATTCATTCGTATGATCCATTCTAATTCATTCGCATGAATGTATCCATTCTAATTCATTCGTACGATCCATTCTATCTCATTCGTACAATCCATTCTATTTCATTCGTACGATCCATTCTAATTCATTCGCACGATCCATTCTAATTCATTCGCATGATCCATTCTAATTCATTCGTACGATCTATTCTAATTCATTCATACGATCCATTCTAATTCATTCGCACGAATGTATCCATTCTAATTCATTCGTACGATCCATTCTAATTCATTCGCACAATCTATTCTAATTCATTCATACGATCCATTCTAATTTATTCGCACGATCCATTCTAATTCATTCATACGATCCATTCTAATTCATTCATATGATCCATTTTAATTCATTCGCACGATCCATTCTTACTCATTCGTACGATCCATTCTAATTCATTCGCACGATCCATTCTAATTCATTAATACGATCCATTCTAATTCATTCGCACGATCCATTCTAATTCATTCACACTCATACGATCCATTCTAATTCATTCGCACGAATGTATCCTTTCTAATTCATTCGTACGATCCATTCTAATTCATTCGCACAATCTATTCTAATTCATTCGAACGATCCATTCTAATTCATTCGTACGATCCATTCTAATTCATTCGCACGATCCATTCTAATTCATTCGCACGATCCATTCTAATTCATTAGCACGATCCATTCTAATTCATTCGTACGATCCATTCTAATTTATTTATACGATCCAATCTAATTCATTCATACGATCCATTCTAATTCTTTCGCACGAATGTATCCATTCTAATTCATTCGTACGATCCATTCTAATTCATTAGCATGAAAAAACACGATCCACTCACATACGAATAAATTAGAATGAATTAGAATGGATTGTGTGAATGAATTAGAATGGATCGTATGAATGAATTAGAATGGATCGTGCGAATGAATTAGAATGGATCGTGCGAATGAATTATAATATGGATCGTACGAAGGAATTAGAATGGATCGTACGAATGAATTCGAATGTATCCTTTCTAATTCATTCGTACGATCCATTCTAATTCCTTCGTATGATCCATTCTAATTCATTCGTACGATCCATTCTAATTCATTCGCACGATCCATTCTAATTCATTCGTACGATCCATTCTATTTCATTCATACGATCCATTCTAATTCATTCATACGATCTATTCTAATTCTTTCGCACGAATGTATCCATTCTAATTCATTTGCACGATCCATTCTAATTCATTCGCACGATCCATTCTAATTCATTCGCACGATCCATTCTAATTCATTCGTACGATCCATTCTAATTCATTCGTACGATCCATTCTAATTCATTCTCACGATCTATTCTAATTCATTCGTACGATCCATTCTAATTCATTCGCACGATCCATTCTAATTCATTCATACGATCCATTCTATTTCATTCATACGATCCATTCTTACTCATTCGTACGATCCATTCTAATTCATTTGCACGAAGGTATCCATTCTAATTCATTCGTACTATCCATTCTAATTCCTTCGTACGATCCATTCTAATTCCTTCGTACGATCCATTCTAATTCATTCGTACGATCCATTCTAATTCATTCATACGATCCATTCTAATTCCTTCATATGATCTATTCTAATTCATTCGTACGGTATGATTCATTCTAATTCATTCGTACGATTCATTCTAATTCAATCCATTCTAATTCATTCGTACGATCCATTCTAATTCATTCATACGATCCATCCTAATTCATTCGCATGAATGTATCCTTTCTAATTCATTCGTACAATCCATTCTATTTTATTCGTACGATCCATTCTAATTCATTCGCACAATCTATTCTAATTCATTCATACGATCCATTCTAATTTATTCGCACGATCCGTTCTAATTCATTCATACGATCCATTCTAATTCATTCATATAATCCATTCTAATTCATTCGCATGAATGTATCCATTCTAATTCATTCGTACGATCCATTGTATCTCATTCGTACAATCCATTCTATTTCATTCGTACGATCCATTCTAATTCATTCGCACGATCCATTCTAATTCATTCGCATGATCCATTCTAATTCAATCGTACGATCGATTCTAATTCATTCATACGATCCATTCTAATTCATTCGCACGAATGTATCAATTCTAATTCATTCGTACGATCCATTATAATTCATTCGCACAATCTATTCTAATTCATTCATACGATCCATTCTAATTTATTCGCATGATCCATTCTAATTCATTCATACGATCCATTCTAATTCATTCATATGATCCATTCGAATTCATTCGCACGATCCATTCTTACTCATTCGTACGATCCATTCTAATTCATTCGCACGATCCATTCTAATTCATTAATACGATCCATTCTAATTCATTCGCACGATCCATTCTAATTCATTCACACTCATACGATCCATTCTAATTCATTCGCACGAATGTATCCTTTCTAATTCATTCGTACGATCCATTCTAATTCATTCGCACAATCTATTCTAATTCATTCGAACGATCCATTCTAATTCACTCGTACGATCCATTCTAATTCATTCGTATGATCCATTCTAATTCATTCGCACGATCCATTCTAATTCATTCGTACGATCCATTCTAATTCATTCGTACGATCCATTCTAATTCATTCATACGATCCATTCTAATTCATTCGCACAATCTATTCTAATTCATTCGTACGATCCATTCTAATTCATTCGCACGATCCATTCTAATTCATTCATACGATCCATTCTATTTCATTCGTACGATCCATTCTTACTCATTCGTACGATCCATTCTAATTCATTTGCACGAAGGTATCCATTCTAATTCATTCATACTATCCATTCTAATTCCTTCGTACGATCCATTCTAATTCCTTCGTACGATCCATTCTAATTCATTTGTACGATCCATTCTAATTCCTTCGTACGATCCATTCTAATTCATTCGTACGGTATGATTCATTCTAATTCATTCGTACGATTCATTCTAATTCAATCCATTCTAATTCATTCATACGATCCATTCTAATTCATTCGTACGATCCATTCTAATTCATTAATACGATTTATTCTAATTCAATCCATTCTAATTCATTCGTACGATCCATTCTTACTCATTCGTATGATCCATTCTAATTCATTCGCTCGAATGAATCCATTCTAATTCATTCGTATGATCCATTCTAATTCATTCGCAAAAATGTATCCATTCTAATTCATTCGTACGATCTATTCTATCTCATTCGTACAATCCATTCTATTTCATTCGTACGATCCATTCTAATTCATTCGCATGATCCATTCTAATTCATTCATACGATCGATTCTAATTCATTCATACGATCCATTCTAATTCATTCGCACGAATGTATCCATTCTAATTCATTCGTACGATCCATTCTAATTCATTCGCACAATCTATTCTAATTCATTCATACGATCCATTCTAATTTATTCGCACGATCCATTCTAATTCATTCATACGATCCATTCTATTTCATTCGTACGATCCATTCTGTTTCATTCGTACGATCCATTCTATTTCATTCGTACGATCTATTCTAATTCATTCATACGATCCATTCTAATTTATTCGCACGATCCATTCTAATTCATTCATACGATCCATTCTATTTCATTCTTACGATCCATTCTAAATCATTCGCACAATCTATTCTATTTCATTCGTACGATCCATTCTATTTCATTCGTACGATCCATTCTAATTCATTCGTATGAGTGAATTAGAATGGATACGAAGGAATTAGAATGGATCGTACGAAGGAATTAGAATGGAGAATGGATCGTGCGAATGAATTAGAATGGATCGTGCGATAAGAATGGATCGTACGAATGAAATAGAATAGATCGTACGGATAAATGAATTTGGATCGTGCTAATGAATTAGAATGGATCGTACGAATGAATTAGAATGGATCGTACTAATGAATTAGAATAGATTGTGCGAATGAATTAGAATGGATCGTATGAATGAATTAGATTGGATCATATTAATGAATTAGAATGGATCGTGCGAAAGAATTAGAATGGATCGTACGAATGAATTAGAATGGATAGATTCGTGCGAATGAATTTGAATGGATCGTACGAAGGAATTAGAATGGATCGTACGAAGGAATTAGAATAGATCGTATGAATGAATTAGAATGGATCGTATGAATGAATTAGAATGGATCATGCAAATGAATTAAAATGGATCGTATGAATGAAATAGAATGGATCGTATGAATTAGAATGGATCGTACGAAAGAAATAGAATGGATCGTACGAATGAATTAGAATAGATTGTGCGAATGGATTAGAATAGATCATACGATTGAGTAAGAATGGATTGTACGAATGAAATAGAATAGATCATACGAATGAATTAGAATGGATCATGCTAATGAATTAGAATTGATCGTACGAATGAATTAGAATAGATTGTGCGAATGAATTAGAATGGATCGTACGAATGAATTGGAATGGATACATTCGTGCGAATGAATTAGAATGGATCGTATGAATGAATTAGAGTGGATACATTCGTACAAATGAATTAGAATGGATCGTACAAATGAATTAGAATGGATCGTACGAATGAATTAGAATGGATACATTTATGCGAATGAATTAGAATGGATCATGCGAATGAATTAGAATGGATTCATTCGTGCGAACGAATTAGAATGGATCGTACGAATGAGTAAGAATGGATCGTACGAATGAATTAGAATGGATTGAATTAGAATGAATCGTACGAATGAATTAGAATGGATCGTACGAATGATTTAGAATGGATCGTACGAATGAATTAGAATGGATTGAATTAGAATGAATCAAACGAATGAATTAGAATGAATCATACCGTATGAATGAATTAGAATGGATCATACGAAGGAATTAGAATGGATCGTACGAATGAATTAGAATGGATCGTACGAATGAATTAGAATGGATCGTACGAAGGAATTAGAATGGATCGTACGAAGGAATTAGAATGGATAGTACGAATGAATTAGAATGGATACCTTCGTGCAAATGAATTAGAATGGATCGTACGAATGAGTATGAATGGATCGTACGAATGAAATAGAATGGATCGTATGAATGAATTAGAATGGATCGTGCGAATGAATTAGAATGGATCGTACGAATGAATTAGAATAGATTGTGCGAATGAATTAGAATGGATCGTACGAATGAATTAGAATGGATCGTACAAATGAACTAGAATGGATCGTATGAATGAATTAGAATGGATCGTGCGAATGAATTAGAATGGATCGTACGAATGAAATAGAATGGATTCGCACGAATGTATCCATTCTAATTCATTCGTACGATCTATTCTAATTCATTCGTACGATCCATTCTAATTCATTAATACGATCCAATCTAATTCATTCATACGATCCATTCTAATTCATTCGTACGATCCATTCTAATTCATTAGAATAGATCGTATGAATGAATTAGATTGGATCGTATGAATGAATTAGAATGGATCGTGCGAATGAATTAGAATGGATCGTACGAATAAATTAGAATAGATCGTTTGAATGAATTAGAATGGATCGTACTTATGAATTAGAATGGGTCGTTTGAGTGAATGCGAATGGATCGTGTGAATGAATTAGAAGGGATTGTACGAATGAATTAGAATGGATCGTACGAATGAATTAGAATGGATACATTCGTGCGAATCCATTCTATTTCATTCGTACGATCCATTCTAATTCATTCGCACGATCCATTCTAATTCATTCATACGATCCATTCTAATTCATTCGTACGATCCATTCTAATTCATTCGTACGATCCATTCTAATTCATTCGTACGATCCATTCTACGATCCATTCTAATTCATTCGTACGTTCCATATTCTAATTGTACGAATGAGATAGAATGGATCGTACGAATGAATTAGAATGGAAACATTCATGTGAATGAATTAGAATGGATCATACGAATGAATTAGAATGGATTCATTCGTGCAAATGAATTAGAATGGATCGTACGAATGAGTAAGAATGGATCGTACGAATGAATTAGAATGGATTGAATTAGAATGGATCGTGCGAATGAATTAGAATGGATCGTACGAATGAAATAGAATGGATTCGCACGAATGTATCCATTCTAATTCATTCGTACGATCCATTCTAATTCATTCGTACAATCCATTCTAATTCATTCGCACGATCCATTCGCATTCACTCAAACAATCCATTCTAATTCATTCATATGATCCATTCTAATTCATTCGCACGAATGTATCCATTCTAATTCATTCGTACGATCCATTCTAATTCATTTGTACGAATGTATCAACTCTAATTCATTCATATGATCCATTCTAATTCATTCGCACGAATGTATCCATTCCAATTCATTCGTACGATCCATTCTAATTCATTCGTACGATCCATTCTAATTCATTCGTACTATCCATTCTAATTTATTCGCACGATCCATTCTAATTCATTTGCACGATCCATTCTAATTCATTCATACAATCCATTCTACTTCTTTTGCACGAATGTATCCATTCTAATTCATTCGTACGATCCATTCTAATTCCTTCGTACGATTCATTCTAATTCATTCGCACGAATGTATCCATTCTAATTCATTCGTACGATCCATTCTAATTCATTCGCACAATCTATTCTAATTCATTCGTACGATCCATTCTAATTCATTCGCACGATCCATTCTAATTCATTTGCACGATCCATTCTAATTCATTCATACAATCCATTCTAATTCTTTTGCACGAATGTATCCATTCTAATTCATTACGAATGAGTAAGAATGGATTGTACGATTGAATTAGAATGGATACATTCGTGCGATTGAATTAGAATGGATTATACGAATGAGTAAGAATGGATCGTACGAATGAAATAGAATGGATTGTACGAATAAATTAGAATGGATCGTACGAATGAATTAGCATTGATCGTGCTAATGAATTAGAATGGAACGTACGAATGAATTAGAATGGATCGGAGAATGGATCGTATGAATGAATTAGATTGGATCGTACGAATGAGTAAGAATGGATCATGCGAATGAAATAGAATGGATCGTACGTATCAATTAGAATGGATACATTCATGGGAATGAATTAGAATGGATCGTACGAAGGAATTAGAATGGATCGTACGAATGAATTAGAATGGATACATTCGTGCAAAAGAAGTAGAATGGATTGTATGAATGAATTAGAATGGATCGTACGAATGAATTAGACGTACGATCCATTCTAATTCATTCGTACAATCTATTCTAATTCATTCGTACGATCCATTCTAATTTATTCGTACAATCCATTCTAATTCATTCGCACTAATGTATCCATTCTAATTCATTCGTACGATCCATTCTAATTCATTCATATAATCCATTCTAATTCATTCGTACGATCCATTCTAATTCCTTCGTACAAATGTATCTACTCTAATTCATTCATACGATCCATTCTAATTCATTCGCACGATCCATTCTAATTCATACGTACGATCCATTCAAATTCATTCATATGATCCATTCTGATTCATTCGTACGATCCATTCTAATTCATTCGCATGATCTATTCTAATCCATTCTAATTCATTCGTACGATCCATTCTAATTCATTCGCAAGATCCATTCTAATTCATTCATACGATCCAATCTGATTCATTCATACGATCCATTCAAATTCATTAATACGATCCAATCTAATTCATTCATACGATCCATTCTAATTCCTTCGTACGATCCATTCTAATTCATACGATCCATTCTAATTCATTCGTACGAGCCATTCTAATTCATTCGTACGATCCATTCTAATTGATTCGCACGATCCATTCTAATTCGTTCATACGATCCAATCTAATTTATTCATACGATCCATTCTAATTCATTCGCACGAATGTATCCATTCTAATTCATTCGCACGATCCATTCTAATTCATTCATACGATCCATTCTAATTCATTCTTATGATCCATTCTAATTCATTTGCACGATCCATTCTTACTCATTCGTACGATCCATTCTAATTCATTCGCACGATCCATTCTTTTTTTTTAATAAAAGCTATGGGGATTTTATTGGGGACCCCGCCCCTAGAAAACCAGTTCAAACCATTACAGCTCTGGCCTTTTATATATAAGGCATCAGAGAGAGGAGAAAGAAGAAAAAAAAAAAAAAAAAAAAAAAAAAAAAACACAAACAAATACTAACACCCCCCACAGTCCTCAACACATCATCAGATTTCCTGTTTATAGTCTTTTCGGAATTTGGTATCCTCTATAGCATTCCTCAGAATCCTTGAAGCATCCAGGAAGAAATCTGCAATTTTGACAGCTTGAAGATTTGATCAATCACCCCTCACAGTTTTCAGAACACAATATCAGATTCCTGTGCATAGTCCTTCCAGAATTGGTCAAGCACCCCTCACAGTCTTCAGAACATAGCAGATTTGAAGCAGTCTTCAGATTCCCACAGTCTTCTTTCAGTTTTCCAGAATTGTTATCCTTCATAGCAAATTTGGTCAAGCACCCCTCACAGCCTTCATAGCAGTCTTCAGATTCCCTTGCAGCATCCCTCACAGTTTCAGAACACAATATCAGATTCCTGTGCATAGTTCTTCCGGAACAATAACCAGATTTCCTGTGCAAAGTCCTTCCAGAATTGGTCAAGCACCCCTCACAGTCTTCAGAGCATAGCAGATTTGAATCAGGTTCTTTCAGTTTTCTAGAATTGTTATCCTTCATAGCAAATTTGGTCAAGCACCCCTCACAGTCTTCAGAACATAAGAGATTTGAAGCAGGTTCTATCAGTTTTCCAGAATATTTTCCTTCATAGCAGATTTGGTCAAGCACCCCTCACAGCCTTCATAGCAGTCTTCAGATTTAAAAGCTTGGTGATTTGGTCAATCACCCATCACAGTCCTCAGAATACAATATCAGATCCCCCTGTCATAGTTTCTTCCTGCATTCTAATTCATTAATACGATCCATTCTAATTCATTCGTACGATCCATTCTAATTCATTCGTACAATTCATTCTAATTCAATCCATTCTAATTCATTCGTACGATCCATTCTTACTCATTCGTACGATCCATTCTAATTCATTCGCACGAATGAATCCATTCTAATTCATTCGTATGATCCATTCTAATTCATTCGCATGAATGTATCCATTCTAATTCATTCGTACGATCCATTCTATCTCATTTGTACAATCCATTCTATTTCATTCGTATGATCCATTCTAATTCATTCGCACGATCCATTCTAATTCATTCGCATGATCTATTCTAATTCATTCGTACGATCGATTCTAATTCATTCATACGATCCATTCTAATTCATTCGCACGAATGTATCCATTCTAATTCATTCGTACGATCCATTCTAATTCATTCGCACAATCTATTCTAATTCATTCATACGATCCATTCTAATTCATACGTACGATCCATTCTACTTCATTTATACGATCCAATCTAATTCATTCATACAATCCATTCTAATTCATTCGCACAAATTTATCCATTCTAACTCGTTCGTACGATCCATTCGAATTCATTCGCACGAATGTATCCATTCTAATTCATTCGTACGATCCATTCCGTGCGAATGAATTAGAATACATCGTATGAATGAATTAGAATGGATATATTCGTGCGAATGAATTAGAATGGATCGTACGAATGAATTAGAATATGTATCGTACGAAGGAATTAGAATGGATCGTACGAATGAATTCGAATGTATCCTTTCTAATTTATTCGTAAGAATGGATTGTATGAATGAATTAGAATGGATCGTACGAATGAATTAGAATGGATCATACGAATGAATTAAAATGGATCGTATGAATGAAATAGAATAGATCGTACGAATGAATTAGAATGGATCGTTTGAATGAATTAGATTGGATCGTATGAATGAATTAGAATGGATTGTACGAATAAAATAGAATAGATTGTACGAATGAATTAGAATGGATCGTACGAATGAATTAGAATGGATACATTCGTGCGAATGAATTAGAATGGATCGTATGAATGAATTAGAATCGATCGTACGAATGAATTAGAATGGATCATGCGAATGAATTAGAATGGATCGTGCGAATAAATTAGAATCGATCGTACGAATGAAATAGAATGGATGGTACGAATGAGATAGAATGGATCGTACGAATGAATTAGAATGGATACATTCATGCGAATGAATTAGAATGGATCATACGAATGAATTAGAATGGATACCTTCGTGCAAATGAATTAGAATGGATCGTGCGAATGAATTAAAATGGATCGTATGAATGAAATAGAATGGATCGTATGAATTAGAATTGATCGTACGAATGAAATAGAATGGATCATGCTAATGAATTAGAATTGATCGTACGAATGAATTAGAATAGATTATGCGAATGAATTCGAATGGATCGCACGAATGAATTAGAATGGATACATTCGTGCGAATGAATTAGAATGGATCGTATGAATGAATTAGAGTGGATACATTCGTACAAATCAATTAGAATGGATCGTACAAATGAATTAGAATGGATACATTCGTGCGAATGAATTAGAATGGATCATATGAATGAATTAGAATGGATCGTTTGAGTAAATGCGAATGGATCGTGCGAATAAATTAGAATGGATTGTACAAATGAATTAGAATGGATTGTACGAATGAATTAGAATGGATACATTCGTGCGAATCCATTCTATTTCATTCGTACGATCTATTCTAATTCATTCGCACGATCCATTCTAATTCATTCATACGATCCATTCTAATTCATTCGTATGATCCATTCTAATTCATTCGTACGATCCATTCTAATTCATTCGCACAATCTATTCTAATTCATTCGTACGATCCATTCTAATTCATTCGCACGATCCATTCTAATTCATTCATACGATCCATTCTATTTCATTCGTACGATCCATTCTTACTCATTCGTACAATCCATTCTAATTCATTTGCACGAAGGTATCCATTCTAATTCATTCGTACAATCCATTGTAATTCCTTCGTACGATCCATTCTAATTCCTTCGTACGATCCATTCTAATTCATTCGTACGATCCTTTCTAATTCATTCGTACGATCCATTCTAATTCATTCATACGATCCATTCTAATTCATTCGTACGATCCATTCTAATTCATTCGTACGATCCATTCTAATTCATTCGCACGAATGGATCATATGAATGAATTAGAATGGATTGTATGAATGAATTAGAATGGATCGTGCGAATAAATTAGAAAGGATCGTATGAATGAATTAGAATAGATTGTGCGAATGAATTAGAATGGATCGTATGAATGAATTAGAATGGATACATTCATGCGAATGAATTAGAATGGATCGTATGAATGAATTAGAATCGATCGTATGAATGAATTAGAATGGATCATGCGAATGAACTAGAATGGATCGTGCGAATGAATTAGAATGGATCGTACGAATGAAATAGAATGGATTGTACGAATGAGATAGAATGGATCGTACGAATAAATTAGAATGGATACATTCATGCGAATGAATTAGAATGGATCATATGAATGAATTAGAATGGATTCATTCGTGCGAATGAATTAGAATGGATCGTACGAATGAGTAAGAATGGATCGTACGAATGAATTAGAATGAATCATACGAATGAATTAGAATGGATCGTACGAATGAATTAGAATGGATCGTACGAATGAATTAGAATGGATTGAATTAGAATGAATCGTACGAATGAATTAGAATGAATCATACCGTACGAATGAATTAGAATAGATCATACGAAGGAATTAGAATGGATCGTATGAATGAATTAGAATGGATCGTATGAATGATTTAGAATGGATCGTACAGAGGAATTAGAATGGATCGTACGAAGGAATTAGAATGGATAGTACGAATGAATTAGAATGGATACCTTCGTGCAAATGAAATAGAATGGATCGTACGAATGAGTAAGAATGTATCGTACGAATGAAATAGAATGGATCGTATGAATGAATTAGAATGGATCGTGCGAATGAATTAGAATGGATTGTGCGAATGAATTAGAATGGATCGTACGAATGAATTAGAATGGATCGTACGAATGAATTAGAATGGATCGTATGAATGAATTAGAATGGATCGTGCGAATGAATTAGAATGGATCGTACGAATGAAATAGAAAGGATTCGCATGAATGTATCCATTCTAATTCATTCGTACGATCCATTCTAATTCATTCGTACAATCCATTCTAATTCAATCGCACGATCCATTCGCATTCACTCAAACGATCCATTCTAATTCATTCATATGATCCATTCTAATTCATTCGCACGAATGTATCCATTCTAATTCATTCGTACGATCCATTCTAATTCATTTGTACGAATGTATCAACTCTAATTCATTCATACGATCCATTCTAATTCATTCGCACGAATGTATCCATTCCAATTCATTCGTACGATCCATTCTAATTCATTCGCACAATCTATTCTAATTCATTCGTACGTTCAATTCTAATTCATTAGCATGATCCATTCTAACTTATTCGTACGATCTATTCTATTTCATTCGTACAATCCATTCTTACTTAATCGTATGATCCATTCTAATCCATTCGCACAATCTATTCTAATTCATTCGTACGATCCATTCTATTTCATTTGCACGAAGGTATCCATTCTAATTCATTCGTACTATCCCTTCTAATTCCTTCGTACGATCCATTCTAATTCATTCGTACGATCCATTCAAATTCATTCGCACGATCTATTCTAATTCATTTGTACGATCCATTCTAATTCATTCATACGATCCATTCTAATTCATTCGCACGATCCATTCTAATTCATTCGCATGATCCATTCTAATTCATTCGTACGATCGATTCTAATTCATTCATACGATCCATTCTAATTCATTCGCACGAATGTATCCATTCTAATTCATTCATACGATCCATTATAATTCATTCGTACGATTCATTTTAATTCATTTGCACGAATTTATCCATTCTAATTCATTCGTACGATCCATTCTAATTCATTAGCACGATCCATTCTAATTCATTCGTACGATCCATTCTAATTCATTCGCACAATCTATTCTAATTCATTCGTACGATCCATTCTAATTCATTCATACGATCCATTCTAATTCATTCGCACGATCCATTCTAATTCATTCCAATCTAATTCATTCATACGATCCATTCTACGATCCATTCTAATTCATTCGTACGTTCCATTCTAATTCATTAGCACGATCAATGCTAATTCATTCGTACGATCTATTCTAATTCATTCATACTATCCATTCTTACTCATTCGTACGAAGGAATTAGAATGGATCGTACGAAGGAATTAGAATGGATAGTACGAATGAATTAGAATGGATACCTTCGTGCAAATGAATTAGAATGGATCATACGAATGAGTAAGAATGGATCGTACGAATGAAATAGAATGGATCGTATGAATGAATTAGAATGGATCGTGCGAATGAATTAGAATGGATAGTACGAATGAATTAGAATGGATACCTTCTTGCAAATGAATTAGAATGGATCGTACGAATGAGTAAGAATGGATCGTACGAATGAAATAGAATGGATCGTATAAATGAATTAGAATGGATCGTGCGAATGAATTAGAATGGATCGTACGAATGAATTAGAATAGATTGTGCGAATGAATTAGAATGGATTGAATTAGAATGAATCGTACGAATGAATTAGAATGAATCATACCGTACGAATGAATTAGAATGGATCATACGAAGAAATTAGAATGGATCGTACGAATGAATTAGAATAGATTGTGCGAATGAATTAGAATGGATCGTACGAATTAAATAGAATGGATCGTACGGATGAATTAGAATGGATCGTGCGAATGAATTAGAATGGATCGTACGAATGAGTAAGAATGGATCGTACGAATGAATTAGAATGGATTGTACGAATGAATTAGAATGGATCGTACGAATGAATTAGAATGGATACATTCGTGCGAATCCATTCTATTTCATTCGTACAATCCATTCTAATTCATTTGTACGATCCATTCTAATTCTAATTCATTCGTATGATCCATTCTAATTCATTCGTATTAATGAATTAGAATGGATCGTGCGAATGAATTAGAATGGATCGTACGAATGAGTAAGAATGGATCGTGCGAATGAATTAGAATGGATTGTACGAATGAATTAGAATGGATCGTATGAATGAATTAGAATGGATATATTCGTGCGAATCCATTCTATTTCATTCGTACGATCCATTCTAATTCATTCGTACTATCCATTCTAATTCCTTCGTACGATCCATTCTAATTCATTCGTACGATCCATTCTAATTCCTTCGTATGATCCATTCTAATTCATTCGTATGGTAGGATTCATTCTAATTCATTCGTACGATTCATTCTAATTCAATCCATTCTAATTCATTCATACGATCCATTCTAATTTCTTCGTATGATCTATTCTAATTCCTTCGTACGATCCATTCTATTTCATTCGTACGATCCATTCTAATTCATTCGTACGATCCATTCTAATTCATTCGTACGATTCATTCTAATTCAATCCATTCAAATTCATTCGTACGATCCATTCTTACTCATTCGTACGATCCATTCTAATTCATTCGCACGATCCATTCTAATTCATTCGTACGATCTAATCTATTTCATTCGTACAATCCATTCTATTCATTCATACGATCCATTCTAATTCATTCGCACAATCTATTCTAATTTATTCGTACGATCCATTCTAATTCATTCGCACGATCTATTCTAATTCATTCGTACGATCCATTCTAATTCATTCGCACGAATGTATCCATTCTAATTCATTCATACAATCTATTCTAATTCATTCGTACGATCCATTCAAATTCATTCGTACAATCCATTCTATTTCATTCGTACGATCCATTCTTACTCATTCGTATGATCCATTCTAAGGAATTAGAATGGATATATTCGTGCAAATGAATTAGAATGGATCATACGAATAAATTAGAGTGGTTCGAATTAGAATGGATCGTGCGAATGAATTAGAATAGATTGTACGAATGAATTAGAATGGATCGTACGAATGAATTAGAATAGATTGTATGAATGAATTAGAATGGATACATTCGTGCGAAAGAATTAGAATGGATCGTACGAATGAATTAGAATAGATCGTGTGAATGAATTAGAATGGATCGTACGAATGACTTAGAATAGATTGTGCGAATGAATTAGAATGGATCGTATGAATGAATTAGATTATGATCCATTTTATTTCATTCGTATGATCCATTCTAATTCCTTCGTACAATCTAATTCATTCATACGATCCATTCTAATTCATTCGCACGAATGTATCCATTCAAAGTCATTCGTACGATCCATTCTAATTCATTCGCACGATCCATTCTAATTCATTCGTACGATCCATTCTAATTCATTTATACGATCCAATCTAATTCATTCATACAATCCATTCTAATTCATTTGCACGAATTTATCCATTCTAATTCATTCGTACGATCCATTCTAATTCATTAGCACGATCCATTCTAATTCATTCGTACGATCCATTCTAATTCATTTATACGATCCAATCTAATTCATTCATACGATCCATTCTAATTCATTCGCACGAATGTATCCATTCTAATTCATTCGTACGATCCATTCTAATTCATTCGCACGATCCATTCTAATTCATTCGCACGATCCATTCTAATTCATTCGTACGATCCATTCTATTTCATTCATACGATCCATTCTAATTCATTCATACGATCTATTCTAATTCTTTCGCACGAATGTATCCATTCTAATTCATTCGTACGATCCATTCTAATTCATTCGCACGATCCATTCTAATTCATTCATACAATCCATTCTAATTCTTACGTACGATCCATTAGAATGGATCGTATGGATGAATTAGAATAGATTGTGCGAATGAATTAGAATGAATCGTACGAATGAATTAGAATGGATACATTAGTGCGAATGAATTAGAATGGATCGTATGAATGAATTAGAATCGATCGTACAAATGAATTAGAATGGATCATACGAATGAATTAGAATGGACCGTGCGAATGAATTAGAATGGATTGTGCGAATGAATTAGAATAGATCGTATGAATGAATTAAAATGGATCGTATGAATGAATTAGAATGGATCGTGCGAATGAATTAGAATGGATCATACGAATGAAATAGAATGGATTGTGTGAACGAATTAGAATGGATCGTGCGAATGAATTAGAATGGATCGTATTAATGAATTAGAATGGATCGTGCGAATGAATTAGAATGGATCGTACGAATGAGTAAGAATGGATCGTACGAATGAATTAGAATGGATTGAATTAGAATGAATCGTACGAATGAATTAGAATGGATCGTACGAATGAATTCGAATGGATCGTACGAATGAATTAGAATAGATTGTGCGAATGAATTAGAATAGATTGTGCGAATGAATTAGAATGGATCGTATGAATGAATTGGAATGGATAAATTCGTGCAAATGAATTAGAATGGATTGTATGAATGAATTAGATTGAATCGTATAAATGAATTAGAATGGATCGTACGAATGAATTAGAATGGATAATATGAATGAATTTGAATGGATACATTCGTGCGAATAAATTAGAATGGATCGTATGAATGAATTAGAATGGATTGTACGAATTTATTAGAATGGATACATTCATGCTAATGAATTAGAATGGATCATACGAATGAATTAGAATGGATTCATTCGTGCGAATGAATTAGAATGGATCGTACGAATGAATTAGAATGGATCGTACGAATGAATTAGAATAGATTGTATGAATGAATTAGAATGGATACATTCGTGCGAATGAATTAGAATGGATCGTACGAATGAATTAGAATAGATCGTGCGAATGAATTAGAATGGATCGTACGAATGAATTAGAATAGATTGTGCGAATGAATTAGAATGGATCGTATGAATGAATTAGAATGGATTGTACGAATGAAATAGATTAGATCGTACGAATGAATTAGAATGGATCGTGCGAATGAATTAGAATGGATCGTACGAATGAGTCAGAATGGATCGTACGAATGAATTAGAATGGATCGTACGAATGAATTCGAATGGATCGTACAAATGAATTAGAATAGATTGTGCGAATGAATTAGAATAGATTGTGCGAATGAATTAGAATGGATCGTACGAATGAATTAGAATGGATAAATTCGTGCAAATGAATTAGAATGGATTGTATGAATGAATTAGATTGAATCGTATAAATGAATTAGAATGGATCATACGAATGAATTAGAATGGATTGTATGAATGAATTTGAATGGATACATTCGTGCGAATAAATTAGAATGGATCGTATGAATGAATTAGAATGGATTGTACGAATTTATTAGAATGGATACATTCATGCTAATGAATTAGAATGGATCATACGAATGAATTAGAATGGATTCATTCGTGCGAATGAATTAGAATGGATCGTACGAATGAGTAAGAATGGATCGTACGAATGAATTAGAATGGATTGAATTATAATGAATCGTACGAATGAATTAGAATGGATCGTACGAAGGAATAAGAATGGATCGTATGAATGAATTAGAATGGATTGTACGAATGAAATAGATTAGATCGTACGAATTAATTAGAATGGATCGTGCGAATGAATTAGAATGGGTCGTACGAATGAATTAGAATGGATCGTACGAATGAATTAGAGTGGATACATTCGTACAAATGAATTAGAATGGATCGTACGAATGAATTAGAATGGATATATTCGTGCGAATGAATTAGAATGGATCATATGAATGAATTAAAATGGATCGTTTGAGTGAATGCAAATGGATCGTGCGAATGGATTAGAATGGATTGTATGAATGAATTAGAATGTATCGTACGAATGAATTAGAGTGGATACATTCGTGCGAATCCATTCTATTTCATTCGTACGATCCATTCTAATTCATTCGCACGATCCATTCTAATTCATTCATACGATCCATTCTAATTCAATCGTACGATCCATTCTAATTCATTCGTACGATCCATTCTAATTCATTCGCACAATCTATTCTATTTCATTCGTACGATCCATTCTAATTCATTCGCACGATCCATTCTAATTCATTCATACGATCCATTCTATTTCATTCGTACGATCCATTCTTACTCATTCGTACGATCCATTCTAATTCATTTGCACGAAGGTATCCATTCTAATTCATTCGTACTATCCATTCTAATTCCTTCGTACGATCCATTCTAATTCCTTCGTACGATCCATTCTAATTCATTCATACGATCCATTCTAATTCCTTCGTATGATCCATACTAATTCATTCGTATGTTATGATTCATTCTAATTCATTCGTACGATTCATTCTAATTCAATCCATTCTAATTCATTCGTACGATCCATTCTAATTCATTCGTACGATCCATTCTAATTCATTCGTACGATTCATTCTAATTCAATCCATTCTAATTCATTCGTACGATCCATTCTTACTCATTCGTACGATCCATTCTAATGAATTAGAATGGATCGTACGAATGAATTGGAATGGATACATTCGTGCGAATGAATTAGAATGGATCGTATGAATGAATTAGAGTGGATACATTCGTACAAATGAATTAGAATGGATCGTACGAATGAATTAGAATGGATACATTCGTGCGAATGAATTAGAATGGATCATATGAATGAATTAGAATGGATCGTTTGAGTGAATGCGAATGGATCGTGCGAATGAATTAGAATGGATTGTACGAATGAATTAGAATGGATTGTACGAATGAATTAGAATGGATACATTCGTGCGAATCCATTCTATTTCATTCATACGATCCATTCTAATTCATTCGCACGATCCATTCTAATTTATTCATACGATTCATTCTAATTCATTTGTACGATCCATTCTAATTCATTCGTACGATCCATTCTAATTCATTCGCACAATCTATTCTAATTCATTCGTACGATCCATTCTATTTCATTCGCACGATCCATTCTAATTCATTCATACGATCCATTCTATTTCATTCGTACGAATGTATCCATTCTAATTCATTCGTACGATCCATTCTAATTCATTTGTACGAATGTATCCACTCTAATTCATTCATACGATCCATTCTAAGTCATTCGCACGAATGTATCTATTCCAATTCATTCGTACGATCCATTCTAATTCATTCGCACAATCTATTCTAATTCATTCGTACGATCAATTCTAATTCTTTTGCACGAATGTATCCATTCTAATTCATTCGTACGATCCATTCTAATTCATTCGTACGATCCATTCTAATTCATTCGTACGATCCATTCTAATTCATTCGTACAACCTATTCTAATTCATTCGTATGATCCATTCTAATTCAATCCATTCTAATTCATTCGTATGATCCATTCTAATTCATTCGTACGATCCATTCTAATTCATTCGTACGATTCATTCTAATTCAATCCATTCTAATTCATTCGTACGATGCATTCTTACTCATTCGTACGATCCATTCTAATTCATTCGCACGAATGAATCCATTCTAATTCATTCGTATGATCCATTCTAATTCATTCGCACGAATGTATCCATTCTAATTCATTCGTACGATCCATTTTAATTCATTTGTACGAATGTATCCACTCTAATTCATTCATACGATCCATTCTAATTCATTCGCACGAATGTATCCATTCCAATTTATTCGTACGATCCATTTTAATTCATTCGCACAATCTATTCTAATTCATTCGTACGATCAATTCTAATTCCTTCGTACGATCCATTCTAATTCATTCGTATGATCCATTCTAATTTATTCGTACGATCCATTCTAACTCATTCACACGATCCATTCTAATTCATTCATACGATCCAATCTAATTCATTCATACGATCCATTCTAATTCATTCGCACGAATGTATCCATTCTAATTCATTCGCACGATCCATTCTAATTCATTCATACAATCCATTCTAATTCTTTTGCACGAATGTATCAATTCTAATTCATTCGTACGATCCATTCTAATTCATTCGTATGATCTATTCTAATTCATTCGCATGATCCATTATAATTCATTCATACGATCCAATCTAATTCATTCGTACGATCCATTCTAATTCATTCGCACGAATGTATCAACTCTAATTCATTCGTACGATCCATTCTAATTAATTCATACATGTACGAATGAATTAGAATGGATACATTCGTGCGAATGAATTAGAATGGATCGTATGAATGAATTAGATTGGATCGTATGCATGAATTAGAATGGATCGTGCGAATGAATTAGAATGGATCGTACGAATGAATTAGAATGGATCGAACGAATGAATTAGAATGGATACATTCGTGTAAAAGAATTAGAATGGATTGTATGAATGAATTAGAATGGATCGTGCGAATGAATTAGAATGGATCGTGCGAATGAATTAGAATGGATCGTACGAATGAATTAGAATGGATCGTATGAATGAATTAGATTGGATCGTATTAATGAATTAGAATGGATCGTATGAATGAATTAGAATAGATCTTGCGAATGAATTAGAATGGATCGTACGAATGAATTAGAATGGATCGTACGAAGGAATTAGAATGGATTGTACGAATGAAATAGAATGGATCGTATGAATGAATTAGAATGGATTGAATTAGAATGAATCGTACGAATGAATTAGAATGAATCAACCGTACGAATGAATTAGAACGGATCATACGAAGGAATTAGAATGGATCGTACGAATGAATTAGAATGGATCGTACGAATGAATTAGAATGGATCGTACGAAGGAATTAGAATGGATCATACGAATGAATTAGAAAGGATACATTCGAATTCATTCGTACGATCCATTCTAATTCCTTCGTACGATCCATATTCTAATTCATTCGCACGATCCATTCTAATTCATTACTGCGATCCATTCTAATTCATTCGTACGATCCATTCTAATTCATTCACACGATCCATTCTAATTCATTCGTACGATCCATTCTATTTCATTTATATGATCCATTCTAATTCATTCATACGATCTATTCTAATTCTTTCGCACGAATGTATCCATTCTAATTCATTCGTACGATCCATTCTAATTCATTCGCACGATCCATTCTAATTCATTCATACAATCCATTCTAATTCTTTTGCACGAATGTATCCTTTCTAATTCATTCGTTCGATCCATTCTAATTCATTCGTACGGTATAAATTCTAATTCATTCATCTAATCCATTCTAATTCATTCATACAATCCATTCTAATTCTTTTGCACGAATGTATCCATTCTAATTCATTCGTTCGATCCATTCTAATTCATTCGTACAATCCATTCTAATTCATTCGCACGATCCATTCGCATTCACTCAAACGATCCATTCTTATTCATTCATATGATCCATTCTAATTCATTCGCACGAATGTATCCATTCTAATTCATTCGTACGATCCATTCTAATTCATTCATACGATCCATTCTAATTCATTCGTACGATCCATTCTAATTCATTCGTACGATCCATTCTAATTCCTTCGTATGATCCATTCTAATTCATTCGTACGGTACGCCCCATTCTAATTCATTCGTACGATCCATTCTAATTCCTTCGTATGATCCATTCTAATTCATTCGTACGGTATGATTCATTCTAATTCATTCGTACGATGCATTCTAATTCAATCCATTCTAATTCACTCGTACGATCCATTCTAATTCATTCGTACGATCCATTCTAATTCATTCGTACGATTCATTCTAATTCAATCCATTCTAATTCATTCGTACGATCCATTCTTACTCATTCGTACGATCCATTCTAATTCATTCGTACGATCCATTCTAATTCATTCGTACGATCTATTCTATCTCATTCGTACAATCCATTCTAATTCATTCGTACAATTAGAATGGATCATGCTAATGAATTAGAATTGATCGTACGAAGGAATTAGAATAGATTGTGCGAATGAATTAGAATGGAACGTACGAATGAATTGGAATGGATACATTCGTGCGAATGAATTAGAATGGATCGTATGAATGAATTAGAGTGGATACATCCGTACAAATGAATTAGAATGGATCGTACGAATGAATTAGAATGGATACATTCGTGCGAATGAATTAGAATGGATCGTGCGAATGAATTAGAATGGATCGTACGAATGAAGTAGAATGGATCGTATGAATGAATTAGAATGGATCGTAGTAATGAATTAGAATGGATCCTACGAATGAATTAGAATAGATTGTGCGAATGAATTAGAATGGATCTGGATCGTGTATCCATTCTAATTCATTCGTACGACCCATTCTAATTCATTCGCACGATCCATTCTAATTCATTTGTACGATCTAATCTATTTCATTCGGACAATCCATTCTAATTCATTCATATGATCCAATCTAATTCATTCATACGATCCATTCTAATTCATTCGTTCGATCTATTCTATTTCATTCATACGATCCATTCTAATTCGTTTGTATGATCCTTTCTAATTCCTTCGTACGATCCATTCTATTTCATTCGTATGACCCATTCTAATTCATAAGTACGATCCATTCTAATTCATTCAAACGATCCATTCTAATTCATTCGTACAATCCATTCTAATTCATTCGCACGATCCATTCTAATTCATTCATACGATCCAATCTAATTCATTCATACGATTCATTCTAATTCATTCGTACAATCCATTCTAATTCATTCGCACGATCCATTCGCATTCACTCAAACGACCCATTCTAATTCATAAGTACGATCCATTCTAATTCATTCAATCGATCCATTCTAATTCATTCGTACGATCCATTCTAATTCATTCGCACGATCCATTCTAATTCATTCGTACGATCCATTCTAATTCATTCGTACGATCCATTCTAATTCCTTCGTATGATCCATTCTAATTCATTCATACGGTATGATTTATTCTAATTCATTCGTACGATTCATTCTAATTCAATCCATTCTAATTCATTCGTACGATCCAATCTAATTCATTCGTACGATCCTTTCTAATTCTAATTCATTCGTACAATCCATTCTAATTCATTTGTACGAATGAAATAGAATGGATCGTACGAATGAGTAAGAATGGATCGTACGAATGAATTAGAATAGATTGTACGAATGAATTAGAATGGATCGTACGAATGAATTAGAATAGATTATATGAATGAATTAGAATGGATACATTCATGCGAATGAATTAGAATGGATCGTACGAATGAATTAGAATAGATCGTGCGAATGAATTAGAATGGATCGTACAAATGAATTAGAATAGATTGTGCGAATGAACTAGAATGGATCGTATGAATGAATTAGATTATGATCCATTTTATTTCATTCGTATGATCCATTCTAATTCCTTCGTACAATCTAATTCATTAATACGATCCATTCTAATTCATTCCCACGAATGTATCCATTCAAATTCATTCGTATGATCCATTCTAATTCATTCGCACGATCCATTCTAATTCATTCGTACGATCCATTCTAATTCATTCGTACGATCCATTCTAATTCCTTCGTACGATCCATTCTAATTCCATCGTACGATCCATTCTAATTCCTTCGCACAATCCATTCTAATTCATTCGCACAATCTATTCTAATTCATTCGTACGATCCATTCTAATTCATTCGCACGATCCATTCTAATTCATTCATACGATCCATTCTATTTCATTCATACGATCCATTCTTACTCATTCGTACGATCCATTCTAATTCATTTGCACGAAGGTATCCATTCTAATTCATTCGTACTATCCATTCTAATTCATTAGTATGAATGAATTAGAATGGATCGTGCGAATGAATTAGAATGGATCGTGCGAATGAATTAGAATGGATCGTACGAATGAATTAGAATGGATCGTACGAATGAATTAGAATAGATTATGCGAATGAATTAAAATGATTCGTATAAATGAATTAGAATGGATCGTATGAATGAATTAGAATGGATCATGCGAATGAATTAAAATGGATCGTATGAATGAAATAGAATGGATCGTATGAATTAGAATGGATCGTACGAATGAAATAGAATGGATCGTACGAATGAATTAGAATAGATTGTGCGAATGGATTAGAATGGATCATACGATTGAGTAAGAAAGGATTGTACGAATGAAATAGAATAGATCGTACGAATGAATTAGAATGGATCGTATGAATGAATTAGAATGGATCGTTCGAATGAATTAGAATGGATCGTACGAATGAATTAGAATGGATCGTGCGAATACGATCCATTCTAATTCATTCACACTCATACGATCCATTCTAATTCATTCGCACGAATGTATCCTTTCTAATTCATTCGTACGATTCATTCTAATTCAATCCATTCTAATTCATTATAATGGATCGTATGAATGAAATAGAATGGATCGTACGAATGAAATAGAATGGATCATATGAATGAATTAGAATGGATCGTGCGAATGAATTAGAAGGGATCATGTGGGTGCAAATTTTGGCATAAATCTACCACGGGACCCACCAGCCCTGCCTGGTGGGCCCACGAGGACTACAGCGGGACCCACCGGCCCTGCCTGGTGAGCCCACGAGGACTACAGCGGGACCCACCGGCCCTACCTGGTGGGCCCACGAGGACTACAGCGGGACCCACCGGCCCTACCTGGTGGGCCCACGAGGACTACAGCGGGACCCACCGGCCCTGCCTGGTGGACCCACGAGGACTACAACGGGACCCATCGGCCTTGCCTGGTGGGCCCCCGAAGACAACCGCAGGGCTCGCAACTTTACCTGGAGGATCCCCAGATACTGCAGTAGAAACCGCCATTCGCCACCCGGAATGCCTATAAATAGCAGTGCCTTCGAATGTAAAAGGATCGAAATCCAGATCCACAAATCTGATTTCCACTCTGAGATCTGACTTTCAGAACCAGAGCTCTGGGATTTCACACTTCCGATCTACCATCTCCCTTTGATCTTCTTTTAGAAAGATCAGTGTTTACAGTGATACTCGGCCTGTCGAGATCACTTCAATATAAGTGTTAGTGAATCCGGGTTGCACCCTATAGCACGGAGACGTAGGCTTCGGCTGAACTCCGAGATCACTTCTCGTGTCAAACTCTCTCTGATTGCATCTCTCTGTTTACAAATCAAAAGCTTCAACTTCGATCAACAGTCGATCAACAGATCGACCAACGATCTTCGACGTCAACACGAACATTCAATTGACTGGTGCTGCGAGAGTCTTCGGGTCGGCACGAAGATTTTCCCCCACAGATCATACGAATGAATTAGAATAGATTGTGCGAATGAATTAGAATGGATTGAATTAGAATGAATCGTACGAATGAATTAGAATGAATCATACCGTACGAATGAATTAGAATGGGTCATACGAAGGAATTAGAATGGATCGTACGAATGAATTAGAATAGATTGTGCGAATGAATTAGAATGGATCGTACGAATGAAATAGAATGGATCGTACGGATGAATTAGAATGGATCGTGCGAATGAATTAGAATGGATCGTACGAATAAGTAAGAATGGATCGTACGAATGAATTAGAATGGATTGTACGAATGAATTAGAATGGACCGTACGAATGAATTAGAATGGATACATTCGTGCGAATCCATTCTATTTCATTCGTACGATCCATTCTAATTCATTTGTACGATCCATTCTAATTCTAATTCATTCGTACGATCCATTCTAATTCATTCGTATTAATGAATCGTGCGAATGAATTAGAATGGATCGTACGAATGAGTAAGAATGGATCGTGCGAATGAATTAGAATGGATTGTACGAATGAATTAGAATGGATCGTACGAATGAATTAGAATGGATACATTCGTGCGAATCCATTCTATTTCATTCGTACGATCCATTCTAATTCATTCGTACTATCCATTCTAATTCCTTCGTACGATCCATTCTAATTCCTTCGTACGATCCATTCTAATTCATTCGTACGATCCATTCTAATTCCTTCGTATCATCCATTCTAATTCATTCGTACGGTATGATTCATTCTAATTCATTCGTACGATTCATTCTAATTCAATCCATTCTAATTCATTCGTACGATCCATTCTTATTTCTTCGTATGATCTATTCTAATTTCTTCGTACGATCCATTCTATTTCATTCGTACGATCCATTCTAATTCATTCGTACGATCCATTCTAATTCATTCGTACGATCCATTCTAATTCATTCGTACGATTCATTCTAATTCAATCCATTCTAATTCATTCGTACGATCCATTCTTACTCATTCGTACGATCCATTCTAATTCATTCGCATGATCCATTCTAATTCATTCGTACGATCTATTCTATTTCATTCGTACAATCCATTCTAATTCATTCATATGATCCAATCTAATTCATTAATACGATCCATTCTAATTCATTCGTACGATCTGTTCTATTTCATTCATACGATCCATTCTAATTCGTTTGTACGATCCTTTCTAATTCCTTCGTACGATCCATTCTATTTCATTCGTATGACCCATTCTAATTCATAAGTACGATCCATTCTAATTCATTCAAACGATCCACTCTAATTCATTCATACGATCCATTCTAATTCATTCGCACAAATGTATCCATTCCAATTCATTCGTACGATCCATTCTATTTCATTCGTACAATCCATTCTAATTCATTCGTACGATTCATTCTAATTCAATCTTTTCTAATTCATTCGTACGATCCATTCTAATTCATTCGCACGATCCATTCTAATTCATTCGCACGATCCATTCTAATTCATTCATACGATCCATTCTAATTCATTCATACGATCCATCCTAATGAATTAGATTGGATCGTATGAATGAATTAGAATAGATTGTGCGAATGAATTAGAATGGATCGTATGAATGAATTAGATTGGAACATATGAATGAATTAGAATGGATCATACGAATGAGTAAGAATGGATCGTACGAATGAATTAGAATGGATCGTACGAATGAATTAGAATGGATACATTCGTGCGAATGAATTAGAATGGATCGTATGAATGAATTAGAATCGATCGTACGAATGAATTAGAATGGATCATGCGAATGAATTAGAATGGATCGTGCGAATGAATTAGAATGGATCGTACGAATGAAATAGAATGGATTGTACGAATGAGATAGAATGGATCGTACGAATGAATTAGAATGGATACATTCATGCGAATGAATTAGAATGGATCATACGAATGAATTAGAATGGATTCATTCGTGCGAATGAATTAGAATGGATCGTACGAATAAGTAAGAATGGATCGTACGAATGAATTAGAATGGATTGAATTAGAATGAATCGTACGAATGAATTAGAATGGATAGTACGAATGAATTAGAATGGATCGTACGAATGAATTAGAATGGATTGAATTAGAATGAATCGTATGAATGAATTAGAATGAATCATACCGTATGAATGAATTATAATGGATCATACGAAGGAATTAGATTGGATCGTACGAATGAATTAGAATGGATCGTACGAATGAATTAGAATGGATCGTACGAAGGAATTAGAATGGATCGTACGAAGGAATTAGAATGGATAGTACGAATGAATTAGAATGGATACCTTCGTGCAAATGAATTAGAATGGATCGTACGAATGAATTAGAATGGATACATTCGTGCAAAAGAATTAGAATGGATTGTATGAATGAATTAGAATGGATCGTGCGAATGAATTAGAATGGATATATTCGTGCAAAAGAATTAGAATGGATTGTATGAATGAATTAGAATGGATCGTGCGAATGAATTAGAATGGATCGTACGAATGAATTAGAATGGATACATTCGTGCGAAAGAATTAGAATAGATCGTATGAATGAATTAGAATGGATCGTATGAATGAAATAGAATGGATCGTACGAATGAATTAGAATGGATCATGCGAATGAATTAGAATGGATCGTACGAATGAATTAGAATGGATCGTACGAAGGAATTAGAATGGATTGAAATATTAGAATGAATCGTACGAATGAATTAGTATGAATCATACCGTACGAATGAATTAGAATGGATCATACGAAGGAATTAGAATGGATCGTACGTAAGAATGGATCGTATGAATGAAATAGAATGGATCGTATGAATGAATTAGAATGGATCGTGCGAATGAATTAGAATGGATCGTACGAAGGAATTAGAATGGATCGTACGAAGGAATTAGAATGGATAGTACGAATGAATTAGAAAGGATACCTTCGTGCAAATGAATTAGAATGGATCGTACAAATGAGTAAGAATGGATCGTACGAATGAAATAGAATGGATCGTATGAATGAATTAGAATGGATCGTGCGAATGAATTAGAATGGATCGTACGAATAAATTAGAATAGATTGTGCGAATGAATTAGAATGGATCGTACGAATGAATTAGAATGGATCGTACGAATGAATTAGAATGGATCGTATGAATGAATTAGAATGGATCGTGCGAATGAATTAGAATGGATCGTACGAATGAAATAGAATGGATTCACACGAATGTATCCATTCTAATTCATTCGTACGATCCATTCTAATTCATTCGTACAATCCATTCTAATTCATTCGCACGATCCATTCTTACTCATTCGTACGATCCATACTAATTTATTCGCACGATACATTCTAATTCATTAATACGATCCATTCTAAATCATTCGCACGATCCATTCTAATTCATTCACACTCATACGATCCATTCTAATTCATTCGCACGATCCATTCTAATTCATTCGTACGATCCATTCTAATTCATTCGTACGATCCATTCTAATTCATTCGCACAATCTTTTCTAATTCATTCGTACGATCCATTCTAATTCATTCGTACGATCCATTCTAATTCATTCATACGATTCATTCTAATTCAATCCATTCTAATTCATTCGTACGATCCATTCTTACTCATTCATACGATCCATTCTAATTCATTCGCACAAATGAATCCATTCTAATTCATTCGTATGATCCATTCTAATTCATTCGCATGAATGTATCCATTCTAATTCATTCGTACGATCCATTCTATCTCATTCGTACAATCCATTCGATTTCATTCGTACGATCCATTCTAATTCATTCGCACGATCCATTCTAATTCATTCGCATGATCCATTCTAATTCATTCACACTCATACGATCCATTCTAATTCATTCGCACGAATGTATCCTTTCTAATTCATTCGTACGATCCATTCTAATTCATTCGCACAATCTATTCTAATTCATTCGAACGATCCATTCTAATTCATTAGCATGATCCATTCTAATTCATTCGTACGATCTATTCTATTTCATTCGTACAATCCATTCTTACTCAATCGTATGATCCATTCTAATCCATTCGCACAATCTATTCTAATTCATTCGTACGATCCATTCTATTTCATTCGTACGATCCATTCTAATTCATACGATCCATTCTATTTCATTCATACGATCCATTTTAATTCATTCGCACGATCCATTCTAATTCATTCATACGATCCATTCTAATTCATTCGCACGATCCATTCTCCATTCTAATTCCTTCGTACGATCCATTCTATTTCATTCATATGATCCATTCTAATTCATTCATATGATCTATTCTAATTCTTTCGCACGAATGTATCCATTCTAATTCATTCGTACGATCCATTCTAATTCATTCACACGATCCATTCTAATTCATTCATACAATCCATTCTAATTCTTTTGCACGAATGTATCCATTCTATTTCATTCGTTCGATCCATTCTAATTCATTCGTACGATCCATTCTAATCCATTCGCACGATCCATTCTAATTCATGCATACGATCCAATCTAATTCATTCATACGATCCATTCTAATTCATTCGCACGAATGTATCCATTCTAATTCATTCGTACATGTATGAATGAATTAGAATGGATCGTACGAATGAATTAGAGTCGATACATTCGTGCGAATGAATTAGAATGGATCGTACGAATGAATTAGATTGGATTGTATGAATGAATTATAATGGATCATGCGAATGAATTAGAATAGATCATACGAATGAATTAGAATGGATCGTACGAATGAATTAGAATGGATACATTCGTGCAAAAGAATTAGAATGGATTGTGCGAATGAATTAGAATGGATCGTACGAATGAGTAAGAATGGATCTTGCGAATGAATTAGAATGGATCATATGAAAGAATTAGAATGGATCATGCGAATGATATAGAATGGATCGTGCGAATGAATTAGAATGGATCGTATTAATGAATTAGAATGGATCGTGCGAATGAATTAGAATGGATCGTACGAATGAATTAGAATGTATACATTCGTGCGAAAGAATTAGAATAGATCGTATGAATGAATTAGAATGGATCGTATGAATGAAATAGAATGGATCGTACGAAGGAATTAGAATAGAGAATGGATCGTGCGAATGAATTAGAATGGATCGTATGAATGAATTAGAATGGATCGTGCGAATGAATTAAAATGGATCGTATGAATGAAATAGAATGGATCGTATGAATTAGAATGGATCGTACGAATGAAATAGAATGGATCGTACGAATGAATTAGAATAGATTGTGCGAATGGATTAGAATGGGTCATACGATTGAGTAAGAATGGATTGTACGAATGAAATAGAATAGATCGTACGAATGAATAAGAATGGATCATGCTAATGAATTAGAATGGATCGTTTGAATGAATTAGAATAGATCGTGCGAATGAATTAGAATGGATCGTACGAATGAATTAGAAAGGATACATTCGTGCGAATGAATTAGAATGGATCGTATGAGTGTGAATGAATTAGAATGGATCGTGCGAATGAATTAGAATGGATACATTCATGGGAATGAATTAGAATGGATCGTACGAAGGAATTAGAATGGATCGTACGAAGGAATTAGAATGGATCGTACGAATGAAATAGAATAGATTGTACGAATGAGATAGAATGGATCGTACGAATGAATTAGAATGGATACATTCATGCGAATGAATTAGAATGGATCATACGAATGAATTAGAATGGATTCATTCGTGCGAATGAATTAGAATGGATCGTACGAATGAGTAAGAATGGATCGTACGAATGAATTAGAATGGATTGAATTAGAATGAATCGTACGAATGAATTAGAATGGATCGTATGAATAAATTAGAATGGATCGTACGAATGAATTAGAATGGATTGAATTAGAATGGATCGTACGATAAGAATGGATCGTACGAATGAAATAGAATAGATCGTACGGATAAATGAATTTGGATCGTGCTAATGAATTAGAATGGATCGTACGAATGGATTAGAATGGATCGTACTAATGAATTAGAACAGATTGTGCGAATGAATTAGAATGGATCGTACGAATGAATTAGAAAGGATATATTCGTGCGAATGAATTAGATTAGATCGTACGAATGAGATAGAATGGATCGTACGAATGAATTAGAATGGATACATTCATGCGAATGAATTAGAATGGATCATACGAATGAATTAGAATGGATCGTACGAATGAAATAGAATGGATTGTACGAATGAGATAGAATGGATCGTACGAATGAATTAGAATGGATACATTCATGCGAATGAATTAGAATGGATCATGCGAATGAATTAGAATGGATCGTGCGAATGAATTAGAATGGATCGTACGAATGAAATAGAATGAATTGTACGAATGAGATAGAATGGATCGTACGAATGAATTAGAATGGATACATTCATGCGAATGAATTAGAATGGATCATACGAATGAATTAGAATGGATTCATTCGTGCGAATGAATTAGAATGGATCGTACGAATGAGTAAGAATGGATCGTACGAATAAATTAGAATGGATTGAATTAGAATGAATCGTACGAATGAATTAGAATGGATCGTACGAATGAATTAGAATGGATTGAATTAGAATGAATCGTACGAATGAATTAGAATGAATCATACCGTACGAATGAATTAGAATGGATCATACGAAGGAATTAGAATGGATCGTGCGAATAAATTAGAATGGATCGTATGAATGAATTAGAATAGATTGTGCGAATAAATTTGAATGGATCGTACGAATGAATTAGAATGGATACATTCGTGTGAATGAATTAGAATGGATCGTATGAATGAATTAGAATCGATCGTACGAATGTATTAGAATGAATCATGCGAATGAATTAGAATGGATCATGCGAAAGAATTAGAATGGATCGTATGAATGAAATAGAATGGATTGTACGAATGAGATAGAATGGATCGTACGAATGAATTAGAATGGATACATTCATGCGAATGAATTAGAATGGATCATACGAATGAATTAGAATGGATTCATTCATGCGAATGAATTAGAATGGATCGTACGAATGAGTAAGAATGGATCGTACGAATGAATTAGAATGGATTGAATTAGAATGAATCGTATGAATGAATTAGAATGGATCGTACGAATGAATTAGAATGGATCGTACGAATGAATTAGAATGGATTGACTTAGAATGAATCGTACGAATGAATTAGAATGAATCATACCGTACGAATGAATTAGAATGGATCATACGAAGGAATTAGAATGGATCGTACGAATGAATTAGAATGGATCGTACGAAGGAATTAGAATGGATCGTACGAAGGAATTAGAATGGATAGTACGAATGAATTAGAATGGATACCTTCGTGCAAATAAATTAGAATGGATCGTACGAATGAGTAAGAATGGATCATACGAATGAAATAGAATAGATCGTATGAATGAATTAGAATGGATCGTGCGAATGAATTAGAATGGATCGTACGAATGAATTAGAATAGATTGTGCGAATGAATTAGAATGGATCGTACGAATGAATTAGATTGGATCGTACGAATGAATTAGAATGGATCGTGCAAATGAATTAGAATGGATCGTACGAATGAATTAGAATGGATCGTACGAAGGAATTAGAATGGATCGTACGAATGAATTAGAAAGGATACATTCGAATTCATTCGTACGATCCATTCTAATTCCTTCGTACGATCCATATTCTAATTCATTCGCACGATCCATTCAAATTCATTCATACGATCCATTCTAATTTATTCGCACGATCCATTCTAATTCATTCGTACGATCCATTCTAATTCATTCGCACAATCTATTCTAATTCATTCGAACGATCCATTCTAATTCATTCGTACGATCCATTCTAATTCATTCGTACGATCCATTCTAATTCATTCGCACGATCCATTCTAATTCATTCGCACGATCCATTCTAATTCATTAGCACGATCCATTCTAATTCATTCGTACGATCCATTCTAATTCATTTATACGATCCAATCTAATTCATTCATACGATCCATTCTAATTCTTTCGCACGAATGTATCCATTCTAATTCATTCGTACGATCCATTCTAATTCATTAGCACGAAAAAACACGATCCACTCACATACGAATAAATTAGAATGAATTAGAATGGATTGTGTGAATGAATTAGAATGGATCGTATGAATGAATTAGAATGGATCGTGCGAATGAATTAGAATGGATCATGCGAATGAATTAGAATATGGATCGTACGAAGGAATTAGAATGGATCGTACGAATGAATTCGAATGTATCCTTTCTAATTCATTCATACGATCCATTCTAATTCCTTCGTACGATCCATTCTAATTCATTCGTACGATTCATGCTAATGAATTAGAATTGATCGTACGAATGAATTAGAATAGATTGTGCGAATGAATTAGAATTGATCGTGCGAATGAATTAGAATGGATCGTACGAATGAATTAAAATAGATACATTCGTGCGAATGAATTAGAATGGATCATATGAATGAATTAGAATGGATCGTTTGAGTGAATGCGAATGGATCGTGCGAATGAATTAGAATGGATTGTACGAATGAATTAGAATGGATCGTACGAATGAATTAGAATTGATCGTACGAAGGAATTAGAATAGATCATACGAAGGAATTAGAATGGATAGTACAAATGAATTAGAATGGATACCTTTGTGCAAATGAATTAGAATGGATCGTACGAATGAGTAAGAATGGATCGTACGAATGAAATAGAAAGGATGGTATGAATGAATTATAATGGATCGTGCGAATGAATTAGAATGGATCGTACGAATGAATTAGAATAGATTGTGCGAATGAATTAGAATGGATCGTACGAATGAATTAGAATGGATCGTACGAATGAATTAGAATGGATCGTGCGAATGAATTAGAATGGATCGTACGAATGAAATAGAATGGATTGTACGAATGAAATAGATTAGATCGTGCGAATGAATTAGAATAGATCGTATGAATGAATTAGATTGGATCGTATTAATAAATTAGAATGGATCGTACGAATGAATTAGAATGGATCGTACGAATGAATTAGAATGGATACATTCGTGCAAAAGAATTAGAATGGATTGTATGAATGAATTAGATTGGATCGTGCAAATGAATTCGAATGTATCGTACGAATGAATTAGAATGGATCGTGCGAATGAATTAGAATGGATCGTATGAATGAATTAGAATGGATCGTACGAATGAATTAGAATAGATTGTGTGAATGAATTAGAATGGATCGTACGAATGAATTAGAATGGATCGTACGAATGAATTAGAATGGATCGTATGAATGAATTAGAATAGGTCGTGTGAATGAATTAGAATGGATCGTACGAATGAAATAGAATGGATTCGCACGAATGTATCCATTCTAAATCATTCGTACGATCCATTCTAATTCATTCGTACAATCCATTCTAATTCATTAGCACGATCCATTCCCATTCACTCAAATGATCCATTCTAATTCATTCATATGATCCATTCTAATTCATTCGCACGAATGTATCCATTCTAATTCATTCGTACGATCCATTCTAATTCATTCGTACGATCCATTCTAATTCATTCGCACGATCCATTCTAATTCATGCATACGATCCAATCTAATTCATTCATACGATCCATTCTAATTCATTCGCACGAATGTATCCATTCTAATTCATTCGTACATGTATGAATGAATTAGAATGGATCGTACGAATGAATTGGAGTTGATACATTCGTGCGAATGAATTAGAATGGATCTTACGATTGAATTAGATTGGATCATATGAATGAATTATAATGGATAATGCGAATGAATTAGAATAGATTATACGAATGAATTAGAATGGATCGTACGAATGAGTTAGAATGGATACATTCGTGCAAATAAATTAGAATGGATCATATGAATGAATTAGAATGGATCGTATGAATGAATTAGAATGGATCGTGCAAATGAATTAGAATGGATCGTGCGAATGAATTAGAATGGATCGTACGAATGAATTAGAATGGATCGTACGAATGAATTAGAAAGGATACATTCGAATTCATTCATACGATCCATTCTAATTCCTTCGTACGATCCATATTCTAATTCATTCGCACAATCCATTCTAATTCATTCATACGATCCATTCTAATTTATTCGCACGATCCATTCTAATTCATTCGTACGATCCATTCTAATTCATTCGCACAATCTATTCTAATTCATTCGAACGATCCATTCTAATTCATTCATACGATCTATTCTAATTCATTCGTACGATCTATTCTATTTCATTCGTACAATCCTTTCTTACTCAATCGTATGATCCATTCTAATCTATTCGCACAATCTATTCTAATTCATTCGTACGATCCATTCTATTTCATTCGTACGATCCATTCTAATTCATACGATCCATTCTATTTCATTCATACGATCCATTTTAATTCATTCGCACGATCCATTCTAATTCATTCATACGATCCATTCTTATTCATTTATACGATCCATTTTAATTCATTCGCACAATCTATTCTAATTCATTCGTACGATCAATTCTAATTCATTAGCATGATCCATTCAAATTCATTCGTACGATCTATTCTATTTCATTCGTACAATCCATTCTTACTCAATCGTATGATCCATTCTAATCCATTCACACAATCTATTCTAATTCATTCGTACGATCTATTCTATTTCATTCGTACGATCCATTCTAATTCATACGATCCATTCTATTTCATTCATACGATCCATTTTAATTCATTCGCACGATCCATTCTAATTCATTCATAAGATCCATTCTAATTCATTCGTACGATCCATTCTAATTTTTTCGTATGATCTATTCTAATTCATCCGTACGAATGAATTAGAATGGATACATTCGTGCGAATGAATTAGAATGGATCATATGAATGAATTAGAATGGATCGTACGAATGAGTAAGAATAGATCGTACGAATGAATTAGAATGGATTGAATTAGAATGGATCGTATGAATGAATTAGAATGGATCGTTCGAATGAATTAGAATAGATTGTGCGAATAAATTAGAATGGATCGTACGAATGAATTAGAATGGATCGTGCGAATAAATTAGAATGGATCGTATGAATGAATTAGAATGGATCATGCGAATGAATTAGAATATGGATCATACGAAGGAATTAGAATGGATCGTACGAATGAGTAAAAATGGATCGTATGAATGAATTAGAATGGATTGAATTAGAATGAATCGTACGAATGAATTAGAATGGATCGTACGAATGAATTAGAATGGATCGTACGAATGAATTAGAATGGATTGAATTAGAATGGATCGTGCGAATGAGTAAGAATGGATCGTACGATTGAATTAGAATGGATCGTACGAATGAATTAGAATGGATCGTACGAATGAATTAGAATGGATTGAATTAGAATGAATCGTACGAATGAATTAGAATGAATCATACCGTACGAATGAATTAGAATGGATCATACGAAGGAATTAGAATGGATCGTACGAATGAATTAGAATGGATCGTACGAATGAATTAGAATGGATCGTACGAAGGAATTAGAATGGATCGTACGAAGGAATTAGAATGGATAGTACGAATGAATTAGAATAGATACCTTCGTGCAAATGAATTAGAATGGATCGTACGAATGAGTAAGAATCCATTCTATTTCCTTCGTATGATCCATTCTAATTCATTCGTACGGTATGATTCATTCTAATTCATTCGTACGATTCATTCTAATTCAATCCATTCTAATTCATTCGTACGATCCATTCTAATTCATTCGTACGATTCATTCTAATTCAATCCATTCTAATTCATTCGTACGAATGAATTAGAATGGATCGTACAAATGAATTAGAATGGATCGTACGAATTAGTTAGAATGGATCGTACGAATAAATTAGAATGGATCGTATGAATGAATTAGATTGGATCGTATTAATGAATTAGAATGGATCGTACGAATGAATTAGAATAGATCGTACGAATGAATTAGAATGGATACGAATGGATCGTACGAATGAGTAAGAATGGATCGTACGAATGAAATAGAATGGATTGTATGAATGAATTAGAATGGATTGTATGAATGAATTAGAATGGATCGTGCGAATGAATTAGAATGGGTACATTCGTGCGAATGAATTAGAATGGATCGTATGAATGAATTAGATTGGATTGTATGAATGAATTAGAATGGATTGTATGAATTAGAATGGATACCTTCGTGCAAATGAAATAGAATGGATCCTACGAATGAATTAGAGTAGATTGTGCGAATGAAATAGAATGGGTTGTACGAATGAGATAGAATGGGTCGTACGAATGAATTAGAATGGATACATTCATGCGAATGAATTAGAATGGATCATTCGAATGAATTAGAATGGATTCATTCGTGCGAATGAATTAGAATGGATCGTACGAATGAGTAAGAATGGATCGTACGAATGAATTAGAATGGATTGAATTAGAATGAATCGTACGAATGAATTAGAATGGATCGTACGAATGAATTAGAATGGATCGTACGAATGAATTAGAATGGATTGAATTAGAATGGATCGTACGATAAGAATGGATCGTACGAATGAAATAGAATAGATCGTACGAATAAATGAATTTAGATCGTGCTAATGAATTAGAATGGATCGTACGAATGAATTAGAATGGATCGTACTAATGAATTAGAATAGATTGTGCGAATGAATTAGAATGGATCGTACGAATGAATTAGAAAGGATATATTCGTGCGAATGAATTAGAATAGATCGTACGAATGAGATAGAATGGATCGTACAAATGAATTAGAATGGATACATTCATGCGAATGAATTAGAATGGATCATACGAATGAATTAGAATGAATCGTACGAATGAAATAGAATGGATTGTACGAATGAGATAGAATGGATCGTACGAATGAATTAGAATGGATACATTCATGTGAATGAATTAGAATGGATCGTGCGAATGAATTAGAATGGATCGTGCGAATGAATTAGAATGGATCGTACGAATGAAATAGAATTGATTGTACGAATGAGATAGAATGGATCGTACGAATGAATTAGAATGGATACATTCATGCGAATGAATTAGAATGGATCATACGAATGAATTAGAATGGATTCATTCGTGCGAATGAATTAGAATGGATCGTACGAATGAATTAGAATGGATTGAATTAGAATGAATCGTACGAATGAATTAGAATGGATCGTACGAATGAATTAGAATGGATCGTACGAATGAATTAGAATGGATTGAATTAGAATGAATCGTACGAATGAATTAGAATGAATCATACCGTACGAATGAATTAGAATGGATCATACGAAGGAATTAGAATGGATCGTGCGAATAAATTAGAATGGATCGTATGAATGAATTAGAATAGATTGTGCGAATGAATTAGAACTGATCGTACGAATGAATTAGAATGGATACATTCGTGCGAATGAATTAGAATGGATCGTATGAATAAATTAGAATCGATCGTATGAATGAATTAGAATGGATCATGCGAATGAATTAGAATGGATCGTGCGAATGAATTAGAATGGATCGTACGAATGAAATAGAATGGATTGTACGAATGAGATAGAATGGATCGTACGAATGAATTAGAATGGATACATTCATGCGAATGAATTAGAATGGATCATACGAATGAATTAGAATGGATTCATTCGTGCGAATGAATTAGAATGGATCGTACGAATGAGTAAGAATGGATCGTACGAATGAATTAGAATGGATTGAATTAGAATGAATCGTACGAATGAATTAGAATGGATCGTACGAATGAATTAGAATGGATCGTACGAATGAATTAGAATAGATTGAATTAGAATGAATCGTACGAATGAATTAGAATGAATCATACCGTACGAATGAATTAGAATGGATCATACGAAGGAATTAGAATGGATCGTACGAATGAATTAGAATGGATCGTACGAATGAATTAGAATGGATCGTACGAAGGAATTAGAATGGATCGTACGAAGGAATTAGAATGGATAGTACGAATGAATTAGAATGGATACCTTCGTGCAAATGAATTAGAATGGATCGTACGAATGAGTAAGAATGGATCGTACGAATGAAATAGAATGGATCGTATGAATGAATTAGAATGGATCGTGCGAATGAATTAGAATGGATCGTACGAATGAATTAGAATAGATTGTGCGAATGAATTAGAATGGATCGTACGAATGAATTAGATTGGATTGTACGAATGAATTCGAATGGATCGTGCGAATGAATTAGAATAGATCGTACGAATGAATTAGAATGGATCGTACGAAGGAATTAGAATGGATCGTACGAATGAATTAGAAAGGATACATTCGAATTCATTCGTACGATCCATTCTAATTCCTTCGTACGATCCATATTATAATTCATTCGCACGATCCATTCTAATTCATTCATACGATCCATTCTAATTTATTCGCACGATCCATTCTAATTCATTCGTACGATCCATTCTAATTCATTCGCACAATCTATTCTAATTCATTCGAACGATCCAATCTAATTCATTTGTACGATCCATTCTAATTCATTCGTACGATCTATTCTATTTCATTCGTACAATCCATTCTTACTCAATCGTATGATCCATTCTAATCCATTCGCACAATCTACTCTAATTCATTCGTACGATCCATTCTATTTCATTTGCACGAAGGTATCCATTCTAATTCATTCGTACTATCCATTCTAATTCCTTCGTACGATCCATTCTAATTCATTCGTACGATCCATTCTAATTCATTCGCATGATCCATTCTAATTCATTCGTACGATCCATTCTATTTCATTCATACGATCCATTCTAATTCATTCATACGATCCATTCTAATTCATTCGCACGATCCATTCTAATTCATTCGCATGATCCATTGTAATTCATTCGTACGATCGATTCTAATTCATTCTTACGATCCTTTCTAATTCATTCGCACGAATGTATCCATTCTAATTCATTCGTACAATCCATTCTAATTCATTCATACGATCCATCCTAATTCATTCGCATGAATGTATCTATTCGAATTCATTTGTACAATCCATTCTATTTCATTCGTACGATCCATTCTTACTCATTCGTACGATCCATTCGTATCCATTCTAATTCATTCGTACGATCTATTCTAATTCATTCGTACGATCCATTCTAATTCATTAATACGATCCAATCTAATTCATTCATACGATCCATTCTAATTCATTCGTACGATCCATTCTAATTCATTCGCACGATCCATTCTAATTCATTCATACGATCCATTCTAATTCATTCGTACGATCCATTCTAATTCATTCATACGATCCATTCTAATTCATTCATATGATCCATTCTAATTCATTCGTACGGTTTGATTCATTCTAATTCATTCGTACGATTCATTCTAATTCAATCCATTCTATCTCATTCGTACAATCCATTCTATTTCATTCGCACAATCTATTCTAATTCATTCATACGATCCATTCTAATTTATTAGCACGATCCATTCTAATTCATTCATACGATCCATTCTAATTCATTCGTATGATCCATTCTAATTCATTCGTACGATCCATTCTAATTCATTTGTACGATCCATTCTAATTCATTCGTACGATCCATTCTAATTCATTCGCACAATCTATTCTAATGCATTCGTACGATCCATTCTAATTCATTCGCACGATCCATTCTAATTCATTCATACGATCCATTCTATTTCATTCGTACGATCCATTCTTACTCATTCGTACGATCCATTCTAATTCATTTGCACGAAGGTATCCATTCCAATTCATTCGTACTATCCATTCTAATTCCTTCGTACGATCCATTCTAATTCCTTCGTACGATCCATTCTAATTTATTCGTACGATCCATTCTAATTCATTCGTACGATATTCATTCGTACGATCCATTCTAATTCATTCGCACGATCCATTCTAATTCATTCGTACGAGCCATTCTAATTCATTTGTACGATCCATTCTAATTCATTCGCACGATCCATTCTAATTCATTCGCACGATCCATTCTAATTCATTAGCACGATCCATTCTTACGAATGAGTAAGAATGGATCGTACGAATGAAATAGAATGGATTGTACGAATGAATTAGAATAGATTCATTCGTGCAAATGAATTAGAATGGATCATACGAATGAATTAGAATGGATCGTACGAATGAATTAGAATGGATCGTACGAATGAATTAGAATTGATCGTGTGAAAGAATTAGAATGGATTGTATGAATGAATTAGAATGGATCGTATGAATGAATTAGAATGGATCGGACGAATGAATTAGAATGGATCATACGAATGAATTAGAATGGATCGTACGAATGAATTAGAATGGATACATTCGTGCGAATGAATTAGAATGGATCATATGAATGAGTAAGAATGGATCGTACGAATGAAATAGAATGGATTGTACGAATGAATTAGAATGGATCGTACGAATGAATTAGAATAGATTGTATGAATGAATTAGAATGGATACATTCGTGCGAATGAATTAGAATGGATCGTACGAATGAATTAGAATAGATCGTGCGAATGAATTAGAATGGATCGTACGAATGAATTAGAATAGATTGTGCGAATGAATTAGAATGGATCGTATGAATGAATTAGATTATGATCCATTTTATTTCATTCGTATGATTCATTCTAATTCATTCGTACGATTCATTCTAATTCAATCCATTCTAATTTATTCGTACAATCCATTCTAATTCATTCGTACGATCCATTCTAATTCATTCGTACGATTCATTCTAATTCAATCTATTATAATTCATTCATACGATCCATTCTTACTCATTCGTACGATCCATGGATCATACGATTAAGTAAGAATGGATTGTACGAATGAAATAGAATAGATCGCACGAATAAATTAGAATGGATCATGCTAATGAATTAGAATGGATCGTACGAATGAATTAGAATGGATACATTTATGCGAATGAATTAGAATGGATCATACGAATGAGTAAGAATGGATCGTACGAATGAAATAGAATGGATTGTACGAATGAATTAGAATGGATCGTACGAATGAATTAGAATAGATTGTATGAATGAATTAGAATGGATACATTCGTGCGAATGAATTAGAATGGATTGTACGAATGAATTAGAATGGATCGTGTGAAAGAATTAGAATGGATTGTATGAATGAATTAGAATGGATCGTATGAATGAATTAGAATGGATCGGACGAATGAATTAGAATGGATCGTACGAATGAATTAGAATGGATCGTACGAATGAATTAGAATGGATACATTCGTGCGAATGAATTAGAATGGATCATACGAATGAGTAAGAATGGATCGTACGAATGAAATAGAATGGATTGTACGAATGAATTAGAATGGATCATACGAATTAATTAGAATAGATTGTATGAATGAATTAGAATGGATACATTCGTGCGAATGAATTAGAATGGATCGTACGAATGAATTAGAATAGATCATGCGAATGAATTAGAATGGATCGTACGAATGAATTAGAATAGGTTGTGCGAATGAATTAGAATGGATCGTATGAATGAATTAGATTATGATCCATTTTATTTCATTCGTATGATTCATTCTAATTCATTCGTACGATTCAATCTAATTCCATCCATTCTAATTCATTCGTACAATCCATTCTAATTCATTTGTACGAATGAATTAGAATGGATCGTACGAATGAATTAGAATGGATCGTACGAAGGAATTAGAATGGATAGTACGAATGAATTAGAATGGATACCTTCATGCAAATGAATTAGAATGGATCGTACGAATGAGTAAGAATGGATCGTACGAATGAAATAGAATGGATCGTATGAATGAGTTAGAATGGATCGTGCGAATGAATTAGAATTTATCGTATGAATGAATTAGAATAGATTGTGCGAATGAATTAGAATGGATCGTACGAATGAATTAGAATGGATCGTATGAATGAATTAGAATGGATTGTATGAATGAATTAGAATGGATCGTGCGAATGAATTAAAATGGATCGTACGAATAAAATAGAATGGATTCGCACGAATGTATCCATTCTAATTCATTCGTACGATCCATTCTAATTCATTCGTACAATCCATTCTAATTCATTCGCACGATCCATTCGCATTCACTCAAACGATCCATTCTAATTCATTCATATGATCCATTCTAATTCATTTGCACGAATGTATCCATTCTAATTCATTCGTATGATCCATTCTAATTCATTTGTACGAATGTATCCACTCTAATTCATTCATACGATCCATTCTAATTCATTTATACGAATGTATCCACTCTAATTCATTCGTACGAATGAATTAGAATGGATCGTATGAGTGTGAATGAATTAGAATGGATCGTGCGAATGAATTAGAATGGATCGTATTAATGAATTAGAATGGATCGTATGAATGAAATAGAATAGATTGTACGAATGAATTAGAATGGATCGTTTGAATGAATTAGAATGGATCGTACGAAGGAATTAGAATGGATTGTATGAATGAATTAGAATAGATCGTATGAATGAAATAGAATGGATCTTACGAATGAATTAGAATGGATCGTATGAATTAGTATGGATCAGACGAAGGAATTAGAATGGATCGTATGAATGAATTAGATTGGATCGTATTAATGAATTTGAATGGATCGTATGAATGAATTAGATTGGATCGTATGAATGAATTAGAATGGATCGTACGAATGAGTAAGAATGGATCGTCCGAATGAATTAGAATGGATTGAATTAGAATGAATCGTACGAATGAATTAGAATGGATCATACGAAGGAATTAGAATAGATCGTACGAATGAATTAGAATGGATCGTACGAATGAATTAGAATGGATCGTACGAAGGAATTAGAATGGATAGTACGAATGAATTAGAATGGATACCTTCGTGCAAATGAATTAGAATGGATCGTACGAATGAGTAAGAATGGATCGTACGAATGAAATAGAATAGATCGTATGAATGAATTAGAATGGATCGTGCGAATGAATTAGAATGGATCGTACGAATGAATTAGAAAAGATTGTGCGAATGAATTAGAATGGATCGTACGAATGAATTTGAATCGATCGTACGAATGAATTAGAATGGATCATGCGAATGAATTAGAATGGATCGTGCGAATGAATTAGAATGGATCGTACGAATGAAATAGAATGGATTGTACGAATGAGATAGAATGGATCGTACGAATGAATTAGAATGAATACATTCATGCGAATGAATTAGAATGGATCATACGAATAAATTAGAATGGATTCATTCGTGCGAATGAATAAGAATGGATCGTACGAATGAGTAAGAATGGATCGTACGAATGAATTAGAATGGATTGAATTAGAATGAATCGTACGAATGAATTAGAATGGATCGTACGAATGAATTAGAATGGATTGTACGAATGAATTAGAATGGATTGAATTAGAATGAATCGTACGAATGAATTAGAATGAATCATACCGTACGAATGAATTAGAATGGATCATACGAAGGAATTAGAATGGATCGTATGAATGAATTAGAATGGATCGTACGAATGAATTAGAATGGATCGTACGAAGGAATTAGAATGGATCGTACGAAGGAATTAGAATGGATCGTATGAATGAATTAGAATGGATCGTGCGAATGAATTAGAATGGATCGTACGAATGAATTAGAATGGATCGTATGAATGAATTAGAATGGATCGTAGTAATGAATTAGAATGGATCCTACGAATGAATTAGAATAGATTGTGCGAAAGAATTAGAATGGATCTGGATCGTGTATCCATTCTAATTCATTCGTACGACCCATTCTAATTCATTCGTACGATCCATTCTAATTCATTCGCACGATCCATTCTAATTCATTCGCACGATCCATTCTAATTCATTCATATGATCCACTCTAATTCATTCATACGATCCATTCTAATTCATTCGGACGATCCATTCTAATTCATTCGTACGATCCATTCTAATTCATTCGCACAATCTATTCAAATTCATTCGTACGATCCATTCTAATTCATTCGCACGATCCATTCTAATTCATTCATACGATCCATTCTAATCCATTCACACAATCTATTCTAATTCATTCGTACGATCCATTCTAATTCATTCGCACGATCCATTCTAATTCATTCATACGATCCATTCTAATCCATTCGCACAATCTATTCTAATTCATTCGTACGATCCATTCTATTTCATTCGTACGATCGTATGAATGAATTAGAATGGATTGTATGAATGAATTAGATTAGATCGTATAAATGAATTAGAATAGATCGTACGAATGAATTAGAATGGATACGAATGGATCGTACGAATGAGTAAGAATGGATCGTACGAATGAAATAGAATGGATTGTACGAATGAACTAGAATGGATACATTCGTGCGAATGAATTAGGATGGATCGTGTGATTGAATTAGAATAGATTGTGCAAATGAATTAGAATGGATCGTACGAATGAATTAGAATGGATACATTCATGCGAATGAATTAGAATGGATCGTATGAATGAATTAGAATAGATTGTGCGAATGAATTAGAATGGATCGTACGAATGAATTGGAATGGATACCTTCGTATGAATGAATTAGAATAGAATGTGCGAATGAATTAGAATGGATCGTATGAATTAGAATTGATCGTACGAATGAATTAGAATGGATCATACGAAGGATTTAGAATGGATCGTACGAATGAATTAGAATAGATCGAACGAATGAATTAGAATGGATCATGCTAATGAATTAGAATTGATCGTACGAATGAATTAGAATAGATTGTGCGAATGAATTAGAATGGATCGTACGAATGAATTGGAATGGATACATTCGTGCGAATGAATTAGAATGGATCGTATGAATGAATTAGAGTGGATACATTCGTACAAATAAATTAGAATGTATCGTACGAATGAATTAGAATGGATACATTCGTGCGAATGAATTAGAATGGATCATATGAATGAATTAGAATGGATCATTTGAGTGAATGCGAATGGATCGTGCGAATGAATTAGAATGTATTGTACGAATGAATTAGAATGGATCATACGAATGAATTAGAATGGATACATTCATGCGAATCCATTCTATTTCATTCGTATGATCCATTCTAATTCATTCGCACGATCCATTCTAATTCATTCATACGATCCATTCTAATTCATTCGTACGATCCATTCTAATTCATTCGTACGATCCATTCTAATTCATTCGCACAATCTATTCTAATTCATTCGTACGATCCATTCTAATTCATTCGCACGATCCATTCTAATTCATTCATACGATCCATTCTATTTCATTCGTATGATCCATTCTTACTCATTCGTACGATCCATTCTAATTCATTTGCACGAAGGTATCCATTCTAATTCCTTCGTACGATCCATTCTAATTCCTTCGTACGATCCATTTTGATTCATTCGTACGATCCATTCTAATTCATTCGTACGATCCATTCTAATTCCTTCGTATGATCCATTCTAATTCATTCGTACGGTATGATTCATTCTAATTCATTCGTACGATTCATTCTAATTCAATCCATTCTAATTCATTCGTACGACCCATTCTAATTCATTCGTACGATTCATTCTAATTCAATCCATTCTAATTCATTCGTACGATCCATTCTTACTCATTCGTACGATCCATTCTAATTCATTCGCACGAATGAATCCATTCTAATTCATTCGTATGATCCATTCTAATTCATTCGCATGAATGTATCCATTCTAATTCATTCTTACGATCCATTCTATCTCATTCGTACAATCCATTCTATTTCATTCGTACAAATCCATTCTAATTCATTCGCACGATCCATTCTAATTCATTCGCATGATCCATTCTAATTCATTTGTACGATCGATTCTAATTCATTCATACGATCCATTCTAATTCATTCGCACGAATGTATCCATTCTAATTCATTCGTACGATCCATTCTAATTCATTCGCACGATCTTTTCTAATTCATTCATACGATCCATTCTAATTTATTCGCACGATCCATTCTAATTCATTCATACGATCCATTCTAATTCATTCATATGATCCATTCTAATTCATTCGCACGATCCATTCTTACTCATTCGTACGATCCATTCTAATTCATTCGCACGATCCATTCTAATTCATTAATACGATCCATTCTAATTCATTCGCACGATCCATTCTAATTCATTCACACTCATACGATCCATTCTAATTCATTCGCACGAATGTATCCATTCTAATTCATTCGTACGATTCATTCTAATTCAATCCATTCTAATTCATTCGTACGATCCATTCGTACTCATTCGTACGATCCATTCTAATTCATTCGCACGAATGAATCCATTCTAATTCATTCGTATGATCCATTCTAATTCATTCGCATGAATGTATCCATTCTAATTCATTCGTACGATCCATTCTATCTCATTCGTACAATCCATTCTATTTCATTCGTACGATCCATTCTAATTCATTCGCACGATCCATTCTAATTCATTCGCATGATCCATTCTAATTCATTCGTACGATCGATTCTAATTCATTCATACGATCCATTCTCATTCATTCGCACGAATGTATCCATTCTAATTCATTCGTACGATCCATTCTAATTCATTCGCACAATCTATTCTAATTCATTCATACGATCCATTCTAATTTAGAATTAGAATTGATCGTACGAATGAATTAGAATAGATTGTGCGAATGAATTAGAATCGATCATACGAATGAATTGGAATGGATACATTCGTGCGAATGAATTAGAATGGATCGTATGAATGAATTAGAGTGGATACATTCGTACAAATGAATTAGAATGGATCGTACGAATGAATTAGAATGGATACATTCGTGCGAATGAATTAGAATGGATACATTCGTGCGAATGAATTAGAATGGATCGTATGAATTAGAATGGATCGTACGAAGGAATTAGAATGGATCGTATGAATGAATTAGATTGGATCGTATTAATAAATTTGAATGGATCGTTTGAATGAATTAGATTGGATCGTATGAATGAATTAGAATGGATCTTGCGAATGAATTAGAATGGATCGTACGAATGAAATAGAATGGATTGTATGAATGAATTAGAATAGATCGTGCGAATGAATTAGAATGGATCGTACGAATGAATTAGAATGGATCATATGAATGAATTAGAATGGATCGTACGTATGAATTAGAATGGATCGTGCGAATGAATTAGAATGGATCGTATGAATGAATTAGAGTAGATACATTCGTACGAAGGAATTAGAATGGATCGTACGAATGAATTAGAATGGATTATATGAATGAATTAGAATGGATCGTACGAATGAATTAGAATGGATACATTCGTGCGAATGAATTAGAATGGATTGTACGAACAAATTAGAATGGATCGTACGAATGAATTAGAATAGATTGTACGAACGAATTAGAATGGATCGTACGTCTAATTCATTCGTACGATCCATTCTAATTCATTCATACAATCCATTCTACATCTTTTGCACGAATGTATCCATTCTAATTCTCGTACGATCCATTCTAATTCATTCGTACGACTCATTCAAATTCATTCGCACGATCCATTCTAATTCATTCGTACGATCTATTCTATTTCATTCGTACAATCCATTCTAATTCATTCATACGATCCAATCTAATTCATTCATACGATCCATTTTAATTCATTCGTACTATCTATTCTATTTCATTCATACGATCCATTCTAATTCGTTTGTACGATCCTTTCTAATTCCTTCGTACGATTCATTCTATTTCATTCGTATGACCCATTCTAATTCATAAGTACGATCCTTTCTAATTCCTTCGTACGATCCATTCTATTTCATTTGTATGACCCATTCTAATTCATAAGTATGATCCATTCTAATTCATTGAAACGATCCATTCTAATTCATTCGTACGATCCATTCTAATTCATTCGCACGATCCATTCTATTTCATTCATACGATCCAATCTAATTCATTCATACGATCCATTCTAATTCATTCGCACGAATGTATCCATTCTAATTCATTCGCACGATCCATTCTAATTCATTCATACGATCCATTATATTTCATTCGTACGATCCATTCTTACTCATTCGTACGATCCATTCTAATTCCTTTGCACGAAGGTATCCATTCTAATTCATTTGTACTATCCATTCTAATTCCTTCGTACGATCCATTCTAATTCCTTCGTACGATCCATTCTAATTCATTCGTACGATCCATTCTAATTCATTCGTACGATCCATTCTAATTCCTTCGTATGATCCATTATGATTCATTCGTACGGTATGATTCATTCTAATTCATTTGTACGATTCATTCTAATTCAATTCATTCTAATTCATTCGTACGATCCATTCTAATTCATTCGTACGATCCATTCTAATTCATTTGTACGATTCATTCTAATTCAATCCATTCTAATTCATTCGTACGATCCATTCTTACTCATTCGTACGATCCATTGTAATTCATTCGCACGAATGAATCCGTTCTAATTCATTCGTATGATCCATTCTAATTCATTCGCATGAATGTATCCATTCTAATTCATTCGTACGATCCATTCTATCTCATTCGTACAATCCATTCTATTTCATTCGTACGATCCATTCTAATTCATTCGCACGATCCATTCTAATTCATTCGCATGATCCATTCTAATTCATTCGTACGATCGATTCTAATTCATTCATACGATCCATTCTAATTCATACGAATGAATTAGAATGGATTGAATTAGAATGAATCGTACGAATGAATTAGAATGGATCGTAAGAATGAATTAGAATGGATCGTACGAATGAATTAGAATGGATTGAATTAGAATGAATCGTACGAATGAATTAGAATGAATCATACCATACGAATGAATTAGAATGGATCATACGAAGGAATTAGAATGGATCGTACGAATGAATTAGAATGGATCGTACGAATGAATTAGAATGGATCGTACGAAGGAAGTAGAATGGATAGTACGAATGAATTTGAATGGATACCTTCGTGCAAATGAATTAGAATGGATCGTACGAATGAGTAAGAATGGATCGTACGAATGAAATAGAATGGATCGTATGAATGAATTAGAATGGATCGTGCGAATGAATTAGAATGGATCGTACGAATGAATTAGAATAGATCGTACGAATGAAATAGAATGGATCGAACGGATGAATTAGAATGGATCGTGCGAATGAATTAGAATGGATTGTACGAATGAGTAAGAATGGATCGTATGAATGAATTAGAATGGATCGTGCGAATGAATTAAAATGGATCGAATGAATGAAATAGAATGGATCGTATGAATTAGAATGGATCGTACGAATGAAATAGAATGGATCGTACGAATGAATTAGAATAGATTATGCGAATGGATTAGAATGGATCATACGATTGAGTAAGAATAGATTGTACGAATGAAATAGAATAGATCGTACGAATGAATTAGAATGGATCGTATGAATGAATTAGAATGGATCGTGCGAATAAATTAGAATGGATCGTACGAATGAATTAGAATGGATCGTATGAATGAATTAGAATGGATCCTACGAATGAATTAGAATAGATTGTGCGAATGAATTAGAATAGATCTGGATCGTGTATCCATTCTAATTCATTCGTACGACCCATTCTAATTCATTCGCACGATCCATTCTAATCCATTCGTACGATCTAATCTATTTCATTCGTACAATCCATTCTAATTCATTCAAACGATCCAATCTAATTCATTCATACGATCCATTCTAATTCATTCGTACGATCTATACTATTTTATTCATACGATCCATTCTAATTCGTTTGTATGATCCTTTCTAATTCCTTCGTACGATCCATTCTATTTCATTCGTATGACCCATTCTAATTCATAAGTACGATCCATTCTAATTCATTCAAACGATCCATTCTAATTCATTCGTACGATCCATTCTAATTCATTCACACGATCCATTCTAATTCATTCATACGATCCAATCTAATTCATTCATACGATCCATTCTAATTCATTCGCACGAATGTATCCATTCTAATTCATTCGCACGATCCATTCTAATTCATTCATACAATCCATTCTAATTCTTTTGCACGAATGTATCCATTCTAGTTCATTCGTACGATCCATTCTAATTCATTCGTATGATCTATTCTAATTCATTCGCATGATCCATTATAATTCATTCATACGATCCAATCTAATTCGTTCGTACGATCCATTCTAATTCATTCGCACGAATGTATCAACTCTAATTCATTCGTACGATCCATTCTAATTCATTCATACATGTACGAATGAATTAGAATGGATACATTCGTGCAAATGAATTAGAATGGATCGTATGAATGAATTAGATTGGATCGTATGCATGAATTAGAATGGATCGTGCGAATGAATTAAAATGGATCGTACGAATGAATTAGAATGGATCGAACGAATGAATTAGAATGGATACATTCGTGCAAAAGAATTAGAATGGATTGTATGAATGAATTAGAATGGATCGTGCGAATGAATTAGAATGGATCGTACGAATGAATTAGAATGGATACATTCGTGCGAAAGAATTAGAATAGATCGTATGAATGAATTAGAATGGATCGTATGAATGAAATAGAATGGATCGTACGAATGAAATAGAATGGATCGTACGAATGAATTAGAATGGATCGTGCGAATGAATTAGAATGGATCGTACGAATGAATTAGAATGGATCGTACGAATGAATTAGAAAGGATACATTCGAATTCATTCGTACGATCCATTCTAATTCCTTCGTACGATCCATATTCTAATTCATTCGCACGATCCATTCTAATTCATTCGGACGATCCATTCTAATTCATTCATACGATCCATTCTAATTCATTCACACAATCAATTCTAATTCATTCTAATTTATATGTATGTGAGTGGATCGTGTTTTTTCATGCTAATGAATTAGAATGGATCGTACGAATGAATTAGAATGGATACATTCGTGCGAAAGAATTAGAATGGATCGTATGAATGAATTAGATTGGATCGTATAAATGAATTAGAATGGATCTTACGAATGAATTAGAATGGATCATGCTAATGAATTAGAATGGATCGTGCAAATGAATTAGAATGGATCGTGCGAATGAATTAGAATGGATCGTACGAATGAATTAGAATGGATCGTACGAATGAATTAGAATGGATCGTTCGAATGAATTAGAATAGATTGTGCGAATGAATTAGAATGGATCGTACGAATGAATTAGAAAGGATACATTCGTGCGATTGAATTAGAATGGATCGTATGAGTGTGAATGAATTAGAATGGATCGTGCGAATAAATTAGAATGGATCGTATTAATGAATTAGAATGGATCGTGCGAATGAATTAGAATGGATCGTACGAATGAGTAAGAATGGATCGTGCGAATGAATTAGAATGGATCATATGAATGAATTAGAATGGATCGTATGAATGAATTAGAATGGATCGTGCGAATAAATTAGAATGGATCGTATGACTGAATTAGAATAGATTGTGGGAATGAATTAGAATGCATCGTACGAATGAATTAGAATGGATACATTCGTGCGAATGAATTAGAATGGATCGTATGAATGAATTAGAATCGATCGTACGAATGAATTAGAATAGATTGTGCGAATGAATTAGAATGGATCGTACGAATGATTTGGAATGGATACATTCGTGCGAATGAATTAGAATGGATCGTATGAATGAATTAGAGTGGATACATTCGTACAAATGAATTAGAATGGATCGTACGAATGAATTAGAATGGATACATTCGTGCGAATGAATTAGAATGGATCATATGAATGAATTAGAATGGATCGTTTGAGTGAATGCGAATGGATTGTGCGAATGAATTAGAATGGATTGTACGAATGAATTAGAATGGATCGTACGAATGAATTAGAATGGATCGTACGAATGAATTAGAATGGATCGTACGAATGAATTAGAATGGATCGTACGAATGAAATAGAATGGATCGTATGAATGAATTAGAGTGGATACATTCGTACAAATGAATTAGAATGGATTGAATTAGAATGAATCGTACGAATGAATTACAATGGATCGTGCGAATAAATTTGAATGAATCGTACGAATGAATTAGAATGGATCGTACGAAGGAATTAGAATGGATCGTATGAATGAATTAGAAAGGATACATTCGAATTCATTCGTACGATCCATTCTAATTCCTTCGTACGATCCATATTCTAATTCATTCGCACGATCCATTCTAATTCATTCGCACGATCCACTCTAATTCATTCATACGATCCATTCTAATTCATTCTAATATATTCGTATGTGAGTGGATCGTGTTTTTTCGTGCTAATGAATTAGAATGGATCGTACTAATGAATTAGAATGGATACATTCGTGCGAAAGAATTAGAATGGATCGTATGAATGAATTAGATTGGATCGTATAAATGAATTAGAATGGATCGTACGAATGAATTAGAATGGATCGTGCGAATGAATTAGAATGGATCGTGCGAATGAATTAGAATGGATCGTACGAATGAATTAGAATGGATCGTACGAATGAATTAGAATGGATCGTTCAAATGAATTAAAATAGATTGTGCGAATGAATTAGAATGGATCGTACGAATGAATTAGAAAGGATACATTCGTGCGAATGAATTAGAATGGATCGTATGAGTGTGAATGAATTAGAATGGATCGTGCGAATGAATTAGAATGGATCGTATTAATGAATTAGAATGGATCGTGCGAATGAATTAAAATGGATCGTACGAATGAGTAAGAATGGATCGTGCGAATGAATTAGAATGGATCATATGAATGAATTAGAATGGATCGTATGAATGAATTAGAATGGATCGTGCGAATAAATTAGAATGGATCGTATGAATGAATTAGAATCGATCGTACGAATGAATTAGAATGGATCATGCGAATGAATTAGAATGGATCGTGCGAATGAATTAGAATGAATCGTACGAATGAAATAGAATGGATTGTACGAATGAGATAGAATGGATCATACGAATGAATTAGAATGGATACATTCATGCGAATGAATTAGAATAGATCATACGAATGAATTAGAATGGATTCATTCGTGCGAATGAATTAGAATGGATCGTACGAATGAGTAAGAATGGATCGTACGAATGAATTAGAATGGATTGAATTAGAATGAATCGTATGAATGAACTAGAATGGATCGTACGAATGAATTAGAATGCATCGTATGAATGAATTAGAATGGATTGAATTAGAATGAATCGTACGAATGAATTAGAATGAATCATACCGTACGAATGAATTAGAATGGATCATACGAATGAATTAGAATGGATCGTACGAATGAATTAGAATGGATCGTACGAAGGAATTAGAATGGATAGTACGAATGAATTAGATTGGATACCTTCGTGCAAATGAATTAGAATGGATCGTACGAATGAGTAAGAATGGATCGTACGAATGAAATAGAATGGATCGTATGAATGAATTAGAATGGATCGTGCGAATGAATAAGAATGGATCGTACGAATGAATTAGAATAGATTGTGCGAATGAATTAGAATGGATCGTACGAATGAAATAGAATGGATCGTACGGATGAATTAGAATGGATCGTGCGAATGAATTAGAATGGATCGTACGAATGAGTAAGAATGGATCGTATGAATGAATTAGAATGGATCATGCGAATGAATTAAAATGGATCGTATGAATGAAATAGAATGGATCGTATGAATTAGAATGGATCGTACGAATGAAATAGAATGGATCGTACGAATGAATTAGAATAGATTGTGTGAATGGATTAGAATAGATCATACGATTGAGTAAGAATGGATTGTACGAATGAAATAGAATAGATCGTACGAATGAATTAGAATGGATCGTATGAATGAATTAGAATGGATCGTGCGAATGAATTAGAATGGATCGTACGAATGAATTAGAATGGATCGTATGAATGAATTAGAATGGATCGTAGTAATGAATTAGAATGGATCCTACGAATGAATTAGAATAGATTGTGCGAATGAATTAGAATGGAACTGGATCGTGTATCCATTCTAATTCATTCGTACGACCCATTCTAATTCATTCGCACGATCCATTCTAATTCATTCGTACGATCTAATCTATTTCATTCGTACAATCCATTCTAATTCATTCATACGATCCAATCTAATTCATTCATACGATCCATTCAAATTCATTCGTACGATCTATTCTATTTCAATCATACGATCCATTCTAATTCGTTTGTACGATCCTTTCTAATTCCTTCGTACGATCCATTCTATTTCATTCGTATGACCCATTCTAATTCATAAGTACGATCCATTCTAATTCATTCAAACGATCCATTCTAATTCATTCGTACGATCCATTCTAATTAATTCGCACGATCCATTCTAATTCATTCATACGATCCAATCTAATTCATTCATACGATCCATTCTAATTCATTCGTACAATCCATTCTAATTCATTCGCATGATCCATTCTAATTCATTCGTACGATTCATTCTAATTCAATCCATTCTAATTCATTCGTACGATCCATTGATACCTTCGTGCGAATGAATTAGAATCAATCGTATGAATGAATTAGAGTGGATACATTCGTACAAATGAATTAGAATGGATCGTACGAATGAATTAGAATGGATACATTCGTGCGAATGAATTAGAATGGATCATATGAATGAATTAGAATGGATCGTTTGAGTGAATTAGAATAGATTGTGCGAATGAATTAGAATGGATCGTACGAATGAATTAGAATGGATCGTGCGAATAAATTAGAATGGATCGTATGAATGAATTAGAATGGATCGTGCGAATGAATTAGAATATAGATCGTACGATCGAATTAGAATGGATCGTACGAATGAATTCGAATGTATCCTTTCTAATTAATTCGTACGATCCATTCTAATTCATTCGTACGATTCATTCTAATTCATTCGTACGATCCATTCTAATTCATTCGCACGATCCATTCTAATTCATTCGCATGATCCATTCTAATTCATTCATATAATCCATTCTAATTCTTTTGCACGAATGTATCCATTCTAATTCATTCGTACGATCCATTCTAATTCATTCGCACAATCTATTCTAATTCAATCCATTCTAATTCATTCGTACGATCCATTCTTACTCATTCGTACGATCCATTCTAATTCATTCGCACGAATGAATCTATTCTAATTCATTCGTATCATCCATTCTAATTCATTCACATGAATTATCCATTCTAATTCATTCGTACGATCCATTCTATCTCATTCGTACAATCCATTCTATTTCACTCGTACGATCCATTCTAATTCATTCGCACGATCCATTCTAATTCATTCGCATGATCTATTCTAATTCATTCGTACGATCGATTCTAATTCATTCATACGATCCATTCTAATTCATTCGCACGAATGTATCCATTCTAATTCATTCGTACGATCCATTCTAATTCCTTCGTATCCATTCTAATTCACTCATACGATCCATTCTAATTCATTCATACGATCCATTCTAATTCATTCGCATGAATGTATCCATTCTAATTCATTCGTACGATCCATTCTAATTCATTCGCACAATCTATTCTAATTCATTCATACGATCCATCCTAATTCATTCGCACGAATGTATCCATTCTAATTCATTCGTACAATCCATTCTATTTCATTCGTACGATCCATTCTATTTCATTCGTACAATCCATTCTTACTCAATCTTATGATCCATTCTAATCCATTCGCACAATCCATTCTAATTCATCCGTACGATCCATTCTATTTCATTAGTACGATCCATTCTAATTCATTCGCACAATCTATTCTAATTCATTCGTACAATCCATTCTAATTCATTCGCACGATCCATTCGCATTCACTCAAACGATCCATTCTAATTCATTCATACAATCCATTCTAATTCTTTTGCACGAATGTATCCATTCTAATTCATTCGTACGATCCATTCTAATTCATTCGCACGATCCATTCTAATTCATTCATACGATCCATTCTATTTCATTCATACGATTCATTCTTACTCATTCGTACGATCCATTCCAATTCATTTGCACGAAGGTATCCATTCTAATTCATTCGTACTATCCATTCTAATTCCTTTGTACGATCTATTCTAATTCCTTCATACGATCCATTCTAATTCATTCGTACGATCCATTCTAATTCATTCGTACGATCCATTCTAATTCCTTCGTATGATCCATTCTAATTCATTCGTACTGTATGATTCATTCTAATTCATTCGTACGATTCATTCTAATTCAATCCATTCTAATTCATTCGTACGATCCATTCTAATTCATTCGTACGATCCAATCTAATTCATTCGTACGATCCATTCTAAGGAATTAGAATGGATCGTACGAAGGAATTAGAATGGATAGTACGAATGAATTAAAATGGATACCTTCGTGCAAATGAATTAGAATGGATTGTACGAATGAGTAAGAATGGATCGTACGAATGAAATATAATGGATCGTATGAATGAATTAGAATGGATCGTGCGAATGAATTAGAATGGATCGTACGAATGAATTAGAATGGATACATTCGTGCGAATGAATTAGAATGGATCGTATGAATGAATTAGAATGGATCATGCGAATGAATTAGAATGGATCGTACGATTGTATTAGATTGGATCATACGAATGAATTAGAATGGATCATACGAATGAATTAGAATGGATCGTGCGAATGAATTAGAATGGATCATATGAATGAATTAGAATGGATTGTGCGAATGAATTAGAATGGATCGTATGAATGAATTAGAATGGATCGTATGAGTGAATTAGAATGGATACGAAAGAATTAGAATGGATCGTACGAAGGAATTAGAATGGAGAATGGATCGTGCGAATGAATTAGAATGGATCGTGCGATAAGAATGGATCGTACAGATAAATGAATTTGGATCGTGCTAATGAATTAGAATGGATCGTACGAATGAATTAGAATGGATCGTATGAATGAGTAAGAATGGATCGTACGAATGAAATAGAATTGATCGTATGAATGAATTAGAATGGATCGTGCGAATGAATTAGAATGGATCGTACGAATGAATTAGAATGGATACATTCGTGCGAATGAATTAGAATGGATCATACGAAGGAATTAGAATGGATCGTACGAATGAATTAGAATAGATCGTACGAATGAATTAGAATGGATACATTCGTGCGAATGAATTAGAATGGATCATACGAATGAATTAGAGTTGATACATTCGTGTGAATGAATTAAAATGAATAATACGAATGAGTAAGAATGGATCGTAAAATTAGAATGGATCGTATGAATGAATTAGAATGGATCGTACGAATGAATTAGAATGGATCGTAGTAATGAATTAGAATGGATCCTACGAATGAATTAGAATAGATTCTGCGAATGAATTAGAATGGATCTGGATCGTGTATCCATTCTAATTCATTCGTACGACCCATTCTAATTCATTCGCACGATCCATTCTAATTCATTCGTACGATCTATTCTAATCCATTCTCCATTTTAATATATCGTACGAATGAATTAGAATGGATCGTATGAATGAATTAGATTGGATCGTATGAATGAATTAGAATGGATTGTACGAATGAAATAGAATAGATCGTACGAATGAATTAGAATGGATCGTTCGAATGAATTAGAATGGATCGTATAAATGAATTAGATTGGATCGTATGCATGAATTAGAATGGATTGTACGAATGAAATAGAATAGATCGTACGAATGAATTAGAATGGATCGTGCGAATGAATTAGAATGGGTCGTACGAATGAATTAGAATGGATACACGATCCAGATCCATTCTAATTCATTCGCACAATCTATTCTAATTCATTCGTAGGATCCATTCTAATTCATTCGTACGATCTATTCTATTTCATTCGTACAATCCATTCTAATTCATTCATACGATCCAATCTAATTTATTCATACGATCCATTCTAATTCATTCGTACGATCCATTCTAATTCATTCGTACGATCTATTCTATTTCATTCGTACAATCCATTCTAATTCATTCATACGATCCAATCTAATTCATTCATACGATCCATTCTAATTCATTCGTACGATCCATTAGAATGGAGAATGGATTAGAATAGATCGTACGAATGAATTAGAATGGATCGTGCGAATGAATTAGAATGGGTCGTACGAATAAATTAGAATGGATACATGATCCAGATCCATTCTAATTCATTCGCACAATCTATTCTAATTCATTCGTAGGATCCATTCTAATTCATTACTACGATCCATTCTAATTCATTCGTACGATCCATTCTAATTCATTCGCACGATCCATTCTAATTCATTCATACGATCCATTCTATTTCATTCTAATTCATTCGTACGATCTATTCTATTTCATTCATACAATCCATTCTAATTCATTCATACGATCCAATCTATTTCATTCATACGATCCATTCTAATTCATTCGTACGATCCATTAGAATGGAGAATGGATCGTGCGAATGAAGTAGAATGGATCGTGCGATAAGAATAGATCATACGAATGAAATAGAATAGATCGTACGGATAAATGAATTTGGATCGTACGAATGAGTAAGAATGGATCGTACGAATGAATTAGAATGGATTGAATTAGAATGGATCGGACGAATGAATTAGAATGGATCGTACGAATGACTTAGAATGGATCGTTCGAATGAATTAGAATAGATTGTGCGAATAAATTAGAATGTATCGTACGAATGAATTAGAAAGGATACATTCGTGCGAATGAATTAGAATGGATCGTATGAGTGTGAATGAATTAGAATGGATTGTGCGAATGAATTAGAATGGATCGTACGAATGAATTAGAATGGATCGTACGAATGAATTAGAATGGATACATTCGTGCAAAAGAATTAGAATGGATTGTATGAATGAATTAGAATGGATATTGCGAATGAATTAGAATGGATCGTGTGAATGAATTAGAATGGATCGTACGAATGAATTAGAATGGATCGTACGAATGAATTAGAATTGATCGTACGAATGAATTAGAAAGGATACATTCGAATTCATTCGTACGATCCATTCTAATTCCTTCGTACGATCCATATTCTAATTCATTCGCACGATCCATTCTAATTCATTCATACGATCCATTCTAATTTATTCGCACGATCCATTCTAATTCATTCGTACGATCCATTCTAATTCATTCGTACAATCTATTCTAATTCATTCGAACGATCCATTCTAATTCATTCATACGATCCATTCTAATTCATTCGTACGATCTATTCTATTTCATTCGTACAATCCTTTCTTACTCAATCGTATGATCCATTCTAATCCTTTCGTACAATCTATTCTAATTCATTCGTACGATCCATTCTATTTCATTCGTACGATCCATTCTAAGATCCATTCTAATTTATTCGCACGATCCATTCCAATTCATTCGTACGATCCATTCTAATTCATTCGCACAATCTATTCTAATTCATTCGAACGATCCATTCCAATTCATTCATATGATCCATTCTAATTCATTCGTACGATCTATTCTATTTCATTCGTACAATCCTTTCTTACTCAATCGTATGATCCATTCTAATCCATTCGTACGATCCATTCTAATTCATTAGTACGATCCATTCTATTTCATTCGTACGATCCATTCTTACTCATTCGTACGATCCATTCTAATTCATTTGCATGAAGGTATCCATTCTAATTCATTCGTACTATCCATTCTAATTCATTCGTACTATCCATTCTAATTCCTTCGTACGATCCATTCTAATTCCTTTGTACGATCCATTCTAATTCATTCATACGATCCATTCTAATTTATTCGCACGATCCATTCTAATTCATTCGTACGATCCATTCTAATTCATTCGCACAATCTATTCTAATTCATTCGAACGATTCATTCTTATTCATTCATACGATCCATTCTAATTCATTCGTACGATCTATTCTATTTCATTCGTACAATCCTTTCTTACTCAATCGTATGATCCATTCTAATCCATTCGCACAATCTATTCTAATTCATTCGTACGATCCATTCTATTTCTTTCGTACGATCCATTCTAAGATCCATTCTAATTTATTTGCACGATCCATTCTAATTCATTCGTACGATCCATTCTAATTCATTCGCACAATCTATTCTAATTCATTCGAACGATCCATTCTAATTCATTCATACGATCCATTCTAATTCATTAGTACGATCTATTCTATTTCATTCGTACAATCCTTTCTTACTCAATCGTATGATCCATTCTAATCCATTCGCACAATCTATTCTAATTCATTCGTACGATCCGTTCTATTTCATTCGTCTGATCCATTCTAATTCATACGATCCATTCTATTTCTTTCATACGATCCATTTTAATTCATTCGCACGATCCATTCTAATTCATTCATACGATCCATTCTAATTCATTTATACGAATCATTTTAATTCATTCGCACAATCTATTCTAATTCATTCGTACGATCAATTCTAATTCATTCGCACGATCCATTCTAATTCATTCGTACGATCCATTCTAATTCATTCGTACGATCCATTCTAATTCATTCGCACGATCCATTCTAATTCATTCGTACGATCCATTCTAATTCCTTCGTATGATCCATTCTAGTTCATTCGTACGATTCATTCTAATTCAATCCATTCTAATTCATTCGTACGATCCATTCTTACTCATTCGTACGATCCATTCTAATTCATTCGTACGATCCATTCTAATTCATTCGCACAATCTACTCTAATTCATTCGTACGATTGAGTAAGAATGGATTGTATGAATGAATTAGAATGGATCGTGCGAATGAATTAGAATGGAACATATAGATTATACGAATGAATTAGAATGGATCGTACGAATGAGCAAGAATGGATCGTACGAATGAAATAGAATGGATCGTATGAATGAATTATAATGGATCGTGCGAATGAATTAGAATGGATCGTACGAATGAATTAGAATGGATACATTCGTGCGAATGAATTAGAATGGATCGTACAAATGAATTAGAATGGATCGTACGAATGAATTAGAATGGATCGTACGAATGAATTAGAATGGATACATTCGTGCGAATGAATTAGAATGGATCATACGAATGAATTAGAGTTGATACATTCGTGTGAATGAATTAAAATGGATAATACGAATGAGTAAGAATGGATCGTAGAATTAGAATGGATCGTATGAATGAATTAGAATGGATACATACGAATGAATTAGAATGGATCGTATGATTGAATTAGAATGGATCGTGCGAATGAATTAGAATGGATCGTATGAATGAAATAGAATGGATCGTATGAATGAATTAGAATGGATCGCTCGAATGAATTAGAATGGATCGTACGAATGAATTAGAATGGATACATTCGTGCCAATGAATTAGAATAGATCTTACGAATGAGTAAGAATGGATCGTACGAATGAAATAGAATGGATTGTACGAATGAATTAGAATGGATTCATTCGTGCGAATGAATTAGAATGGATCGTATGAATGAATTAGAGTGGATACATTCGTACAAATGAATTAGAATGGATCTTACGAATGAATTATAATGGATACATTCATACAAATGAATTAGAATGGATCGTATGAATGAATTAGAATGGATCATGCGAATAAATTAGAATGGATCGTCTGAATGAATTAGAATAGATTGTGCGAATAAATTAGAATGGATCGTGCGAATAAATTAGAATGGATTGTATGAATGAATTAGAATGGATCGTGCGAATTAATTAGAATATGGATCGTACGAAGGAATTAGAATGGATCGTACGAATGAATTCGAATGTATCCTTTCTAATTCATTTGTACGATCCATTCTAATTCCTTCGTACGATCCATTCTAATTCATTCGTACGATCCATTCTAATTCATTCGCACGATCCGTTCTAATTCATTCGTACGATCCAATCTAATTCATTCGTACGATCCATTCTAATTCACTAGCATGATCCATTCTAATTCATTAGCATGATCCATTCTAATTCATTCATACGATCCATTCTAATTCATTCGCACAATCTATTCTAATTCATTCATACGATCCATTCTAATTCATTCGTACGATCCATTCTAATTTCTTCGTATGATCTATTCTAATTCCTTCGTACGATCCATTCTAATTCCTTCGTACGATCCATTCTAATCCATTCTAATTCATTCGCACGATCCATTCTTATTCATTCATATGATCCATTCTAATTAGAATGGATACATTCGTGCAAAAGAAATAGAATGGATTGTATGAATGAGTAAGAATGGATCGTACGAATGAAATAGAATGGATCGTATGAATGAATTAGAATGGATCGTGCGAATGAATTAGAATGGATCGTACGAATGAATTAGAATGGATCGTACGAATGAATTAGAATGGATCGTACGAATGAATTAGAATGGATCGTGCGAATGAATTAGAATGGATCGTACGAATGAATTAGAATGGATTGAATTAGAATGAATCGTACGAATGAATTAGAATGGATCGTACGAATGAAATAGATTGGATCGTACGAATGAATTGGAATGGATACATTCGTGCGAATGAATTAGAATGGATCGTATGAATGAATTAGAGTGGATCGTTTGAATGAATTAGAATGGATCGTACTTATGAATTAGAATGGGTCATACGAATGAAATAGAATGGATCGTACGAAGGAATTATAAAGGATCGTACAAACGAATTAGAATGGATCGTATGAATAAAATAGAATAGATCGTACAATTGAATTAGAATGGATCGTATGAATGAATTAGATTGGATCGTATGAATGAATTAGAATGGATTGTACGAATGAAATAGGATAGATCGTACGAATGATCTAGAATGGATCGTGCGAATGAATTAGAACTGATCGTACGAATGAGTAAGAATGGATCGTACGAATGAATTAGAATGGATTAAATTAGAATGAATCGTACGAATGGATTAGAATGGATCGTACGAATGAATTAGAATGGATCATATGAATGAATTAGAATGGATCGTACGAATGAAATAGAATGGATCGTACGAAGGAATTAGAATAGATCATACGAAGAAATTAGAATGGATCGTACGAATGAATTAGAATGGATTGAATTAGAATGAATCGTACGAATGAATTAGAATGAATCATACCGTACGAATGAATTAGAATGGATCATACGAAGGAATTAGAATGTATCGTATGAATGAATTAGAATGGATCGTACGAAGGAATTAGAATGGATAGTACGAATGAATTAGAATGGATTCATTCGTGCGAATGAATTAGAATGGATCGTACGAATGAGTAAGAATGGATCGTACGAATGAATTAGAATGGATTGAATTAGAATGGATCGTACGAATGAATTAGAATGGATCGTACGAATGAATTAGAATGGATCGTACGACTGAATTAGAGTGGATTGAATTAGAATGAATCGTACGAATGAATTAGAATGAATCATACCGTACGAATGAATTAGAATGGATCATACGAAGGAATTAGAATGGATCGTACGAATGAATTAGAATGGATCGTACGAAGGAATTAGAATGGATCGTACGAAGGAATTAGAATGGATAGTACGAATGAATTAGATTGGATCGTACGAATGAATTAGAATGGATCGTGCAAATGAATTAAAATGGATCGTACGAATGAATTAGAATGGATCGTACGAAGGAATTAGAATGGATCGTACGAATGAATTAGAAAGGATACATTCGAATTCATTCGTACGATCCATTCTAATTCCTTCGTACGATCCATATTCTAATTCATTCGCACGATCCATTCTAATTCATTCATACGATCCATTCTAATTTATACGCACGATCCATTCTAGTTCATTCGTACGATCCATTCTAATTTATTCGCACAATCTATTCTAATTCATTCGAACGATCCATTCTAATTCATTCGCATGATCCATTCTAATTCATTCATACGGTCCATTCTATTTCATTCGTACGATCCATTCTTACTCATTCGTACGATCCATTCTAATTCATTTGCACGAAGGTATCCATTCTAATTCATTCGTACTATCCATTCTAATTCCTTCGTACGATCCATTCTAATTCATTCGTACGATCCATTCTAATTCCTTCGTATGATCCATTCTAATTCATTAGTACGGTATGATTCATTCTAATTCATTCGTACGATTCATTCTAATTCAATCCATTCTAATTCATTCGTATGATCCATTCTAATTCATTCGTACGATTCATTCTAAATCAATCCATTCTAATTCATTCGTACGATCCATTCTTACTCATTCGTACGATCCATTCTAATTCAATCGCACGAATGAATCCATTCTAATTCATTCGTATGATCCATTGTAATTCATTCGCACAATCTATTCTAATTCATTCGTAGGATCCATTCTAATTCATTCGTACGATCTATTCTATTTCATTCGTACAATCCATTCTAATTCATTCATACGATCCAATCTAATTCATTCATACGATCTATTCTAATTCATTCGTACGATCCATTCTAATTCATTCGTACGATCTATTCTATTTCATTCCTACAATCCATTCTAATTCATTCATACGATCCAATCTAATTCATTCATACGATCCATTCTAATTCATTCGTACGATCCATTAGATTGGAGAATGGATTAGAATAGATCGTATGAATGAATTAGAATGGATCGTGCGAATGAATTAGAATGGGTCGTACGAATGAATTAGAATGGATACATGATCCAGATCCATTCTAATTCATTCGCACAATCTATTCTAATTCATTCGTAGGATCCATTCTAATTCATTACTACGATCCATTCTAATTCATTCGTACGATCCATTCTAATTCATTCGCACGATCCATTCTAATTCATTCATACGATCCATTCAATTTCATTCTAATTCATTCGTACGATCTATTCTATTTCATTCGTACAATCCATTCTAATTCATTCATACGATCCAATCTAATTCATTCATACGATCCATTCTAATTCATTCGTACGATCCATTAGAATGGAGAATGGATCGTGCGAATGAATTAGAATGGATCGTGCGATAAGAATGGATCGTACGAATGAAATAGAATAGATCGTACGGGTAAATGAATTTGGATCGTACGAATGAGTAAGAATGGATCGTACGATTGAATTAGAATAGATTGAATTAGAATGGATCGTACGAATGAATTAGAATGGATCGTACGAATGACTTAGAATGGATCGTTCGAATGAATTAGAATAGATTGTGCGAATGAATTAGAATGGATCGTACGAATGAATTAGAAAGGATACATTCGTGCGAATGAATTAGAATGGATCGTATGAGTGTGAATGAATTAGAATGGATTGTGCGAATGAATTAGAATGGATCGTACGAATGAATTAGAATGGATCGTACGAATGAATTAGAATGGATACATTCGTGCAAAAGAATTAGAATGGATTGTATGAATGAATTAGAATGGATCGTGCGAATGAATTAGAATGGATCGTGCGAATGAATTAGAATGGATCGTGCGAATGAATTAGAATGGATCGTACGAATGAATTAGAATGGATCGTACGAATGAATTAGAATGGATCGTACGAATGAATTAGAAAGGATACATTCAAATTCATTCGTACGATCCATTCTAATTCCTTCGTACGATCCATATTCTAATTCATTCGCACGATCCATTCTAATTCATTCATACGATCCATTCTAATTTAATCGCACGATCCATTCTAATTCATTCGTACGATCCATTCTAATTCATTCGCACAATCTATTCTAATTCATTCCAACGATCCATTCTAATTCATTCATACGATCCATTCTAATTCATTCGTACGATCTATTCTATTTCATTCGTACAATCCTTTCTTACCCAATCGTATGATCCATTCTAATCCATTCGCACAATCTATTCTAATTCATTCGTACGATCCATTCTATTTCATTCGTACGATCCATTCTAAGATCCATTCCAATTTATTCGCACGATCCATTCTAATTAATTCGTACGATCCATTCTAATTCATTCGCACAATCTATTCTAATTCATTCGAACGATCCATTCTAATTCATTCATACGATCCATTCTAATTCATTCGTACGATCTATTCTATTTCATTCGTACAATCCTGTCTTACTCAATCGTATGATCCATTGTAATCCATTCGTACGATCCATTCTAATTCATTAGTACGATCCATTCTATTTCATTCGTACGATCCATTCTTACTCATTCGTACGATCCATTCTAATTCATTTGCACGAAGGTATCCATTCTAATTCATTCGTACTATCCATTCTAATTCATTCGTACTATCCATTCTAATTCCTTCGTACGATCCATTCTAATTCCTTTGTACGATCCATTCTAATTCATTCGTATGATCCAATTTAATTCATTCGTACGATCCATTCTAATTCATTCGTACGATCCATTCTAATTCATTCGCACGATCCATTCTAATTCATGCATACGATCCAATCTAATTCATTCATACGATCCATGCTAATTCATTCGCACGAATGTATCCATTCGTACGATCGTGCGAATGAATTAGAATGGATACCTTCGTGCAAATGAATTAGAATGGATCGTACGAATGAGTAAGAATGGATCGTACGAATGAAATAGAATGGATCGTATGATTGAATTAGAATGGATCGTGCGAATGAATTAGAATGGATCGTACGAATGAATTAGAATAGATTGTGCGAATGAATTAGAGTGGATCGTGCGAAGGAATTAGAATGGATCGTACGAAGGAATTAGAATGGATTGTACGAAGGAATTAGAATGGATAGTATGAATGAATTAGAATGGATACCTTCGTGCAAATGAATTAGAATGGATCGTACGAATGAGTAAGAATGGATCGTACGAATGAAATAGAATGGATCGTATGAATGAATTAGAATGGATCGTGCGAATGAATTAGAATGGATCGTACGAATGAATTAGAATAGATTGTGCGAATGAATTAGAATGGATCGTGCGAATGAATTAGAATATAGATCGTACGAATGAATTAGAATGGATCGTACGAATAAATTAGAATGGAACGTACGAATGAATTAGAATGGATCGTACGAATGAATTAGAATGGATACATTCGTGCGAAAGAATTAGATTGGATCGTATTAATGAATTAGAATGGATTGTACGAATGAATTAGAATAGATCGTACGAATGAATTAGAATGGATACGAATGGATCGTACGAATGAGTAAGAATGGATCGTAGGAATGAAATAGAATGGATTGTTCGAATGAATTAGAATGGATACATTCGTGCGAATGAATTAGAATGGATACATTCGTGCGAATGAATTAGAATCGATCGTACGAATGAATTAGAATGGATCATGCGAATGAATTAGAATGGATCGTGCGAATGAATTAGAATGGATCGTACGAATGAAATAGAATGGATTGTACGAATGAGATAGAATATATTGTACGAATGAATTAGAATGGATACATTCATGCGAATGAATTAGAATGGATCATACGAATGAATTAGAATGGATTCATTCGTGCGAATGAATTAGAATGGATCGTACGAATGAGTAAGAATGGATCGTACGAATGAATTAGAATGGATTGAATTAGAATGAATCGTACGAATGAATTAGAATGGATCGTACGAATGAATTAGAATGGATCGTACGAATGAATTAGAATGGATTGAATTAGAATGAATCGTACGAATGAATTAGAATGAATCATACCGTACGAATGAATTAGAATGGATCATACGAAGGAATTAGAATGGATCGTACGAATGAATTAGAATGGATCGTACGAATGAGTAAGAATGGATCGTACGAATGAAATAGAATGGATCGTATGAATGAATTAGAATGGATCGTACGAATGAATTAGAATGGATACATTCGTGCGAATGAATTAGAATTGATCGTATGAATGAATTAGATTGGATCGTATGAATGAATTAGAATGGATCGTGCGAATGAATTAGAATGGATCGTACGAATGAATTAGAATGGATCGTTTGAATGAATTAGAATGGATCATACTTATGAATTAGAATGGGTCATACGAATGAAATAGAATGGATCGTACGAAGGAATTAGAAAGGATCGTACAAACGAATTAGAATGGATCGTATGAATAAAATAGAATAGATCGTACGAATGAATTAGAATGGATCGTATGAATGAATTAGATTGGATTGTATGAATGAATTAGAATTGATTGTACGAATGAAATAGAATAGATCGTACGAATGAATTAGAATGGATCATGCGAAAGAATTAGAATGGGTCGTACGAATGAATTAGAATGGATACACGATCTAGATCCGTTCTAATTCATTCGCACAATCTATTCTAATTCATTCGTAGGATCCATTCTAATTCATTACTACGATCCATTCTAACTCATTCATACGATCCATTCTAATTCATTCGTAGGATCAATTCAAATTCATTCGAACGATCCATTCTAATTCATTCATACGATCCATTCTAATTCATTTGTATGTATCCATTCTAATTCATTCATACGATCCATTCTAATTCTACGATCCATTCTTACTCATTCGTATTATCCATTTTAATTCATTCACACGAATGTATTAACTCTAATTCATTCGTATGATCCATTCTAATTCATTCGCACGAATGTATCCATTCTAATTCATTCGTACGATCCAGTCTAATTCATTCGTACGATCCATTCTAATTCATTCGTATGATCCATTCTAATTCATTCGCATGAATGTATCCATTCTAATTCATTCGTACGATCCATTCTAATTCATTCGTACGATCCATTCTAATTCCTTCGTATGATCCATTCTAATTCATTCGCACGAATGTATCCATTCTAATTCATTCGTACGATCCATTCTAATTCATTCATACGATCCATTCTAAATCCTTTGTATGATCCATTCTAATTCATTCGTACGATCAATTCTAATTCATACGATCCATTCTAATTCATTCGCACAATCTATTCTAATTCATTCGTACGATCCATTCTAAATCATTCGCACAAATGTATCCATTCTAATTCATTCGTACGATCCATTCTAATTCATTCATACGATCCATTCTAATTCATTCGCATGAATGTATCCATTCTAATTCATTCGTACGAACCATTCTAATTCATTCGCACAATCTATTCTAATTCATTCATCCGATCCATCCTAATTCATTCGCACGAATGTATCCATTCTAATTCATTCGTACAATCCATTCTATTTCATTCGTACGATCCATTCTTACTCATTCGTATGATACATTCTTACTCATTCGTACAAAGGAATTAGAATGGATCGTACGCAAGAATTAGAATGGTTTGTACGAAGGAATTAGAATGGATCGTATGAATGAATTAGAATGGATACATTCGTGCGAATGAATTAGAACGGATCGTACGAATGAGTAAGAATGGATCGTACGAATGAAATAGAATGGATCGTACGGATGAATTAGAATGGATCGTGCGAATGAATTAGAATGGATCGTACGAATGAGTAAGAATGGATCGTATGAATGAATTAGAATGGATCGTGCGAATAAATTAGAATGGATCGAACGAATGAATTAGAATGGATCATACGAATGAATTAGAATGGATCGTACGAATGAATTAGAATGGATCCTATGAATGAATTAGAATGGATCGTGCGAATGAATTAGAATGGATTATATGAATGAAATAGAATGGATCATACGAATGAAATAGAATGGATCGTACGAAGGAATTAGAATGGATCGTATGAATGAATTAGAATGCATACATTCGTGCGAATGAATTCGAATAGATCGTGCGAATGAATTAGAATGGATTGTACGAATGAATTAGAATGGATCGTACGAATGAAATAGAATGGATCGTACGAATGAATTTGAATAGATACATTCGTGCCAAAGAAATAGAATGGATTGTATGAATGAATTAGAATGGATCGTGTGAATGAATTAGAATGGATCATACGAATGAATTAGAATGGATACATTCGTGCGAATGAATTAGAATGGATCGTGCGAATGAATTAGAATGGATCGTACGAATGAATTAGAATGGATCGTATGAATGAATTAGAATGGATTGTGCGAATGAATTAGAATGGATCGTGCGAATGAATTAGAATAGATCGTACGAATGAATTAGAATGGATCGTATGAATGAATTAGATTGGATCGTATTAATGAATTAGAATGGATCGTACGAATGAATTAGAATAGATCGTACGAATGAATTAGAATGGATACGAATGGATCGTACGAATGAGTAAGATTGGATCGTACGAATGAAATAGAATGGATTGTACGAATGAATTAGAATGGATACATTTGTGTGAATGAATTAGGATGGATCGTATGAATGAATTAGAATAGATTGTGCGAATGAATTAGAATGGATCGTACGAATGAATTAGAATGGATACATTCATGCGAATGAATTAGAATGGATCGTATGAATGGATTAGAATGGACCGTATGAGTGAATTAGAATAGATACGAAGGAATTAGAATGGATCGTACGAAGGAATTAGAATGAAGAATTGATCGTGCGAATGAATTAGAATGGATCGTGCGATAAGAATGGATCTTACGAATGAAATAGAATAGATCGTACGGATAAATGAATTTGGATCGTGCTAATGAATTAGAATGGATCGTACGAATGAATTAGAATGGATCATACTAATGAATTAGAATAGATTGTGCGAATAAATTAGAATGGATCGTACGAATGAATTAGAAAGGATATATTCGTGCGAATGAATTAGAATAGATCGTACGAATGAATTAGATTGGATCGTATTAATGAATTAGAATGGATCGTGCGAATGAATTAGAATGGATCGTACGAATGAATTAGAATGGATCGTACGAATGAGTAAGAATGGATCGTACGAATGAAATAGAATGGATCGTATGAATGAATTAGAATGGATCGTGCGAATGAATTAGAATGGATCGTACGAATGAATTAGACTAGATTGTGCGAATGAATTAGAATGGATCGTACGAATTAATTAGAATGGATCGTACGAATGAATTAGAATGGATCGTATGAATGAATTAGAAAGGATCGTGCGAATGAATTAGAATGGATCGTACGAATGAATTAGAATGGATACATTCGTGCGAATGAATTAGAATGGATCATACGAATGAATTAGAGTTGATACATTCGTGTGAATGAATTAAAATGGATAATACGAATGAGTAAGAATGGATCGTAGAATTAGAATGGATCGTATGAATGAATTAGAATGGATCGTACAAATGAATTAGAATGGATACATTCGTGCGAATGAATTAGAATGGATCCTACGAATGAGTAAGAATGGATCGTACGAATGAAATAGAATGGATCGTACGGATGAATTAGAATGGATCGTGCGAATGAATTAGAATGGATCGTACGAATGAGTAAGAATGGATCGTATGAATGAATTAGACTGGATCGTGCGAATGAATTAGAATGGATCGTACGAATGAGTAAGAATGGATCGTATGAATGAATTAGAATGGATCGTGCGAATAAATTAGAATGGATCGAACGAATGAATTAGAATGGATCATACGAATGAATTAGAATGGATCGTATGAATGAATTAGAATGGATCGTGCGAATGAATTAGAATGGATTATATGAATGAAATAGAATGGATCATACGAATGAAATAGAATGGATCGTATAAAGGAATTAGAATGGATCCTATGAATGAATTAGAGTGGATACATTGAATGAATTAGAGTGGATACATTCGTACAAATGAATTAGAATGGATCGTACGAATGAATTAGAATGGATTGTATGAATGAATTAGAATGGAACGTGCGAATGAATTAGAATGGATACATTCGTGCGAATGAATTAGAATGGATCGTATGAATGAATTAGATTGGATCGTATGAATGAATTAGAATGGATTCTATGAATTAGAATGGATACCTTCGTGCAAATAAAATAGAATGGATCGTACGAATGAATTAGAGTAGATTGTGCGAATGGATTAGAATGGATCATACGATTGAGTAAGAATGGATTGTACGAATGAAATAGAATAGATCGTACGAATGAATTAGAATGGATCGTACGAATGAATTAGAATGGATCGTTCAAATGAATTAGAATAGATTGTGCGAATGAATTCGCACGATCCATTCTAATTCATTCATACGATCCATTCTAATTCATTCGTACGATCCATTCTAATTCATTCGTACGATCCATTCTAATTCATTCGCACAATCGATTCTAATTCATTCGTACGATCCATTCTAATTCATTCGTACGATCCATTCTGATTCATTCGTACGATCTATTCTATTTCATTCGTACAATCCATTCGTATGATCCATTCTAATTCCTTCGTATGATCCATTCTAATTCATTCGCACGATCCATTCTAATTCATTCATACGATCCATTCTAATTCATTCATACGATCCATTCTAATTCATTCGAATGGATTCGCACGAATGCATCAATTCTAATTCATTCGTACGATCCATTCTAATTCATTCTTACAATCCATTCTAATTCATTCGCACGATCCATTCGCATTCACTCAAACGATCCATTCTAATTCATTCATACAATCCATTCTAATTCTTTTGCACGAATGTATCCATTCTAATTCATTCGTACGATCCATTCTAATTCATTCGTATGATCTATTCTAATTCATTCGCATGATCCATTCTAATTCCATCGTACGATCCATTTTAATTCATTCGCACGATCCATTCTAATTCATTCATACGATCCATTCTAATTCATTCGTACGATCCATTCTAATTTCTTCGTGTGATCTATTCTAATTCCTTCGTACGATCCATTCTAATTCATTCATACGATCCATTCTAATTCTTTCGCACGAATGTATCCATTCTAATTCATTCGTACGATCCATTCTAATTCCTTCGTACGATCCATATTCTAATTCATTCGTACGATCCATTCTAATTTATTCGTACAATCCATTCTAATTCATTCGGACGAATGTATCCATTCTAATTCATTCGTACGATCCATTCTACGAATTAGAATGGATCGTATGAATGAATTAGAATGGATCGTGCGAATAAATTAGAATGGATCGTATGAATGAATTAGAATAGATTGTGCGAATGAATTAGAATGGATCGTACGAATGAATTAGAATGGATACATTCGTGCGAATGAATTAGAATGGATCATACAATGAATTAGAATGGATCATATGAATGAATTAGAATGGATCGTACGAATGAATTAGAATGGATACATTCATGCGAATGAATTAGAATGGATCATACGAATGAATTAGAATGGATTCATTCGTGCGAATGAATTAGAATGGATCGTACGAATGAGTAAGAATGGATCGTACGAATGAATTAGAATGGATTGAATTAGAATGAATTAGAATGGATTGAATTAGAATGAATTGTACGAATGAATTAGAATGGATCGTACGAATGAATTAGAATGGATCGTACGAATGAAATAGAATGGATCGTATGAATGAATTAGAATGGATCGTGCGAATGAATTAGAATGGATCGTACGAATGAATTAGAATAGATTGTGCGAATGAATTAGAATGGATCGTGCGAATGAATTAGAATGGATCGTACGAATGAATTAGAATAGATTGTGCGAATGAATTAGAATGGATCGTACGAATGAATTAGAATGGATCGTACGAATGAATTAGAATGGATCGTACGAATGAATTAGAATGGATCATGCGAATGAATTAGAATGGATCGTACGAATGAAATAGAATGGATTCGCACGAATGTATCCATTCTAATTCATTCGTACGATCCATTCTAATTCATTCGTACAATCCATTCTAATTCATTCGCACGATCCATTCGCATTCACTCAAACGATCCATTCTAATTCATTCATATGATCCATTCTAATTCATTCGTATGATCCATTCTAATTCATTTGTACGATCCATTCTAATTCATTCGCACAATCTATTCTAATTCATTCGTACGATCCATTCTAATTCATTCGCACGATCCATTCTAATTCATTCGTACGATCCATATTCTAATTCATTCGCACGAACCATTCTAATTCGAACCATTCTAATTCATTCGTACGATCCATTCTAATTTATTCGTACGATCCATTCTAATTCATTCGTACGATTCATTCTAATTCAATCCATTCTAATTCATTCGTACGATCCATTCTTACTCATTTGTACGATCCATTCTAATTTATTCGCATGAATGAATCCATTCTAATTCATTCGTATGATCCATTCTAATTCATTAGCATGAATGTATCCATTCTAATTCATTCGTACGATCCATTCTATCTCATTCGTACAATCCATTCTATATCATTACCACAATCTATTCTAATTCATTCATACGATCCATTCTAATTTATTCGCACGATCCATTCTAATTCATTCATACGATCCATTCTAATTCATTCGTATGATCCATTCTAATTCATTCATACGATCCATTCTAATTCATTCGTACGATCCATTCTAATTCATTCGTACGATCCATTCTAATTCCTTCGTAAGATCCATATTCTAATTCATTCGTACGATCCATTCTAATTCCTTCGTACGATCCATTCTAATTCATTCGCATGAATGTATCCATTCTAATTCATTCGTACGATCCATTCTATCTCATTCGTACAATCCATTCTATTTCATTCGTACGATCCATTCTAATTCATTCGCACGATCCATTCTAATTCCTTCGCATGATCCATTCTAATTCATTCGTACGATCGATTCTAATTCATTCGTACGATCCATTCTAATTCATTCGCACAATCTATTCTAATTCATTCATACGATCCATTCTAATTCATTCGCACGATCCATTCTAATTCATTCATACGATCCATTCTATTTCATTCGTACGATCCATTCTTACTCATGGATCGTACGAATGAATTAGAATTAGAATGAATCGTACGAATGAATTAGAATGGATCGTACGAGTGAATTAGAATGGATCGTACGAATGAATTAGAATGGATCGTACGAATGAATTAGAATGGATTGAATTAGAATGAATCGTACGAATGAATTAGAATGAATCATACCGTACGAATGAATTAGAATGGATCATACGAAGGAATTAGAATGGATCGTACGAATGAATTAGAATGGATCGTACGAATGAATTAGAATGGTTCGTACCAATGAATTAGAATGGATCGTATGAATGAATTAGAATGGATCGTGCGAATGAATTAGAATGGATCGTACGAATGAAATAGAATGGATTCGCACGAATGTATCCATTCTAATTCATTCGTACAATCCATTCTAATTCATTCATACAATTCATTCTAATTCATTCGCACGATCCATTCGCATTCACTCAAACGACCCATTCTAATTCATAAGTACGATCCATTCTAATTCATTCAAACGATCCATTCTAATTCATTCGTACGATCAATTCTAATTCATTCGCACGAATGTATCCATTCTAATTCATTTGTACGATCTATTCTATTTCATTCATACGATCCATTTTAATGTATTCGCACGATCCATACGATCCAATCTAATTCATTCATACGATCCATTCTAATTCATTCGCACGATCCATTCTAATTCATTTGCATGATCATTTCTAATTCATTCATACGATCCATTCTAATTCATTCGTACGATCCATTCTAATTCATACGCACAATCTATTCTAATTCATTCATACGATCCATTCTAATTCATTAATACGATCCAATCTAATTCATTCGTACGATCCATTCTAATTCATTCGTACGATCCATTCTAATTCATTCGTACAATCCATTCTAATTCTTTCGCACAATCTATTCTAATTCATTCGTACGATCCATTCTAATTCATTCGCACGATCCATACGAATGATTGTGCGAATAAATTAGAATGGATCGTATGAATGAATTAGAATAGATTGTACGAATCAAATAGAATGGATCGTGCAAATAAATAAGAATGGATCGTATGAATGAATTAGAACAGATTGTGCGAATGAATTAGAATGGATCGTACGAATGAATTAAAATGGATACATTCGTGCGAATGAATTAGAATGGATCGTATGAATTAATTAGAATCGATCGTACGAATGAATTAGAATGGATCATGCGAATGAATTAGAATGGATCGTGCGAATGAATTAGAATGGATCGTGCGAATGAATTAGAATGGATCGTATGAATGAATTAGAATGGATCGTATGAATGAATTAGAATGAATCATACCGTACGAATGAATTAGAATGGATCATACGAAGGAATTAGAATGGATCGTACGAATGAATTAGAATGGATCGTACGAATGAATTAGAATGGATCGTACGAAGGAATTAGAATGGATAGTACGAATGAATTAGAATGGATAACTTCGTGCAAATGAATTAGAATGGATCGTACGAATGAGTAAGAATGGATCGTACGAATGAAATAGAATGGATCGTATGAATGAATTAGAATGGATCGTGCGAATGAATTAGAATGGATCGTACGAATGAATTAGAATAGATTGTGCGAATGAATTAGAATAGATCGTACGAATGAAATAGAATGGATCATACGGATGAATTAGAATGGATCGTGCGAATGAATTAGAATGGATCGTACGAATGAGTAAGAATGGATCGTATGAATGAATTAGAATGGATCGTGCGAATGAATTAAAATGGATCGTATGAATGAAATAGAAAGGATCGTATGAATTAGAATGGATCGTACGAATGAAATAGAATGGATCGTACGAATGAATTAGAATAGATTGTGCGAATGGATTAAAATGGATTATACGATTGAGTATGAATGGATTGTACGAATGAAATAGAATTGATCGTACGAATGAATTAGAATGGATCGTATGAATGAATTAGAATGGATCGTATGAATGAATTAGAATGGATCGTGCGAATGAATTAGAATGGATCATACGAATGAATTAGAATGGATCGTATGAATGAATTAGAATGGATCATACGAATGAATTAGAATAGATCATATGAATAAATTAGAATGGATCGTTTGAGTGAATGCGAATGGATCGTACGAATGAATTAGAATGGATCATATGAATGAATTAGAATGGATCGTGTGAATGAATTAGAATGGATCATACGAATGAAATAGAATGGATTCGCACGAATGCATCCATTCTAATTCATTCGTAAGATCCATTCTAATTCATTCGTACAATCCATTCTAATTCATTCGCACGATCCATTCGCATTCACTTAAACGATCCATTCTAATTCATTCATATGATCCATTCTAATTCATTCGCACGAATGTATCCATTCTAATTCATTCGTACGATCCATTCTAATTCATTTGCACGAAGGTATCCATTCTAATTCATTCGTACTATCCATTCTAATTCCTTCGTACGATCCATTCTAATTTCTTCGTACGATCCATTCTAATTCATTCGTACGATCCATTCTAATTCATTCGTATGATCCATTCTAATTCCTTCGTATGATCAATTCTAATTCATTAGCATGGTCCATTCTAATTCATTCGTACGATCTATTCTATTTCATTCATACGATCCATTCTAATTCATTAATACGATCCATTCTAATTCATTCGCATGATCCATTCTAATTCATTCACACTCATACGATCCATTCTAATTCATTCGTACGAATGAATTAGAGTGGATACATTCGTACAAATGAATTAGAATGGATCGTATGAATGAATTAGAGTGGATACATTCGTACAAATGAATTAGAATGGATTGTACGAATTAATTAGAATGGATACATTCGTGCGAATGAATTAGAATGGATCATATGAATGAATTAGAATGGATCGTTTGAGTGAATGCGAATGGATCGTGCGAACGAATTAGAATGGATTGTACGAATGAATTAGAATGGATCGTACGAATGAATTAGAATGGATACATTCGTGCGAATCCATTCTATTTCATTCGTACGATCCATTCTAATTCATTCTCACGATCCATTCTAATTCATTCATACGATCCATTCTAATTCATTCGTACGATCCATTCTAATTCATTCGTACGATCCATTCTAATTCATTCGCACAATCTATTCTAATTCATTCGTACGATCCATTCTAATTCATTCGCACGATCCATTCTAATTCATTCATACGATCCATTCTATTTCATTCGTACGATCCATTCTTACTCATTCGTACGATCCATTCTAATTCATTTGCACGAAGGTATCCATTCTAATTCATTCGTACTATCCATTCTAATTCTTTCGTACGATCCATTCTAATTCCTTCGTACGATCCATTCTAATTCATTCGTACGATCCATTCTAATTCCTTCGTACGAATGAATTAGAATGGATCGTACGAATGAATTAGAATGGATTGAATTAGAATGAATCGTACGAATGAATTAGAATGAATCATACGAATGAAATAAAATGGATCACAATCTAATTCATTCATACGATCCATTCTAATTCATTCGCACAATCTATTCTAATTCATTCGTACGATCCAGTCTAATTCATTCGCACGATCTATTCTAATTCATTCGTACGATCCATTCTAATTCATTCGCACGATTGTATCCATTCTAATTCATTCATATAATCTATTCTAATTTATTCGTACGATCCATTCTAATTCATTCGTACAATCCATTCTATTTCATTCGTACGATCCATTCTTACTCATTCGTATGATCCATTCTAATTCATTCGCATGAATGTATCCATTCTAATTCATTCGTACGATCCACTCTAATTCATTCGTACGATCCATTCTAATTCATTCATACGATCCATTCTAATTCATTCATACAATCCATTCTAATTCTTTCACACGATCCATTCTAATTCATTCGTACGATCCATTCTAATTCATTCGCACGAATAAATCCATTCTAATTCATTCATACAATCTATTCTAATTCATTCGTACGATCCATTCTAATTCATTCGTACAATCCATTCTATTTCATTCGTACGATCCATTCTTACTCATTCGTATGATCCATTCTAATTCATTCGCACGAATGTATCCATTCTAATTCATTCGTACGATCCATTCTAATTCATTAGCATGATCCATTCTAATTTATTCGTACGATCTATTCTATTTCATTCGTACAATCCATTCTTACTCAATCGTATGATCCATGGATCGTACGAATGAGTAAGAATGGATCGTACGAATGAATTATAATGGATTGAATTAGAATGAATCGTACGAATTAATTAGAATGGATCGTACGAATGAATTAGAATGGATTGAATTAGAATGAATCGTACGAATGAATTAGAATGAATCATACGAATGAAATAAAATGGATTATAATCTAATTCATTCATACGATCCATTCTAATTCATTCGCACAATCTATTCTAATTCATTCGTACGATCCATTCTAATTCATTCGCACGATCTATTCTAATTCATTCGTACGATTCATTCTAATTCATTCGCACGAATGTATCCATTCTAATTCATTCATACAATCTATTCTAATTCATTCGTACGATCCATTCTAATTCATTCGTACAATCCATTCTATTTCATTCGTACGATCCATTCTTACTCATTCGTATGATCCATTCTAATTCATTCGCACGAATGTATCCATTCTAATTCATTCGTACGATCCATTCTAATTCATTCGTACGATCCATTCTAATTCATTCGTCCGATCCATTCTAATTCATTCATACGATCCATTCTAATTCATTCATACAATCCATTCTAATTCTTTCACACTATCCATCCTAATTCATTCGTACGATCCATTCTAATTCATTCGTACGATCCATTCTAATTCATTCGTACGATCCATTCTAATTCATTCGCACGAATGAATCCATTCTAATTCATTCGTACAATCCATTCTATTTCATTCGTACGATCCATTCTTACTCATTCGTAAGAATGGATCGTGCTAATGAATTGGAAAGGATCGTGCGAATGAATTAGAATGGATCGTGCGAATGAATTAGAATGGATCGTACGAATGAATTAGAATGGATCGTGCGAATGAATTAGAATATGGATCGTACGAATGAATTAGAATGGATCGTGCAAATGAATTAGAATGGATCGTACAAATGAATATCGTACGAATGAATTAGAATGGATCGTACGAATGAATTAGAATGGATCGTCCGAAGGAATTAGAATGGATCGTACGAAGGTATTAGAATGGATAGTACGAATGAATTAGAATGGATACCTTCGTGCAAATGAATTAGAATGGATCGTACGAAGGAGTAAGAATGGATCGTACGAATGAAATAGAATGGATCGTATGAATGAATTAGAATGGATCGTGCGAATGAATTAGAATGGATCGTACGAATGCATTAGAATAGATTGTGCGAATGAATTAGAATGGATCGTACGAATGAATTAGAATGGATCGTACGAATGAATTAGAATGGATCGTATGAATGAATTAGAATGGATCGTACGAATGAATTAGAATGGATCGTATGAATGAACTAGAATGGATCGTATGAATGAATTAGAATGGATCGTGCGAATAAATTAGAATGGATCGTATGAATGAATTAGAATAGATTGTGCGAATGAAATAGAATGGATTGTACGAATGAGATAGAATGGATTGAATTAGAATGAATCGTACGAATGAATTAGAATGAATCATACCGTACGAATAAATTAGAATGGATCGTATGAATGAATTAGAATGGATCGTATGAATGAATTAGAATGGATCGTACGAATGAATTAGAATGGATCGTATGAATGAATTAGAATGGATCGTGCGAATGAATTAGAATGGATCGTGCGAATGAATTAGAATGGATCGTACGAATGAATTAGAATGGATCGTACGAATGAATTAGAATGGATCGTATTAATGAATTAGAATGGATCGTACGAATGAATTAGAATAGATCGTACGAATGAATTAGAATGGATACGAATGGATCGTACGAATGAGTAAGAATGGATCGTACGAATGAAATAGAATGGATTGTACGAATGAATTAGAATGGATACATTCGTGCGAATGAATTACGATAGATCGTATGATTGAATTAGAATGGATCGTACGAATGAATTAGAATGGAGATATTCGTGCGAATGAATTAGAATGGATTGTATGAATGAATTAGAATCGATCGTACGAATGAATTAGAATGGATCGTATGAATGAATTAGAATGGATCGTAGGAATGAAATAGAATGGATCGTACGAATGAATTAGAATGGATCGTGTGAATGAATTAGAATGGATCGTACGAATGAATTAGTATGGATCGTACGAAGAAATTAGAATGGATAGTACGAATGAATTAGATTTGATACCTTCGTGCAAATGAAATAGAATGGATCGTACGAATTAATTAGAGTATATTGTGCGAATGGATTAGAATGGATCATACGATTGAGTAAGAATGGATTGTACGAATGAAATAGAATAGATCGTACGAATGAATTAGAATGGATCGTACGAATGAATTAGAATGGATCGTTCGAATGAATTAGAATAGATTGTGCGAATGAATTAGAATGGATCGTACGAATGAATTAGAATGGATCGTGCGAATAAATTAGAATGGATCGTATGAATGAATTAGAATGGATCATGCGAATGAATTCGAATATGGATCGTACGAAGGAATTAGAATGGATCGTACGAATGAATTCGAATGTATCCTTTCTAATTCATTCGTACGATCCATTCTAATTCCTTCGTACGATCCATTCTAATTCATTCGTACGATCCATTCTAATTCATTCGCACGATCCATTCTAATTCATTCGTACGATCCAATCTAATTCATTCGTACGATCCATTCAAATTCATTTGCACAATCTATTCTAATTCATTCGTACGATCCATTCTAATTCATTCGCATGATCCATTCTAATTCATTCATACAATCCATTCTATTTCATTCGTACGATCCATTCTTACTCATTCGTACGATCCATTCTAATTCATTTGCACGAAGGTATCCATTCTAATTCATTCGTACTATCCATTCTAATTCCTTCGTACAATCCATTCTAATTACTTCGTACGATCCATTCTAATTCATTCGTACGATCCATTCTAATTCATTCGTACGATCTATTCTAATTCCTTCGTATGATCCATTCTAATTCATTCGTACGGTATGATTCATTATAATTCATTCGTACGATTCATTCTAATTCAATCCATTCTAATTCATTCATACGATCCATTCTAATTCATTCGTACGATTCATTCTAATTCAATCCATTCTAATTCATTCGTACGATCCATTCTTACTCATTCGTATGATCCATTCTAATTCATTCGCACGAGTGAATCCATTCTAATTCATTCGTTTGATCCATTCTAATTCATTCGCATGAATGTATCCATTCTAATTCATTCGTACGATCCATTCTATCTCATTCGTATAATCCATTCAATTTCATTCGTACGTTCCATTATAATTCATTCGCACGATCCATTCTAATTCATTCGCATGATCCATTCTGATTCATTCGTACGATCGATTCTAATTCATTCATACGATCCATTCTAATTCATTCGCACGAATGTATCCATTCTAATTCATTCGTACGATCCATTCTAATTCGTTCGCACAATCTATTCTAATTCATTCTTATGATCCATTCTAATTTATTCGCACGATCCATTCTAATTCCTTCGTATGATCCATTCTAATTCATTCGTACGGTATGATTCATTCTAATTCATTCGTACGATTCATTCTAATTCAATCCATTCTAATTCATTCGTACGATCCATTCTAATTCATTCGTATGATCCATTCTAATTCATTCGTACGATTCATTCTAATTCAATCCATTCTAATTCATTCGTACGATCCATTCTTACTCATTCGTACGATCCATTCTAATTCATTCACACGAATGAATCCATTCTAATTCATTCGTATGATCCATTCTAATTCATTCGCATGAATGTCTCCATTCTAATTCATTCATACGATCCATTCTATCTCATTCGTACAATCCATTCTATTTCATTCGTACGATCCATTCTAATTCATTCGCACGATCCATTCTAATTCATTCGCATGATCCATTCTCATTCATTCGCATGAATGTATCCATTCTAATTCATTCGTACGATCCATTCTATCTCATTCGTACAATCCATTCTATTTCATTCGTACGATCCATTCTAATTCATTCGTATGATCCATTCTAATTCATTCGCATGAATGTATCCATTCTAATTCATTCGTACGATCCATTCTATCTCATTCGTACGATCTATTCTAATTCATTCGCACGAATATATCCTTTCTAATTCATTCGTACGATCCATTCTAATTCATTCGCATAATCTATTCTAATTCATTAGTACGATCCATTCTAATTCATTCGTATGATCCAATCTAATTCATTAGCACGATCCAAATTCATTTATCCGTACGATCTATTCTATTTCATTCGTACGATCCATTCTTATCGTACGATCCATTCTAATTCAATCCATTCTAATTCATTCGTACGATCCATTCTAATTCATTCGTACGATCCATTCTAATTCATTCGTACGATTCATTCTAATTCAATCCATTCTAATTCATTCGTACGATGCATTCTTACGAATGAATTAGAATGGATCGTACTAATGAATTAGAATAGATTGTGCGAATGAATTAGAATGGATCATACGAATGAATTAGAAAGGATATATTCGTGCGAATGAATTAGAATAGATCGTACGAATGAGATAGAATGGATCGTATGAATGAATTAGAATGGATACATTCATGCGAATGAATTAGAATGGATCATACGAATGAATTAGAATGGTTCGTACGAATGAAATAGAATGGATTGTACGAATAAGATAGAATGGATCGTACGAATGAATTAGAATGGATACATTCATGCGAATGAATTAGAATGGATCATGCGAATGAATTAGAATGGATCGTGCGAATGAATTAGAATGGATCGTACGAATGAAATAGAATGGATTGTACGAATGAGATTGAATGGATCGTACGAATGAATTAGAATGGATACATTCATGCGAATGAATTAGAATGGATCATACGAATGAATTAGAATGGATTCATTCGTGCGAATGAATTAGAATGGATCGTACGAATTAGTAAGAATGGATCGTACGAATGAATTAGAATGGATTGAATTAGAATGAATCGTACGAATGAATTAGAATGAATCGTACGAATGAATTAGAATGGATCATACGAATGAATTAGAATGGATTGAATTAGAATGAATCGTACGAATGAATTAGAATGAATCATACCGTACGAATGAATTAGAAAGGATCATACGAAGGAATTAGAATGGATCGTGCGAATAGATTAGAATGGATCGTATGAAAGAATTAGAATAGATTGTGCGAATGAATTAGAATGGATCGTACGAATGAATTAGAATGGATACATTCGTGCGAATGAATTAGAATGGATCATATGAATGAATTAGAATCGATCGTACGAATGAATTAGAATGGATCATGCGAATGAATTAGAATGGATCGTGCGAATGAATTAGAATGGATCGTACGAATGAAATAGAATGGATTTTACGAATGAGATAGAATGGATCGTACGAATGAATTAGAATGGATATATTCATGCGAATGAATTAGAATGGATCATACGAATGAATTAGAATGGATTCATTCGTGCGAATGAATTAGAATGGATCGTACGAATGAATAAGAATGGATCGTACGAATGAATTAGAATGGATTGAATTAGAATGAATCGTACGAATGAATTAGAATGGATCGTACGAATGAATTAGAATGGATCGTACGAATGAATCAGAATGGATTGAATTAGAATGAATCGTATGAATGAATTAGAATGAATCATACCGTACGAATGAATTAGAATGGATCATACGAAGGAATTAGAATGGATCGTACGAATGAATTAGAATGGATCGTACGAATGAATTAGAATGGATCGTACGAAGGAATTAGAATGAATCGTACGAAGGAATTAGAATGGATTGTACGAATGAATTGGAATGGATACCTTCGTGCAAATGAATTAGAATGGATCGTACGAATGAGTAAGAATGGATCGTACGAATAAAATAGAATAGATCGTATGAATGAATTAGAATGGATCGTGCGAATGAATTAGAATGGATCGTACGAATGAATTAGAATAGATTGTGCGAATGAATTAGAATGGATCGTACGAATGAGTCGTACGAATGAATTAGAATGGATCGTGCGAATGAATTAGAATGGATCGTACGAATGAATTAGAATGGATCGTACGAAGGAATTAGAATGGATCGTACGAATGAATTAGAAAGGATACATTCGAATTCATTCGTACGATCCATTCTAATTCCTTCGTACGATCCATATTCTAATTCATTCGCACGATCCATTCTAATTCATTCATACGAACCATTCTAATTTATTCGCACGATCCATTCTAATTCATTCGTACGATCCATTCTAATTCATTCGCACAATCTATTCTAATTCATTCGAACGATCCATTCTAATTTATTCGTACGATCCATTCTAATTCATTCGTACGATCTATTCTATTTCATTCGTACAATCCATTCTTACTCAAATGTATGATCCATTCTAATCCATTCGCACAATCTACTCTAATTCATTCGTACGATCCATTCTATTTCATTTGCACGAAGGTATCCATTCTAATTCATTCGTACTATCCATTCTAATTCCTTCGCACGATCCATTCTAATTCATTCGCACGATCCATTCTAATTCATTCGTACGATCCATTCTATTTCATTCATACGATCCATTCTAATTCATTCAAACGATCCATTCTAATTCATTCGCACGATCCATTCTAATTCATTCGCGTGATCCATTCTAATTCATTCGTACGATCGATTCTAATTCATTCATACGATCCATTCTAATTCATTCGCAAGAATGTATCCATTCTAATTCATTCGTACGATCCATTCTAATTCATTCATACGATCCATCCTAATTCATTCGCACGAATGTATCCATTCTAATTCATTCGTACAATCCATTCTATTTCATTCGTATGATCCATTCTTACTCAGTCGTACGATCCATTCGTATCCATTCTAATTCATTCGTACGATCTATTCTAATTCATTCGGACGATCCATTCTAATTCATTAATACGATCCAATCTAATTCATTCATACGATCCATTCTAATTCATTCGTACGATCCATTCTAATTCATTCGCACGATCCATTCTAATTCATTCGCACGATCCATTCTAATTCATTCATACGATCCATTCTAATTCATTCGTACGATCCATTCTAATTCATTCATACGATCCATTCTAATTCATTCATATGATCCATTCTAATTCATTCGTGCGAAGTAGAATGGATACCTTCGTGCAAATGAATGAGAATGGATCGTATGAATGAATTAGAATGAATTGTACGAATGAATTAGAATGGATCGTACGAATGAATTAGAATGGATCATACGAATGAATTAGAATGGATCGTACGAATGAATTAGAATAGATCGTACGAATGAATTAGAATGGATCGTACGAAGGAATTAGAATGGATCGTACGAAGGAATTAGAATGGATAGTACGAATGAAGTAGAATGGATACCTTTGTGCGAATGAATTAGAATGGATCGTATGAATGAATTAGATTGGATCGTATGCATGAATTAGAATGGATCGTGCGAATGAATTAGAATGGATCGTACGAATGAATTAGAATGGATCGTACGAATGAATTAGAATGGATACATTCGTGCGAATGAATTAGAATGGATCGTACGAATGAATTAGAATGGATCGTTTGAGTGAATGCGAATGGATCGTGCGAATGAATTAGAATGGATTGTACGAATGAATTAGAATGGATCGTACGAATGAATTAGAATGGATACATTCGTGCGAATCCATTCCATTTCATTCGTACGATCCATTCTAATTCATTCGCACGATCCATTCTAATTCATTCATACGATCCATTCTAATTCATTCGTACGATCCATTCTAATTCATTCGTAAGATCCATTCTAATTCATTCGCACGATCCATTCTAATTCATTCATACGATCCATTCTATTTCATTCGTACGATCCATTCTTACTCATTCGTACGATCTATTCTAATTCATTTGCATGAAGGTATCCATTCTAATTCATTCGTACTATCCATTCTAATTCCTTCGTACGCTCCATTCTAATTCCTTCGTACGATCCATTCTAATTCATTCGTATGATCCATTCTAATTCATTCGTACGATCCATTCTAATTCCTTCGTATGATCCGTTCTAATTCATTCGTATGGTATGATTCATTCTAATTCATTCGTACGATTCATTCTAATTCAATCCATTCTAATTCATTCATACGATCCATTCTATTTCATTCGTACAATCCATTCTAATTCCTTCGTACGATCCATTCTAATTCATTCGTACGATCCATTCTAATTCATTCGCACGATCTATTCTAATTCATTCATACGATCCATTCTAATTCATTAATACGATCCAATCTAATTCATTCATACGATCCATTCTAATTCATTCGTACGATCCATTCTAATTCATTCGCACGATCCATTCTAATTCATTCGCACGATCCATTCTAATTCATTCGTACGATCCATTCTAATTCATTCGTACGATCCATTCTAATTCATTAATACGATCCGATCTAATTCATTCATACGATCTATTCTAATTCATTCGCACGAATATATCCTTTCTAATTCATTCGTACGATCCAAATTCATTTATCCGTACGATCTATTCTATTTCATTCGTACGATCCATTCTTATCGTACGATCCATTCTAATTCAATCCATTCTAATTCATTCGTACGATCCATTCTAATTCATTCGTACGATCCATTCTAATTCATTCGTAAGATTCATTCTAATTCAATCCATTCTAATTCATTTGTACGATCCATTCTATTTCATTCGTACGATCCATTCTTACTCATTCGTACGATCCATTCGTATCCATTCTAATTCATTCGTACGATCTATTCTATATTAATTTATTCGTACGATCCATTCTAATTCCTTCGTACGATCCATTCTAATTCATTCGTACAATCCATTCTAATTCATTCGCACGATCCATTCTAATTCATTCGTACGATCTATTCTATTTCATTCATACGATCCATTCTAATTCATTCATACGATCTATTCTAATTCTTTCGCACGAATGTATCCATTCTAATTCATTCGTACGATCCATTCTAATTCATTCGCACGATCCATTCTAATTCATTCATACAATCCATTCTAATTCTTTTGCACGAATGTATCCATTCTAATTCATTCGTTCGATCCATTCTAATTCATTCGTACGATCCATTCTAATTCATTCGCACGATCCATTCGAATTCATGCATACGATCCAATCTAATTCATTCATACGATCCATTCTAATTTATTCGCCCGAATGTATCCATTCTAATTCATTCGTACGATCCATTCTAATTCATTCGTACGATTTATTCTAATTCATTCATACGATCCATTCTAATTTATTCGCACGATCCATTCTAATTCCTTCGTATGATCCATTCTAATTCATTCGTACGGTATGATTCATTCTAATTCATTCATACGATTCATTCTAATTCAATCCATTCTAATTCATTCGTATGATCCATTCTAATTCATTCGTACGATCCATTCTAATTCATTCATACGATCCATTCTAATTCATTCGTACGATTCATTCTAATTCAATCCATTCTAATTCATTCGCACGATCCATTCTAATTCATTCGCACGATCCATTCTAATTCATTGCATATGATCCATTCTATTTCATTCATACGATCCATTCTAATTCATTCGTACGATCCATTCTAATTCATTCGTACGATCCATTCTTACTCATTCGTACGATCGATTCTAATTCATTCATACGATCCATTCTAATTCATTCGTACGATCTATTCTATTTCATTCGTACAATCCATTCTTACTCATTCGTACGATCCATATGATCCATTCTAATTCATTCGTACGATCCATTCTAAATCATTCGTACGATCCATTCTAATTCATTCGTACGATCCATTCTATTTCATTCATACGATTTATTCTAATGAATTAGAATGGATTGAATTAGAATGAATCGTACGAATGAATTAGAAAGGATACATTCGTACGAATGAATTAGAATGGATTGAATTAGAATGAATCGTACGAATGAATTAGAATGGATCGTACGAATGAATTAGAATGGATCGTACGAATGAATTAGAATGGATTGAATTAGAATGAATCATACGAATGAATTAGAATGAATCATACCGTACGAATGAATTACAATGGATCATACGAAGGAATTAGAATGGATCGTACAAATGAATTAGAATGGATCGTACGAAGGAATTAGAATGGATCGTACGAAGAAATTAGAATGGATAGTACGAATGAATTATATTGGATCGTAGGAATGAATTAGAATGGATCGTGCGAATGAATTAGAATGGATCGTACGAATGAATTAGAATGGATCGTACGAAGGAATTAGAATGGATCGTACGAATGAATTAGAAAGGATACATTCGAATTCATTCGTACGATCAATTCTAATTCCTTCGTACGATCCATATTCTAATTCATTCGCACGATCCTTTCTAATTCATTCATACGATCCATTCTAATTTATTCGCACGATCCATTCTAATTCATTCGTGCGATCCATTCTAATTCAATCGCACAATCTATTCTAATTCATTCGAACGATCCATTCTAATTCATTCATACGATCCATTCTATTTCATTCGTACGAAGGAATTAGAAAGGATCGTACGAATGAATTAGAATGGATCGTATGAATGAATTAGAAAGGATACATTCGAATTCATTCGTACGATCCATTCTAATTCATTCGTACGATCTATATTCTAATTCATTCGCACGATCCATTCTAATTCATTGGTACGATCCTTTCTAATTCCTTCGTACGAATGAAATAGAATAGTTCGTATGAATGAATTAGAATGGATCGTGCGAATGAATTAGAATGGATCGTTCGAATGATCTAGAATAGATTGTGCGAATGAATTAGAATGGATCGTACGAATGAATTAGAATGGATCGTGCGAATAAATTAGAATGGATCGTATGAATGAATTAGAATGGATCGTACGAATGAATTAGAATAGATTGTGCGAATGAATTAGAATGGATCGTACGAATGAATTAGAATGGATCGTATTAATGAATTAGAATAGATTGTGCGAATGAATTAGAATGGATCGTACGAATGAATTAGAATGGATCGTACGAATGAATTAGAATGGATCGTGCGAATGAATTAGACTGGATCGTACGAATGAAATAGAATGGATTCGCACGAATGTATCCGAATGGATCGTACGAAGGAATTAGAATGGATCGTACGAAGGAATTAGAATGGATAGAACGAATGAATTAGAATGGATACCTTCGTGCAAATGAATTGGAATGGATCGTACGAATGAGTAAGAATGGATCGTACGAATGAAATAGAATGGATCGTATGATTGAATTAGAATGGATCGTGCGAATGAATTAGAATGGATCGTACGAATGAATTAGAATAGATTGTACGAATGAATTAGAATGGATCGTACGAATGAATTAGAATGGATCGTACGAATGAATTAGAATGGATCGTGCGAATGAATTAGAATGGATCGTGCGAATGAATTAGAATGGATCGTACGAATTTATTAGAATGGATCGTACGAAGGAATTAGAATGGATCGTATGAATGAATTAGAATGGATCGTGCGAATGAATTAGAATGGATCATACGAATGAAATAGAATGGATTCGCACGAATGTATCCATTCTAATTCATTCATACGATCCATTCTAATTCATTCATACGATCCATTCTATTTCATTCGTACGATCCATTCTTACTCATTCGTACGATCCATTCTAATTCATTTGCACGAAGGTATCCATTCTAATTCATTCGTACTATCCATTCTAATTCCTTCGTACGATCCATTCTAATTCATTCATACGATCCATTCTAATTCATTCGCACGAATGTATCCATTCTAATTCATTCGTACGATCCCTTCTAATTCATTCATACGATCCATTCTAATTCTACGATCCATTCTTACTCATTCGTATTATCCATTTTAATTCATTCACACGAATGTATCAACTCTAATTCATTCGTACGATTCATTCTATTTCAATCCATTCTAATTCATTCGTACGATCCATTCTAATTCATTCGTACGATCCATTCTAATTCATTCATACGATCCATTCTAATTCATTCGTACGATCCATTCTAATTCATTCGTACGATCCATTCTAATTCATTCGTACAATCCATTCTAATTCATTCGCACGATCCATTCGCATTCACTCAAACGATCCATTCTAATTCATTCATATGATCCATTCATTCGTACGATCCATTCTTACTCATTCGTACGATCCATTCTAATTCATTTGCACGAAGGTATCCATTCTAATTCATTCGTACTATTCGTGCGAATGAATTAGAATGGATCATACGGTTGAGTAAGAATGGATTGTACGAATGAAATAGAATAGATCGTACGAATGAATTAGAATGGACCATGCTAATGAATTAGAATTGATCGTACGAATGAATTAGAATAGATTGTGCGAATGAATTAAAATGGATACATTCGTGCGAATGGATTAGAATGGATCGTATGAATGAATTAGAATGGATCGTATGAATTAGAATGGATCTTATGAATGAATTAGAATGGATCGTATGAATGAAATAGAATGGATCGTACGAATGAATTAGAATGGATCGTGCGAATGAATTATAATGGATCGTGCGAATGAGTAAGAATGGATCGTACGAATGAAATAGAATGGATCGTATGAATGAATTAGATGGGATCGTATTAATGAATTAGAATGGATCGTACGAATGAATTAAAATAGATCGTACGAATGAATTAGAATGGATACGAATGGATCGTATGAATGAATTAGAATGGATCGTACGAATGTATTAGAATGGATCGTACGAATGAATTAGAATGGATTGAATTAGAATGAATCGTACGAATGAATTAGAATGAATCATACCGTATGAATGAATTAGAATGGATCATATGAATGAATTAGAATGGATTGTATGAATGAATTAGAATGGTTCGTACGAATGAATTAGAATGGATCGTATGAATGAATTAGAATGGATCGTGCGAATGAATTAGAATGGATCATGCGAATGAATTAGAATGGATCGTACGAATGAATTAGAATGGATTGTATGAATGAATTAGATTGGATCATATTAATGAATTAGAATGGATCGTACGAATGAATTAGAATAGATCGTACGAATGAATTAGAATGGATACATTCGTGCGAATGAATTAGGATGAATCGTATGAATGAATTAGAATGGATCGTACGAATGAATTAGAATGGATACATTCGTGCGAATGAATTAGAATGGATCGTATGAATAAATTAGAATCGATCGTACGAATGAATTAGAATGGATCATGCGAATGAATTAGAATGGATCGTGCGAATGAATTAGAATGGATCGTATGAATGAATTAGAATGTATCGTATGAATGAAATAGAATGGATCGTACGATTGAATTAGAATGGATCGTGCGAATGAATTAGAATGGATCGTACGAATGAATTAGAATGGATCGTACGAAGGAATTAGAATGGATCGTATGAATGAATTAGAATGGATCGTGCGAATGAATTAGAATGGATCGTACGAATGAATTAGAATGGATACATTCGTGTGAATGAGTTAGAATGGATCATACGAAGGAATTAGAATGGATCATACGAATGAATTAGAATGGATCGTACGAATGAATTAGAATGGATCGTACGAATGAATTAGAATGGATACATTCGTGCGAATGAATTAGAATGGATCATACGAATGAGTAAGAATGGATCATGCGAATGAATTAGAATGGATCATATGAATGAATTAGAATGGATCGTATGAATGAATTAGAATGGATCGTGCGAATAAATTAGAATGGATCGTATAAATGAATTAGAATAGATTGTGCGAATGAATTAGAATGGATCGTACGAATGAATTAGAATGGATACATTCGTGCGAATGAATTAGAATGGATCGTATGAATGAATTAGAATCGATCGTACGATTGAATTAGAATGGATCATGCGAATGATTTAGAATGGATTGAATTAGAATGAATCGTACGAATGAGTAAGAATGGATCCATTCTATTTCATTCGTACGATCCATTCTAATTCATTCATACGATCCTTTCCAATTCCTTCGTACGAATGAATTAGAATGGATTGCATGAATGAATTAGAATAGATCGTACGAATGAATTAGAATGGATCGTACGAAATGTATCCATTCTAATTCATTCGTACGATCCATTCTAATTCATTCGTATGATCCATTCTTACTCATTCGTACGATCCAATCTAATTCATTCATACGATCCATTCTACGATCCATTCTAATTCATTCGTACGTTCCATTCTAATTCATTCGTACGATCCATTCAAATTCATTAATACGATCCATTCTAATTCATTCGCACGATCCATTCTAATTCATTCGTACGATCCATTCTAATTCATTCGTACGATCCATTCTAATTCATTCGTACGATCCATTCTAATTCATTCGCACGAATGAATCCATTCTAATTCATTCGTATGATCCATTCTAATTCATTCGCATGAATGTATCCATTCTAATTCATTCGCACGATCCATTCTAATTCATTCATACAATCCATTCTAATTCTTTTGCACGAATGTATCCATTCTAATTCATTCGTACGATCCATTCTAATTTATTCGTACGATCCATTCTAATTCATTTGCACAATCTATTCTAATTCATTCACACCCATACGATCCATTCTAATTCATTCGCACGAATGTATCCGTTCTAATTCATTCGTATATCCATTCTAATTCATTCGCACAATCTATTCTAATTCATTCGAACGATCCATTCTAAGTCATTCGTACGATCCATTCTAATTCATTCATACGATCCATTCTAATTCATTCGCACGATCCATTCTATTTCATTCGTACGATCCATTCTAATTCATTCGCACGATCCATTCTAATTCATTCATACAATCCATTCTAATTCTTTTGCACGATCGATTCTAATTCATTCGCAAAATCTAGTCTAATTCATTCGTAGGATCCATTCTAATTCATTACTACGATCCATTCTAATTCGTTCGTATGTATCCATTCTAATTCATTCGCACGATCCATTCTAATTCATTTGTATGAATGAATTAGAATGGATCGTACGAATGAATTAGAATGGATCGTACGAATGAGTAAGAATGGATCGTACGAATGAAAAAGAATGGATCATATGAATGAATTAGAATGGATACGTGCGAATGAATTAGAATTGATCGTACGAATGAATTAGAATAGATTGTGCGAATGAATTAGAATGGATCGTACGAATGAATTGGAATGGATACATTCGTCCGAATGAATTAGAATGGATCGTACGAATGAAATAGAATGGATCGTGCGAATGAATTAGAATGGATCGTACGAATGAATTAGAATGGATTGTACGAATGACTTAGAATGGATCGTTCGAATGAATTAGAATAGATTGTGCGAATGAATGAGAATGGATCGTACGAATGAATTAGAATGGATATATTCGTGCGAATGAATTAGAATGGATTGTATGAGTGTGAATGAATTAGAATGGATTGTGCGAATGAATTAGAGTGGATACATTCGTACGAATGAATTAGAATAGATTGTGCGAATGAATTAGAATGGATCGTACGAATGAAATAGAATGGATCGTTTGAATGAATTAGAATGGATCGTACTTATGAATTAGAATGGGTCATATGAATGAAATAGAATGGATCGTACGAAGGAATTAGAAAGGATCGTATGAATGAATTAGAATGGATCGTACGAATGAATTAGAATGGATCGTACGAATGAATTAGAATAGATTGTGCGAATGAATTAGAATGTATCGTACGAATGAATTAGAATGGATCGTACGAATGAAATAGAATGGATTGTACGAATGAATTAGAATGGATCGTACGAATGAATTAGAATGGATTCATTCATGCGAATGAATTAGAATGGATCATACGAATGAATTAGAATGGATTCATTCGTGCGAATGAATTAGAATGGATCGTACGAATGAGTAAGAATGAATCGTATGAATGAATTAGAATGGATTGAATTAGAATGAGTCGTACGAATGAATTAGAAAGGATCATACGAAGGAATTAGAATGGATCGTGCGAATGAATTAGAATGGATCGTGCGAATGAAATAGAATGGATCGTATGAATGAATTAGAATGGATCGCCCGAATGAATTAGAATGGATCGTACGAATGAATTAGAATAGATTGTGCGAATGAATTAGAATGGATCATACGAATGAATTAGAATGGATCGTACGAATGAATTAGAATGGATCGTATGAATGAATTAGAATGGATCGTGCGAATGAATTAGAATGGATCGTACGAATGAATTAGAATGGATTGAATTAGAATGAATCGTACGAATGAATTAGAATGGATCGTACGAATGAAATAGAATGGATCGTACAAATGAATTGGAATGGATACATTCGTGCGAATGAATTAGAATAGATCGTATGAATGAATTAGAGTGGCTACATTCGTACAAATGAATTAGAATGGATCGTGCGAATGAATTAGAATGGATCGTGCGAATGAATTAGAATGGATCTTACGAATGAATTAGAATGGATCGTATGAATGAATTAGATTGGATCGTATTAATGAATTAGAATGGATCGTGCGAATGAATTAGAATGGATCGTACGAATGAATTAGAATGGATCGTACGAATGACTTAGAATCGATCGTTCGAATGAATTAGAATAGATTGTGCGAATGAATTAGAATGGATCGTACGAATGAATTAGAAAGGATACATTCGTGCGAATGAATTAGAATGTATCGTATGAGTGTGAATGAATTAGAATGGATCGTGCGAATGAATTAATGGATCGTATTAATGAATTAGAATGGATCGTGCGAATGAATTAGAATGGATCGTACGAATGAGTAAGAATGGATCGTGCGAATGAATTAGAATGGATTCTACGAATGAATTAGAATGGATCGTACGAATGAATTAGAATTGATACATTCGTGCGAATCCATTCTATTTCATTCGTACGATCTATTCTAATTCATTCGCACGATCCATTCTAATTCATTCATACGATCCATTCTAATTCATTCGTACGATCCATTCTAATTCATTCATACGATCCATTCAAATTCAATTGCACAATCTATTCTAATTCATTCGTACGATCCATTCTAATTCATTCGCACGATCCATTCTAATTCATTCATACGATCCATTCTATTTCATTCGTACGATCCATTCTAGATCATTCGCACGAAGGTATCCATTCTAATTCATTCGTACTATCCATTCTAATTCCTTCGTACGATCCATTCTAATTCCTTTGTATGATCCATTCTAATTCATTCGCACGATCCATTCTAATTCATTCATACAATCCATTCTATTTCATTCGTACGATCCATTCTTACTCATTCGTACGATCCATTCTAATTCATTTGCACGAAGGTATCCATTCTAATTCATTCGTACTATCCATTCTAATTCCTTCGTACGATCCATTCAAATTCCTTCGTACGATCCATTCTAATTCATTCGTACGATCCATTCTAATTCATTCGTACGATCCATTCTAATTGCTTCGTATGATCCATTCTAATTCATTCGTACGGTATGATTCATTCTAATTCATTCGTACGATTCATTCTAATTTAATCCATTCTAATTCATTCGTACGATCCATTCTAATTCATTCGTACTATTCATTCTAATTCAATCCATTCTAATTCATTCGTACGATCCATTCTTAATCATTCGTACGATCCATTCTAATTCATTCGCACGAATGAATCCATTCTAATTCATTCGTATGATCCATTCTAATTCATTCGCATGAATGTATCCATTCTAATTCATTCGTACGATCCATTCTATCTCATTCGTACAATCCATTCTATTTCATTCGTACGATCCATTCTAATTCATTCGCACGATCCATTCTAATTCATTCGCATGATCCATTCTAATTCATTCGTACGATCGATTCTAATTCATTCATACGATCCATTCTAATTCATTCGCACGAATGTATCCATTCTAATTCATTCGTACGATCCATTCTAATTCATTCGCACAATCTATTCTAATTCATTTATACGATCCATTCTAATTTATTCGCACGATCCATTCTAATTCATTCATACGATCCATTCTAATTCATTCATATGATCCATTCTAATTCATTCACACGATCCATTCTTACTCATTCGTACGATCCATTCTAATTCATTCGCACGATCCATTCTAATTCATTAATACGATCCATTCTAATTCATTCGAACGATCCATTCTAATTCATTCACACTCATACGATCCATTCTAATTCATTCGCACGAATGTATCCTTTCTAATTCATTCGTACGATCCATTCTAATTCATTCGCACAATCTATTCTAATTCATTCGAACGATCTATTCTAATTCATTCGTACGATCCATTCTAATTCATTCGTATGAATTAGAATGGATTGAATTAGAATGAATAGTACGAATGAATTAGAATGAATCGTACGAATGAATTAGAATGGATCGTACGAATGAATTAGAATGGATTGAATTAGAATGAATCGTACGAATGAATTAGAATGAATCATACCGTACGAATGAATTAGAATGGATCATACGAAGGAATTAGAATGGATCGTACGAATGAATTAGAATGGATCGTACGAATGAATTAGAATGGATCGTACAAAGGAATTAGAATGGATCGTACGAAGGAATTAGAATGGATAGTACGAATGAATTAGAATGGATACCTTCGTGCAAATGAATTAGAATGGATCGTACGAATGAGTAAGAATGGATCGTACGAATGAAATAGAATGGATCGTATGAATGAATTAGAATGGATCGTGCGAATGAATTAGAATGGATCGTACGAAGGAATTAGAATGGATCGTACGAAGGAATTAGAATGGATAGTACGAATGAATTAGAATGGATACCTTCGTGCAAATGAATTAGAATGGATCGTACGAATGAAATAGAATGGATCGTATGAATGAATTAGAATGGATCGTGCGAATGAATTAGAATGGATCGTACGAATGAATTAGAATAGATTGTGCGAATGAATTTGAATGGATTGTAAGAATGAATTAGAATGGATCGTACGAATGAATTAGAATGGATGGTATGAATGAATTAGAATGGATCGTGCGAATGAATTAGAATGGATCGTACGAATGAAATAGAATGGATTCGCACGAATGTATCAATTCTAATTCATTCGTACGATCCATTCTAATTCATTCATAGAATCCATTCTAATTAATTCGCACGATCCATTCTTACTCATTCGTACGATCCATTCTAATTCATTCGCACGATCCATTCTAATTCATTAATACGATCCATTAATTCATTCGCACGATCCATTCTAATTCATTCACACTCATACGATCCATTCTAATTCATTCGCACGAATGTATCCTTTCTAATTCATTCGTACGATCCATTCTAATTCATTCGCACAATCTATTCTAATTCATTCGAACGATCCATTCTAAGTCATTCGTACGATCCATTCTTATTCATTCGTACGATCCATTCTAATTCATTCGCACGATCCATTCTAATTCATTAATACGATCCAATCTAATTCATTCATACGATCCATTCTAATTCATTTGTACGATCCATTCTAATTCATTCGCACGATCCATTCTAATTCATTCGCACGATCCATTCAAATTCATTTGTACGAATGTAGCCACTCTAATTCATTTATACGATCCATTCTAATTCATTCGCACGAATGTATCCATTCCAATTCATTCGTACGATCCATTCTATTTCATTCGTACGATCCATTCTAATTCATTCGTACGATTAATTCTAATTCAATCCATTCTAATTCATTCGTACGATCCATTCTAATTCATTCGCACGATCCATTCTAATTCATTCATACGATCCATTCTAATTCATTCGTACGATCCATTCTAATTCATTCGTACGATCCATTCTAATTCATTCGCACAATCTATTCTAATTCATTCGTACGATCCATTCTAATTCATTCGCACGATCCATTCTAATTCATTCATACGATCCATTCTATTTCATTCGCACGATCCATTCTAATTCATTCACACGATCCATTCTAATTCCTTCGTATGATCCATTCTAATTCATTCGTACGATTCATTCTAATTCAATCCATTCTAATTCATTCGTACGATCCATTCTTACTCATTCGTACGATCCATTCTAATTCATTCGCATGAATGAATCCATTCTAATTCATTCGTATGATCCATTCAAATTCATTCGCACGAATGAATCCATTCTAATTCATTCGTACGATCCATTCTAATTCATTCGTACAATCCATTCTATTTCATTCGTACGATCCATTCTAATTCATTCGTACGATCCATTCTAATTCATTCGCACAATCTATTCTAATTCATTCGTACGATCCATTCTAATTCATTCGTACGATCCATTCTAATTCATTCATACGATCCTTTCTAATTCCTTCGTACGATCCATTCTATTTCATTCATATGACCCATTCTAATTCATAAGTACGATCCATTCTAATTCATTCAAACGATCCATTCTATTTCATTCGTACGATCCATTCTAATTCATTCGCACAACCTATTCTAATTCATTCGTACGAATGTATCCACTCTAATTCATTCGCACAATCCATTCTAATTCATTCACACTCTTACGATCCATTCTAATTCATTCGCACGAATGTATCCGTTCTAATTCATTCGTACGATCCATTCTCATTCATTCGCACAATCTATTCTAATTCATTCGAACGATCCATTCTAAGTCATTCGTACGATCCATTCTAATTCATTCGTACGATCCATTCTAATTCATTCGCACGATCCATTCTATTTCATTCGTACGATCCATTCTAATTCATTCGCACGAATGTATCGATTCCAATTCATTCGTACGATCCATTCTAATTCATTTGCACAATCTATTCTAATTCATTCGTACGATCAATTCTAATTCATTCGCACGTATCCATTCTAATTCATTCATATGATCCATTCTATTTCATTCGTACGATCCATTCTTACTCATTCGTACGATCTATTCTAATTCATTCGTATGATCCATTCTAATTCATTCGTACAAATGAATTAGAATGGATCGTGCGAATGAATTAGAATGGATACATACGAACGAATTAGAATGGATCGTAGTAATGAATTAGAATGGATCCTACGAATGAATTAGACTAGATTTTGCGAATGAATTAGAATCGATCGTGCAAAAGAATTAGAATGGATTGTATGAATGAATTAGAATGGATCGTGCGAATGAATTAGAATGGATCATACGAATGAAATAGAATGGATCGTGCGAATGAATTAGAATGGATCGTATGAATGAATTAGAATGGATCGTACGAATGACTTAGAATTAATGGATCGTTCGAATGAATTAGAATAGATTGTGCGAATGAATTAGAATGGATATACGAATGAATTAGAACGGATACATTCATGCGAATGAATTAGAATGGATCGTATGAGTGTGAATGAATTAGAATGGATTGTGCGAATGAATTAGAATGGATCGTACGAATAAATTAGAATGGATCGTACGAATGAATTAGAACGGATCGTACGAATGAATTAGAATGGATCGTGCGAATGAATTAGAATGGATCGTATTAATGAATTTGAATAGATCGTACGAATGAGTTAGAATGGAACGTATGAATGAATTAGAATGGATCGTAGAATGGATCGTATGAATGAATTAGATTGGATCGTACGAATGAGTAAGAATGGATCATACGAATGAATTAGAATGGATCGTACGAATGAATTAGAATGGATACATTTTGTACGATCCATTCTAATTCATTCGTACGATCTATTCTAATTCATTCATGCAATCCATTCTAATTCATTCATACGAAGGAATTGGAAAGGATCGTATGAATGAATTAGAATGGATCGTACGAATGAAATAGAATGGATCCATTCTTACTCATCGTACGATTCATTCTAATTCAATCCATTCTAATTCATTCGCATGATCCATTCTAATTCATTCGTACGATCGATTCTAATTCATTCATACGATCCATTCTAATTCATTCGCACGAATGTATCCATTCTAATTCATTCGTACGATCCGTTCTAATTCATTCGCACAATCTATTCTAATTCATTCATACGATCCATTCTAATTTATTCGCACGATCCATTCTAATTCATTCATACGATCCATTCTAATTCATTCATATGATCCATTCTAATTCATTCGCATGATCCATTCTTACTTATTCGTATGATCCATTCTAATTCATTCGCACGAATGTATCCATTCTAATTCATTCGTACGATCCATTCTAATTCATTCGTACGATCCATTCTAATTCCTTCGTATGATCCATTCTAATTCATTCACACAAATGTATCCATTCTAATTCATTCGTACGATCCATTCTAATTCATTCGCACGATCCATTCTAATTCATTCATACGATCTATTCTAATTCCTTCGTACGATCCATTCTAATTCATTCGTACGATCCATTCTAATTCATTCGCACGATCCATTCTAATTCATTCGTACGATCCATTCTATTTCATTCATACGATCCATTCTAATTCATTCATACGATCCATTCTAATTCATTCGCACGATCCATTCTAATTCATTCGCATGATCCATTCTAATTCATTCGTACGATCGATTCTAATTTATTCATACGATCCATTCTAATTCATTCGCATGAATGTATCCATTCTAATTCATTCGTACGATCCATTCTAATTCATTCATACGATCCATCCTAATTCATTCGCACGAATGTATCCATTCTAATTCAATCGTACGATCTATTCTAATTCATTCGTACGATCCATTCTAAATCATTAATACGATCCAATCTAATTCATTCATACAATCCATTCTAATTCATTCGTACGATCCATTCTAATTCATTCGCATGATCCATTCTAATTCATTCGCACGATCCATTCTAATTCATTCATACGATCCATTCTAATTCATTCGTACGATCCATTCTAATTCATTCATACGATCCATTCTAATTCATTCATATGATCCATTCTAATTCATTCAAACGGTATGATTCATTCTAATTCATTCGTACGATTCATTCTAATTCAATCCATTCTAATTCTTTCGTACGATCCATTCTAATACATTCGTACGATCCATTCTAATTCATTCATACGATCCATTCGTATCCATTCTAATTCATTCGTACGATCTAATTTAATTCATTCGTACGATCCATTCTAATTCATTAATACGATCCCATCTAATTCATTCATACGATCCATTCTATTTCATTCGTACGATCCATTCTTACTCATTCGCACGATCCATTCTAATTCATTCGTACGATCCATTCTAATTCATTCGTACGATCCATTCTATTTCATTCATACGATCCATTCTAATTCATTCATAAGATCCATTCTAATTCATACGATCCATTCTAATTCATTCATACGATCCATTCTAATCCATTCGCACGAATGTATCCATTTTAATTCATTCGCACAATCTATTCTAATTCATTCATACGATCAATTCTAATTCATTACCATGATCCATTCTAATTCATTCGTACGATCTATTCTATTTCATTCGTACAATCCATTCTTACTCAACCGTATGATCCATTCTAATTCATTCGCACGAATAGTACGAATGAATTAGAATGGATACCATCGTGCAAATGAATTAGAATGGATCGTACGAATGAGTAAGAATGGATCGTACGAATGAATGGATCATATGAATGAATTAGAATGGATCATTTGAGTGAATGCGAATGGATCGTGCGAATGAATTAGAATGGATTGTAGGAATGAATTAGAATGGATCGTACGAATGAATTAGAATGGATCGTATGAATGAATTAGAATGGATCGTACGAATGAATTAGAATGGATCGTACGAATGAATTAGAATGGATTGAATTAGAATGAATCGTACGAATGAATTAGAGTTGATACATTCGTGTGAATGAATTAAAATGGATAATACGAATGAGTAAGAATGGATCGTAGAATTAGAATGGATCGTATGAATGAATTAGAATGGATCGTACGAATGAATTAGAATGGATACATTCGTGCGAATGAATTAGAATGGATCGTATGAATGAATTAGAATGGATCGTACGAAGGAATTAGAATGGATAGTACGAATGAATTAGAATGGATACCTTCGTGCAAATGAATTAGAATGGATCGTACGAATGAGTAAGAATGGATCGTACGAATGAAATAGAATGGATCGTATGAATGAATTAGAATGGATCGTATGAATGAATTAGAATGGATACATTCGTGCGAATCCATTCTATTTCATTCGTACGATCCATTCTAATTCATTCGCACGATCCATTCTAATTCATTCATACGATCCATTCTAATTTCTTCGTACGATCCATTCTAATAAATTCGTACGATCCATTCTAATTCATTCGCACGATCCATTCTAATTCATTCGCACGATCCATTCTAATTCATTCGTACGATCCATTCTAATTCATTCGTACGATCCATTCTAATTCATTCGCACAATCTATTCTAATTCATTCGTACGATCCATTCTAATTCATTCGCACGATCCATTCTAATTCATTCATACGATCCATTCTATTTCATTCGTACGATCCATTCTTACTCATTTGTACGATCCATTCTAATTCATTTGCACAAAGGTATCCATTCTAATTCATTCGTTCTATCCATTCTAATTCCTTCGTACAATCCATTCTAATTCCTTCGTATGATCCATTCGGATACATTCGTGCGAATCCATTCTATTTCATTCGTACGATCCAGTCTAATTCATTCGCACGATCCATTCTAATTCATTCATACGATCCATTCTAATTCATTCGTACGATCCATTCTAATTCATTCGTACGATCCATTCTAATTCATTCGCACAATCTATTCTAATTCATTAATACGATCCATTCTAATTCATTCGTACGATCCATTCTAATTCATTCGCACAATCTATTCTAATTCATTCATACGATCCATTCTAATTCATTCATACGATCCATTCTAATTTATTCGCACGATCCACGATCCATTCTAATTCATTCGTACGATCCATTCTAATTCATTCGCACAATCTATTCTAATTCATTCGAACGATCCATTCTAATTCATTCGCACGATCCATTCTAATTCATTCATACGATCTATTCTATTTCATTCGTACGAAGGAATTAGAAAGGATCGTACATATGAATTAGAATGGATCGTGCGAATGAATTAGAATATAGATCGTACGAATGAATTAGAATGGATCGTACGAATGAATTCGAATGTATCCTTTCTAATTCATTCGTACGATCCATTCTAATTCATTCGTACGATCCTTTCTAATTCCTTCGTACGAATGAAATAGAATGGATCGTATGAATGAATTAGAATGGATCGTTCGAATGAATTAGAATAGATTGTGCAAATGAATTAGAATGGATCGCACGAATGAATTAGAATGGATCGTGCGAATAAATTAGAATGGATCGTATGAATGAATTAGAATGGAACGTGCGAATGAATTAGAATATGGATCGTACGAAGGAATTAGAATGGATCGTACGAATGAATTCGAATGTATCCTTTCTAATTCATTCGTACGATCCATTCTAATTCCTTCGTACGATCCATTCTAATTCATTCGTACGATCCATTCTAATTCATTCGCACGATCCATTCTAATTCATTCCTACGATCCAATATAATTCATTCGTACTATCCATTCTAATTCCTTCGTACGATCCATTCTAATTCCTTCGTACGATCCATTCTAATTCATTCGTACGATCCATTCTAATTCCTTCGTATGATCCATTGTAATTCATTCGTACGGTATGATTCATTCTAATTCATTCGTATGATTCATTCTAATTCAATCCATTCTAATTCATTCGTACGATCCATTCTAATTCATTCGTACGATCCATTCTAATTCATTCGTACGATTCATTCTAATTCAATCCATTCTAATTCATTCGTACGAATGTATCCTTTCTAATTCATTCGTACGATTCATTCTAATTCAATCCATTCTAATTTATTAGAATAAATCGTATGAATGAAATAGAATGGATCGTACGAATGAATTAGAATGGTTCGTACGAATGAATTAGAATGGATCGTACGAATGAATTAGAATGGATCGTGTGGATCGTACGAATGGGTAAGAATGGATTGTACGAATGAAATAGAATAGGTCGTACGAATGAATTAGAATGGATCGTATGAATGAATTAGAATCGATCGTACGAATGAGTAAGAATGGATCGTACGAATGAATTAGAATGGATCGTACGAATGAATTAGAATGGATCGTATGAATGAAATAGAATGGATCGTATGCAAAGAATTAGAATGGATCGTGCGAATGAATTAGAATGGATCGTGCGAATGAATTAGAATGGATTGAATTAGAATGAATCGTACGAATGAATTAGAATGGATCGTATGAATGAATTAGAATGGATCGTACGAATGAATTAGAATGGATCGTACGAATGAATTAGAATGGATTGAATTAGAATGAATCGTACGAATGAATTAGAATGAATCATACCGTACGAATGAATTAGAATGGATCATACGAAGGAATTAGAATGGATCGTGCGAATAAATTAGAATGGATCGTATGAATGAATTAGAATAAATCGTACGAATGAATTAGAATGGATCGTACGAATGAATTAGAATGGATACATTCGTGCGAATGAATTAGAATGGATCGTATGAATGAATTAGATTGGATCGTATGCATGAATTAGAATGGATCGTGCGAATGAATTAGAATGGATCGTACGAATGAATTAGAATGGATCGAACGAATGAATTAGAATGGATACATTCGTGCAAAAGAATTAGAATGGATTGTATGAATGAATTAGAATGGATCGTGCGAATGAATTAGAATGGATCGTACGAATGAATTAGAATGGATACATTCGTGCGAAAGAATTAGAATAGATCGTATGAATGAATTAGAATGGATCGTATGAATGAAATAGAATAGATCGTACGAATGAATTAGAATGGATCGTGCGAATGAATTAGAATGGATTGTACGAATGAATTAGAACGGATCGTACGAAGGAAATAGAATGGATCGTACGAATGAATTAGAATAGATCGTACGAATGAATTAGAATGGATACGAATGGATCGTACGAATGAGTAAGAATGGATCGTACGAATGAAATAGAATGGATCGTACAAATGAATTAGAATGGATTGAATTAGAATGAATCGTACGAATGAATTAGAATGGATCGTACGAATCAATTAGAATGGATCGTACGAATGAATTAGAATGGATTGAATTAGAATGGATCGTACGATAAGAATGGATCATACGAATGAAATAGAATAGATCGTACGGATAAATGAATTTGTATCGTACGAATGAATTAGAAAGGATATATTCGTGCGAATGAATTAGAATAGATCGTATGAATGAATTAGATCGGATCGTAATAATGAATTAGAATGGATCGTGCGAATGAATTAGAATGGATCGTACGAATGAATTAGAATGGATCGTGCGAATGAATTAGAATGGATCGTGCGAATGAATTAGAATGGATCGTACGAATGAATTAGAATGGATCGTATGAATGAATTAGATTGGATCGTATTAATGAATTAGAATGGATCGTATGAATGAATTAGAATAGATCTTGCGAATGAATTAGAATGGATCGTACGAATGAATTAGAATGGATCGTACGAAGGAATTAGAATGGATTGTACGAATGAAATAGAATGGATCGTATGAATGAATTAGAATGGATTGAATTAGAATGAATCGTACGAATGAATTAGAATGAATCAACCGTACGAATGAATTAGAACGGATCATACGAAGGAATTAGAATGGATCGTACGAATGAATTAGAATGGATCGTACGAATGAATTAGAATGGATCATACGAAGGAATTAGAATGGATAGTACGAATGAATTAGAAAGGATACCTTCATGCAAATGAATTAGAATGGATCGTACGAATGAGTAAGAATGGATCGTACGAATGAAATAGAATGGATCGTATGAATGAATTAGAATGGATCGTGCGAATGAATTAGAATGGATCGTATGAATGAATTAGAATAGATTGTGCGAATGAATTAGAATGGATCGTACGAATGAATTAGAATGGATCGTACGAATGAATTAGAATGGGTCGTATGAATGAATTAGAATGGATCGTGCGAATGAATTAGAATGGATCGTACGAATGAAATAGAATGGATTCGCACGAATGTATCCATTCTAATTCATTCGTACGATCCATTCTAATTCATTCGTACAATCTATTCTAATTCATTCGCACGATCCATTCGCATTCACTCAAACGATCCATTCTAATTCATTCGTACGATCTATTCTAATTCATTCGCACGAATGTATCCATTCTAATTCATTCGTACGATCCATTCTAATTCATTCGTACGATCCATTCTTACTCATTCGTACGATCCATTCTAATTCATTCGTTCGATCCATTCTAATTCATTCGTACGATCCATTCTAATTCATTCGCACGATCCATTCTAATTCATGCATACGATCCAATCTAATTCATTCATACGATCCATTCTAATTCATTCGCACAAAGGTATCCATTCTACTTCATTCGTACTATCCATTCTAATTCCTTCGTATGATCCATTCTAATTCCTTCGTACGATCCATTCTAATTCATTCGTACGATCTATTCTAATTCATTCGTACGATCCATTCTAATTCATTCGTACGATCCATTCTAATTTATTCGTACGATCCATTCTAATTCATTCGTACGATTCATTCTAATTCATTCATATGATCCATTCTAATTCATTTGCACGAAGGTATCCATTCTACTTCGCACGAATGAATTAGAATGGATCATATGAATGAATTAGAATGGATCGTATGAATGAATTAGAATGGATCGTACGAATGAATTAGAATGGATCGTATGAATGAATTAGAATGGATCGTGCGAATGAATTAGAATGGATCGTGCGAATGAATTAGAATGGATCGTACGAATGAATTAGAATGGATCGTATGAATGAATTAGATTGGATCGTATTAATGAATTAGAATGGATCGTTCGAATGAATTAGAATAGATCGTACGAATGAATTAGAATAGATCGTACGAATGAATTAGAATGGATCGTACGAATGAAATAGAATGGATTGTACGAATGAATTAGAATGGATACATTCGTGCGAATGAATTAGGATGGATCATGCGAATGAATTAGAATCGATCGTACGAATGAATTAGAATGGATCATGCGAATGAATTAGAATGGATCGTGCGAATGAATTAGAATGGATCGTATGAATGAATTAGAATGGATCGTATGAATGAAATATAATGGATCGTACGAATGAATTAGAATGGATCGTGCGAATGAATTAGAATGGATCGTGCGAAGGAATTAGAATGGATAGTACGAATGAATTAGAATGGATACCTTCGTGCAAATGAAATAGAATGGATCGTACGAATGAATTAGAGTAGATTGTGCGAATGGATTAGAATGGATCATACAATTGAGTAAGAATGGATTGTACGAATGAAATAGAATAGATCGTATGAATGAATTAGAATGGACCGTACGAATGAATTAGAATGGATCGTTCGAATGAATTAGAATAGATTGTGCGAATAAATTAGAATGGATCGTACGAATAAATTAGAATGGATCGTGCGAATGAATTAGAATGGATCGTATGAATGAATTAGAATGGATCGTGCGAATGAATTAGAATATGGATCGTACGAAGGAATTAGAATGGATCGTACGAATGAATTCGAATGTATCCTTTCTAATCCATTCCTACGATCCATTATAATTCCTTCGTACGATCCATTCTAATTCATTCGTACGATCCATTCTAATTCATTCGCACGATCCATTCTAATTCATTCGTACGATCCAATCTAATTCATTCGTACGATCCATTCTAATTCATTCGCACAATCTATTCTAATTCATTCGTACGATCCATTCTAATTCATTCGCACGATCCATTCTAATTCATTCATACGATCCATTCTATTTCATTCGTACGATCCATTCTTACTCATTCGTACGATCCATTCTAATTCATTTGCACGAAGGTATCCATTCTAATTCATTCGTACTATCCATTCTAATTCATTCGTATGATCCATTCTAATTCATTCGCACGATCCATTCTAATTTATTCATATGATCCATTCTATTTCATTCGTACGATCCATTCTTACTCATTCGTACGATCCATTCTAATTCATTTGCACGAAGGTATCCATTCTAATTCATTCGTACTATCCATTCTAATTCCTTCGTACGATCCATTCTAATTCCTTCGTACGATCCATTCTAATTCCTTCGTACAATCCATTCTAATTCATTCACACAATCTATTCTAATTCACTCAAACGATCCATTCTATTTCATTCGTACGATCCATTCTAATTTATTCGCACGATCCATTCTAATTCCTTCGTATGATCCATTCTAATTCATTCGTACGGTATGATTCATTCTAATTCATTCGTACGATTCATTCTAATGCAATCCATTCTAATTCATTCGTATGATCCATTCTAATTCATTCGTACGATCCATTCTAATTCATTCGTACGATCCATTCTAATTCATTCGTATGATGCATTCTAATTCATTCGCACGATCCATTCTAATTCCTTCGTATGATCCATTCTAATTCATTCGTACGGTATGATTCATTCTAATTCATTCGTACGAATCCATCGTTCGATTGAATTAGAATAGATTGTGCGAATGAATTAGAATGGATCGTACGAATGAATTAGAACGGATGCATTCGTGCGAATGAATTAGAATGGATCGTAAGAGTGTGAATGAATTAGAATGGATTGTGCGAATGAATTAGAGTGGATACCTTCGTACGAATGAATTAGAATAGATTGTGCGAATGAATTAGAATGGATCGTACGAATGAAATAGAATGGATCGTTTGAATGAATTAGAATAGATCATACTTATGAATTAGAATGGGTCATACGAATGAAATAGAATGGATCGTACGAATGAATTAGAATGGATCGTGCGAATGAATTAGAATGGATCGTACGAATGACTTAGAATGGATCATTCGAATGAATTAGAATAGATTGTGCGAATGAATTAGAATGGATCGTACGAATGAATTAGAACGGATACATTTGTACGAATGAATTAGAATTGATCGTATGAGTGTGAATGAATTAGAATGGATTGTGCGAATGAATTAGAATGGATCGTACGAATGAATTAGAATGGATCGTACGAATGAAATAGAATGGATACATTCGTGCAAAAGAAGTAGAATGGATTGTATGAATGAATTAGAATGGATCGTGCGAATGAATTAGAATGGATCGTACGAATGAGTAAGAATGGATCGTACGAATGAATTAGAATGGATCGTACGAATGAATTAGAATGGATACATTCGTGCGAATGAATTAGAATGGATCATATGAATGAATTAGAATGGATCGTTTGAGTGAATGCGAATGGATCGTGCGAATGAATTAGAATGGATCATACGAATGACTTAGAATGGATCGTTCGAATGAATTAGAATAGATTGTGCGAATGAATTAGAATGGATCATACGAATGAATTAGAACGGATACATTCGTGCGAATGAATTAGAATGGATCGTATGAGTGTGAATGAATTAGAATGGATTGTGCGAGTGAATTAGAATGGATCGTACGAATGAATTAGAATGGATCGTACGAATGAATTAGAATGGATACATTCGTGCAAAAGAAGTAGAATGGATTGTATGAATGAATTAGAATGGATCGTGCGAATGAATTAGAATGGATCGTGCGAATGAATTAGAATAGATACATTCATGCGAATGAATTAGAATGGATCATATGAATGAATTAGAATGGATTCATTCGTGCGAATGAATTAGAATGGATCGTACGAATGAATTAGAATGGATCGTATGAATGAATTAGAATGGATCGTGCGAATGAATTAGAATGGATCGTATTAATGAATTTGAATGGATCGTACGAATGAATTAGAATGGAACGTACGAATGAATTAGAATGGATCGTAGAATGGATCGTATGAATGAATTAGATTGGATCGTACGAATGAGTAAGAATGGATCATACGAATGAATTAGAATGGATCGTACGAATGAATTAGAATGGATACATTTCGTACGATCCATTCTAATTCATTCGTACGATCTATTCTAATTCATTCATGCAATCCAGTCTAATTCATTCGTACGAAGGAATTAGAAAGGATCGTATGAATGAATTAGAATGGATCGTACGAATGAAATAGAATGGATCCATTCTTACTCATTCGTACGATTCATTCTAATTCAATCCATTCTAATTCATTCGCATGATCCATTCTAATTCATTCGTACGATCGATTCTAATTCATTCATACGATCCATTCTAATTTATTCGCACGATCCATTCTAATTCATTCGTACGATCTATTCTATTTCATTCGTACAATCCATTCTTACTCAATCGTATGATCCATTCTAATCCATTCGCACAATCTATTCTAATTCATTCATACGATCCATTCTAATTTATTCGTACGATCCATTCTAATTCCTTCGTAAGATCCATTCTAATTCATTCGTACGGTATGATTCATTCTAATTCATTCGTATGATTCATTCTAATTCAATCCATTCTAATTCTTTCGTACGATCCACTCTAATTCATTCGTACGATCCATTCTAATTCATTCGTACGATTCATTCTAATTCAATCCATTCTAATTCATTCGTACGATCCATTCTTACTCATTCGTACGATCCATTCTAATTCATTCGCACGAATGAATCCATTCTAATTCATTCATACGATCCATTCTAATTCATTCGTACGATCCATTCTAATTCATTCGTAGGATCCATTCTAATTTATTCGCACGATCAATTCTAATTCATTCATAGGATCCATTCTAATTCATTCATATGATCCATTCTAATTCATTCGCACGATCCATTCTTACTCATTCGTACGATCCATTCTAATGGATCGTACGAATGAATTAGAATGGATCGTACGAATGAATTAGAATGGATCGTACGAATGAATTAGAATGGATCATATGAATTAGAATGGATCGTTTGCGTGAATGCGAATGGATCGTGCGAATGAATTAGAATGGATTGTACGAATGAATTAGAATGGATCGTACGAATGAATTAGAATGGATACATTCGTGCGAATCCATTCTATTTCATTCGTACGATCCATTCTAATTCATTCGCACGATCCATTCTAATTCATTTATACGATCCATTCTAATTCATTCGTACGATCCATTCTAATTCATTCGTACGATCCATTCTAATTCATTCGCACAATCTATTCTAATTCATTCGTACGATCCATTCTAATTTATTCACACGATCCATTCTAATTCCTTCGTATGATCCATTCTAATTCATTCGTACGGTATGATTCATTCTAATTCATTCGTACGATTCATTCTAATTCAATCCATTCTAATTCATTCGTACGATCCATTCTAATTCATTCGTATGATCCATTCTAATTCATTCGTACGATTTATTCTAATTCAATCCATTCTAATTCATTCGTACGATCCATTCTTACTGATTCGTACGATCCATTCTAATTCATTCGCACGAATGAATCCATTCTAATTCATTCGTACGATCTATTCTAATTCATTCGTACGAATGAAATAGAATGGATCGTACGAAGGAATTAGAAAGGATCATACAAACGAATTAGAATGGATCGTATGAATGAAATAGAATAGATCGTACGAATGAATTAGAATGGATCGTATGAATGAATTAGATTGGATCGTATGAATGAATTAGAATGGATCGTATGGATGAATTAGAATAGATTATGCGAATGAATTAGAATGGATCGTACGAATGAATTAGAATGGATACATTCGTGCGAATGAATTAGAATGGATCGTATGAATGAATTAGAATCGATCGTACGAATGAATTAGAATGGATCATGCGAATGAATTAGAATGGATCGTGCCAATGAATTAGAATGGATCGTATGAATGAATTAGAATGGTTCGTATGAATGAATTAGAATGGATCGTGCGAATGAATTAGAATGGATCGTACGAATGAAATAGAATGGATTGTTTGAATGAATTAGAATGGATCGTGCGAATGAATTAGAATGGATCGTATCAATGAATTAGAATGGATCATGCGAATGAATTAGAATGGATCGTACGAATGAGTAAGAATGGATCGTACGAATGAATTAGAATGGATTGAATTAGAATGAATCGTACGAATGAATTAGAATAGATCGTGCGAATGAATTAGAATGGATCGTACGAATGATTTAGAATGGATCGTACGAATGAATTAGAAAGGATACATTCGAATTCATTCGTACGATCCATTCTAATTCATTCGTACGATCTATATTCTAATTCATTCGCAAGATCCATTCTAATTCATTCATACGATCAATTCTAATTCACTCAAACGATCCATTCTAATTCATTCATATGATCCATTCTAATTCATTCGCACGAATGCATCCATTCTAATTCATTCGTACGATCCATTCTAATTCATTTGTACGAATGTATCCACTCTAATTCATTCATACGATTCATTCTAATTCATTCGCACGAATGTATCCATTCTAATTCATTCGCACGATCCATTCTAATTCATTCGTACGATCCATTCTAATTTATTCGCACGATCCATTCTAATTCATTCATACGATCCATTCTAATTCATTCGTATGATCCATTCTAATTCATTCGCACGAATGTATCCATTCTAATTCATTCGTACGATCCATTCTAATTCATTTGTACGAATGTATCCACTCTAATTCATTCGTATGATCCATTCTAATTCATTCGCACGAATATATCCATTCTAATTCATTCGTACGATCCATTCTAATTCATTCGTACGATCCATTCTAATTCATTCGTACGATCCATTCTAATTCCTTCGTATGATCCATTCTAATTCATTCGCACGAATGTATCCATTCTAATTCATTCGTACGATCCATTCTAATTCATTCGTACGGTATGATTCATTCTAAACGATAGATTCTAATTCATTCGCACAATCTATTCTAATTCATTCGAACGATCCATTCGAAGTCATTCGTACGATCCATTCTAATTCATTCGTACGATCCATTGTAATTCATTCGTACGATTCATTCTAATTCATTAGAATGGATCGTACGAATGAATTAGAATGGATTCAATTAGAATGAATCGTACGAATGAATTCTAATTCATTCGTACGAATGAAATAGAATGGATCGTACGAATGAATTGGAATGGATACATTCATGCGAATGAATTAGAATGGATCGTATGAATGAATTAGAGTGGCTACATTCGTACAAATTAATTAGAATGGATCGTGCAAATGAATTAGAATGGATCGTGCGAATGAATTAGAATGGATCATACGAATAAATTAGAATGGATCGTATGAATTAATTAGATTGGATCGTATTAATGAATTAGAATGGATCGTGCGAATGAATTAGAATGGATCGTACGAATGAATTAGAATGGATACGAATGGATCGTACGAATGAGTAAGAATGGATCGAACGAATGAAATAGAATGGATTGTACGAATGAATTAGAATGGATACATTCGTGCGAATGAATTAGGATGGATCGTATGAATGAATTAGAATAGATTGTGCGAATGAATTAGAATGGATCGTACGAATGAATTAGAATGGATACATTCATGCGAATGAATTAGAATGGATCGTATGAATGAATTAGAATGGATCGTATGAGTGAATTAGAATGGATACGAAGGAATTAGAATGGATCGTACGAAGGAATTAGAATGGAGAATGGATCGTGCGAATGAATTAGAATGGATCGTGCGATAAGAATGGATCGTATGAATGAAACAGAATAGATCGTATGGATAAATGAATTTGGATCGTGCTAATGAATTAGAATGGATCGTATGAATGAATTAGAATGGATCGTACAAATGAGTTAGAATGGATCGTACAAATGAAATAGAATGGATCGTATGAATGAATTAGAATAGATCATGCGAATGAATTAGAATGGATCGTACGAATGAATTAGAATGGATACATTCGTGCGAATGAATTAGAATGGATCATACGAAGGAATTAGAATGGATCGTACGAATGAATTAGAATGGATCGTACGAATGAATTAGAATGGATCGTACGAATGAATTAGATTGGATACATTCGTACGAATGAATTAGAATGGATCATACGAATGAATTAGAGTTGATACATTCGTGTGAATGAATTAAAATGGATAATACGAATGAGTAAGAATGGATCGTAGAATTAGAATGGATAGTATGAATGAATTAGAATGGATATATATGAATGAATTAGAATGGATCGGGCGAATGAATTAGAATGGATCGTACGAATGAAATAGAGTGGATCGTATGAATGAATTAGAATTGATCGTGCGAATGAATTAGAATGGATCGTACAAATGAATTAGAATAGATTGTGCGAATGAATTAGAATGGATCGTACGAATGAATTAGAATGGATCGTACGAATGAATTAGAATGGATCATATGAATGAATTAGAATGGATCGTTTGAGTGAATGCGAATGGATCGTGCGAATGAATTAGAATGGATTGTACGAATGAATTAGAATGGATCGTACGAATGAATTAGAATGGATACATTCGTGCGAAAGAATTAGAATGGATCGTATGAATGAATTAGATTGGATCGTATAAATGAATTAGAATGGATCATACGAATGAATTAGAATGGATCGTGCTAATGAATTAGAATGGATCGTGCGAATGAATTAGAATGGATCGTGCGAATGAATTAGAATGGATCGTACGAATGAATTAGAATGGATCGTTTGAATGAATTAGAATAGATTGTGCGAATGAATTAGAATGGATCATACGAATGAATTAGAAAGGATCGTGCGAATGAATTAAAATGGATCCTATGAATGAAATAGAATGGATCGTATGAATTAGAATGGATCGTACGAATGAATTAGAATAGATTGTGCGAATGGATTAGAATGCATCATACGATTGAGTAAGAAAGGATTGTACGAATGAAATAGAATAGATCGTACGAATGAATTAGAATGGATCGTATGAATGAATTAGAATGGATCGTTCGAATGAATTAGAATAGATTGTGCGAATGAATTAGAATAGATCATACGAATGAATTAGAATGGATCGTGCGAATAAATTAGAATGGTTTGTATGAATGAATTAGAATGGATCGTGCGAATGAATTAGAATAAGGATCGTACGAAGGAATTAGAATGGATCATACGAATGAATTCGAATGTATCCTTTCTAATTCATTCGTACGATCCATTCTAATTCATTCATACGATCCATTCTAATTCATTCGTACGATCCATTCTAATTCATTCGCACGATCCATTCTAATTCATTCGCACGATCCATTCTAATTCGTTCATACAATCCATTCTAATTCTTTTGCACGAATGTATCCATTCTAATTCATTCGTACGATCCATTCTAATTCATTCGTACGATCCATTCTAATTCATTCGCACAATCCATTCTAATTCATTCACACTCATAGGATCCATTCTAATTCATTCGCATGAATGTATCCTTTCTAATTCATTCGTACGATCCATTCTAATTCATTCGCACAATCTATTCTAATTCATTCGAATGATCCATTCTAATTCATTCGTACGATCCATTCTAATTCATTCGTACGATCCATTCTAATTCATTCGCACGATCCATTCTATTTCATTCGTACGATCCATTCTAATTCATTTGCACGAATGTATCCATTCCAATTCATTCGTACGATCCATTCTAATTCATTCGCACAATCTATTCTAATTCATTCGTACGATCAATTCTAATTCATTCGCACGTATCCATTCTAATTCATTCATACGATCCATTCTATTTCATTCGTACGATCCATTCTTACTCATTCGTACAATCCATTCTAATTCATTCGTACGATCCATTCTAATTCATTCGTACGATCCATTCTAATTCATTCATACGATCCATTCTAATTTATTCGCACGATCCATTCTAATTCATTCGTACTATCCATTCTAATTCATTCGCACAATCTATTCTAATTCATTCGAACGATCCATTCTAATTCATTCGTACGATCCATTCTAATTCATTCGTACAATCTATTCTATTTCATTCGAACAATCCATTCTTACTCAATCGTATGATCCATTCTAATCCATTCGCACAATCTACTCTAATTCATTCGTACGATCCATTCTAATTCATTCGTACGATCCATTCTAATTCATTCGCACGATCCATTCTATTTCATTCGTATGATCCATTCTAATTCATTCGCACGAATGTATCCATTCCAATTCATTCGTACGATCCATTCTAATTCATTCGCACAATCTATTATAATTCATTCATACGATCAATTCTAATTCATTCGCACGTATCCATTCTAATTCATTCATACGATCCATTCTATTTCATTCGTACGATCCATTCTTACTCATTCGTACGATCCATTCTAATTCATTTGCACGAAGGTATCCATTGTAATTCATTCGTACTATCCATTCTAATTCCTTCGTACGATCCATTCTAATTCCTTCGTACGATCCATTCTAATTCATTCGTACGATCCATTCTAATTCATTCGTACGATCCATTCTAATTAGAATGGATCGTACGAATGAGTAAGAATGGATCGTACGAATGAAATAGAATGAATCGTATGAATGAATTAGAATGGATACGTGCGAATGAATTAGAATTGATCATACAAATGAATTAGAATAGATTGTGCGAATGAATTAGAATGTATCGTACGAATGAATTGGAATGGATACATTCGTGCGAATGAATTAGAATGGATCGTACGAATGAAATAGAATGGATCGTGTGAATGAATGAGAATGGATCGTATGAATTAATTAGAGTGGATCATATGAATGAATTAGAATGGATCGTATGAATGAATTAGAATGGATCGTGCGAATGAATTAGAATGGATCGTGCGAATGAATTAGAATGGATCGTACGAATGAATTAGAATGGATCGTACGAATGAGTAAGAATGGATCGTACGAATGAAATAGAATGGATCGTATGAATGAATTAGTATGGATCGTGCGAATGAATTAGAATGGATCATACGAATGAATTAGAATGGATATATTCGTGCGAATGAATTAGAATGGATCATATGAATGAATTAGAATGGATCGTTTAAGTGAATGCGAATGGATCGTGCGAATGAATTAGAATGGATCGTACGAATGAATTAGAATAGATTGTGCGAATGAATTAGAATGGATCGTACGAATGAATTAGATTGGATCGTACGAATGAATTAGAATGGATCGTACGAATGAGTAAGAATGGACTGAATTAGAATGAATTAGAATGGATACATTCGTGCAAAAGAATTAGAATGGATTGTACGAATGAAATAGAATAGATCGTACGAATGAATTAGAATGGATCATGCTAATGAATTAGAATTGATCGTACGAATGAATTAGAATAGATTGTGCGAATGAATTAGAATGGATCGTACGAATGAATTGGAATGGATACATACGTGCGAATGAATTAGAATGGATCGTATGAATGAATTAGAGTGGATACATTCGTACAAATGAATTAGAATGGATCGTACGAATAAATTAGAATGGATACATTCGTGCGAATGAATTAGAATGGATCATATGAATGAATTAGAATGGATCGTATGAATGAATTAGAATGGATCGAATGAATGAATTAGAATGGATCGTGCGAATGAATTAGAATGGATCGTATGAATGAATTAGAATGGATCGTGCGAATGAATTAGAATGGATCGTACGAATGAATTAGAATGGATTGAATTAGAATGAATCGAACGAATGAATTAGAATGGATCGTACGAATGAAATAGAATGGATCGTACGAATGAATTGGAATGGATACATTCGTGCGAATGAATTAGAATGGATCGTATGAATGAATTAGAGTGGTTCGTTTGAATGAATTAGAATGGATCGTACTTATGAATTAGAATGGGTCATACGAATGAAATAGAATGGATCGTACGAAGGAATTAGAAAGGATCGTACAAACGAATTAGAATGGATCGTATAAATGAAATAGCATAGATCGTATGAATGAATTAGAATGGATCGTATGAATGAATTAGATTGGATCGTATGAATGAATTAGAATGGATCGTGCAAATGAATTAGAATGGATCGTGCGAATGAATTAGAATGGATCGTACGAATGAATTAGAATGGGTCATACGAATGAATTAGAATGGATCGTACGAATAAGTAAGAATGGATCGTACGAATGAGTAAGAATTGATCGTATGAATGAATTAGAATGGATCGTACGAATGAATTAGAATGGATACGAATGGATCGTACGAATGAGTAAGAATGGATTGTACGAATGAAATAGAATAGATCGTACGAATGAATTAGAATGGATCGTATGAATGAATTAGAATCGATCATACGAATGAGTAAGAATGGATCGTACGAATGAATTAGAATGGATTGAATTAGAATGAATCGTACGAATGAATTAGAATGGATCGTACGAATGAATTAGAATGGATCGTGCGAATGAATTAGAATGGGTCGTACGATTGAATTAGAATGGATACACGATCCAGATCCATTCTAATTCATTCGCACAATCTATTCTAATTCATTCGTAGGATCCATTCTAATTCATTACCACGATCCATTCTAATTCATTCATACGATCCATTCTAATTCATTCGTACGATCCATTCTAATTCATTCGCACGATCCATTCTAATTCATTCATACGATCCATTCTAATTCATTCGTATGTATCCATTCTAATTCTACGATCCATTCTAATTCTACGATCCATTCTTACTCATTCGTATTATCCATTTTAATTCATTCACACGAATGTATCAACTCTAATTCATTCGTATGATCCATTCTAATTCATTCGCACGAATGTATCCATTCTAATTCATTCGTACGGTCCATTCTAATTCATTCGTACGATCCATTCTAATTCATTCGTACGATCCATTCTAATTCATTCGGACAATCTATTCTAATTCATTCGTATGATCCATTCTAATTCAATCCATTCTAATTCATTCGTACGATCTATTCTAATTCATTCGTACGATCCATTCTAATTCATTCGTACGATTCATTCTAATTCAATCCATTCTAATTCATTCATACGATCCATTCTTACTCATTCGTACGATCCATTCTAATTCATTCGCACGAATGAATCCATTCTAATTCATTCTAATTCATTCGTACGAATGAGTAAGAATGGATCGTACGAATGAATTAGAATGGATTGAATTAGAATGAATCGTACGAATGAAATAGAATGGATCGTACGAATGAATTAGAATGGATCGTACGAATGAATTAGAATGGATTGAATTAGAATGGATCGTACGATAAGAATGGATCGTACGAATGAAATAGAATAGATCGTACGGATAAATGAATTTGGATCGTGCTAATGAATTAGAATGGATCGTACGAATGAATTAGAATGGATCGTACTAATGAATTAGAATAGATTGTGCGAATGAATTAGAATGGATCGTACGAATGAATTAGAAAGGATATATTCGTGCGAATGAATTAGAATAGATCGTACGAATGAGATAGAATGGATCGTACGAATGAATTAGAATGGATACATTCATGCGAATGAATTAGAATGGATCATACGAATGAATTAGAATGGATCGTACGAATGAAATAGAATGGATTGTACGGATGAGATAGAATGGATCGTACGAATGAATTAGAATGTATACATTCATGCGAATGAATTAGAATGGATCATGTGAATGAATTAGAATGGATCGTGCGAATGAATTAGAATGGATCGTACGAATGAAATAGAATGGATTGTACGAATGAGATAGAATGGATCGTACGAATGAATTAGAATGGATACATTCATGCGAATGAATTAGAATGGATCATACGAATGAATTAGAATGGATTCATTCGTGCGAAAATTAGAATGGATCGTACGAATGAGTAAGAATGGATCGTACGAATGAATTAGAATGGATTGAATTAGAATGAATCGTACGAATGAATTAGAATGGATCCTACGAATGAATTAGAATGGATCGTACGAATGAATTAGAATGGATTGAATTAGAATGAATCGTACGAATGAATTAGAATGAATCATACCGTACGAATGAATTAGAATGGATCATACGAAGGAATTAGAATGGATCGTGCGAATAAATTAGAATGGATCGTATGAATGAATTAGAATAGATTGTGCGAATGAATTAGAATGGATCGTACGAATGAATTAGAATGGATACATTCGTGCGAATGAATTAGAATGGATCGTATGAATGAATTAGAATCGATCGTACGAATGAATCAGAATGGATCATGCGAATGAATTAGAATGGATCGTGCGAATGAATTAGAATGGATCGTACGAATGAAATAGAATGGATTATACGAATGAGATAGAATGGATCGTACGAATGAATTAGAATGGATACATTCATGTGAATGAATTAGAATGGATCAAACGAATGAATTAGAATGGATTCATTTGTGCGAATGAATTAGAATGGATCGTACGAATGAGTAAGAATGGATCGTACGAATGAATTAGAATGGATTGAATTAGAATGAATCGTACGAATGAATTAGAATGGATCGTACGAATGAATTAGAATCGATCGTACGAATGAATTAGAATGGATTGAATTAGAATGAATCGTACGACTGAATTAGAATGAATCATACCGTACGAATTAATTAGAATGGATCATACGAAGGAATTAGAATAGATCGTACGAATGAATTAGAATGGATCGTACGAATGAATTAGAATGGATCGTACGAAGTAATTAGAATGGATTGTACGAAGGAATTAGAATGGATAGTACGAATGAATTAGAATGGATACCTTCGTGCAAATGAATTAGAATGGATCGTACGAATGAGTAAGAATGGATCGTACGAATGAAATAGAATGGATCGTATGAATGAATTAGAATGGATCGTGCGAATGAATTAGAATGGATCGTACGAATGAATTAGAATAGATTGTGCGAATGAATTTGAATGGATCGTACGAATGAATTAGATTGGATCGTACGAATGAATTAGAATGGATCGTGCGAATGAATTAGAATGGATCGTACGAATGAATTAGAATGGATCGTACGAAGGAATTAGAATGGATCGTACAAATGAATTAGAAAGGATACATTCGAATTCATTCGTACGATCCATTCTAATTCCTTCGTACGATCCATATTCTAATTCATTCGCACGATCCATTCTAATTCATTCGTACGATCCATTCTAATTTATTCGCACGATCCATTCTAATTCATTCGTACGATCCATTCTAATTCATTCGCACAATCTATTCTAACTCATTCGAACGATCCATTCTAATTCATTCGTACGATCCATTCTAATTCATTCGTACGATCTATTCTATTTCATTCGTACAATCCATTCTTACTCAATCGTATGATCCATTCTAACCCATTCGCACAATATACTCTAATTAATTCGTACGATCCATTCTATTTCATTTGCACGAAGGTATCCATTCTAATTCATTCGTACTATCCATTCTAATTCCTTCATACGATCCATTCTAATTCATTCGTACGATCCATTCTAATTCATTCACACGATCCATTCTAATTCATTCGTACGATCCATTCTATTTCATTCATACGATCCATTCTAATTCATTCATACGATCCATTCTAATTCATTCGTACGATCGATTCTAATTCATTCATACAATCCATTCTAATTCATTCGTACGATCCATTCTAATTCATTCGTACAATCCATTCTATTTCATTCGTACGATCCATTCTTACTCATTCGTACGATCCATTCGTATCCATTCTAATTCATTCGTACGATCTATTCTAATTCATTCGTACGATCCATTCTAATTCATTAATACGATCCATTCTAATTCATTCGTACGATCCATTCTAATTCATTCGCACGATCCATTCTAATTCATTCGCACGATCCATTCTAATTCATTCATACGATCCATTCTAATTCATTCATACGATCCATTCTAATTCATTCATACGATCCATTCTAATTCATTCATATGATCCATTCTAATTCATTCGTACGGTATGATTCATTCTAATTCATTCGTACGATTCATTCTAATTCAATCCATTCTATCTCATTCGTACAATCCATTCTATTTCATTCGCACAATCTATTCTAATTCATTCATACGATCCATTCTAATTTATTCGCACGATCCATTCTAATTCATTCATACGATCCATTCTAATTCATTCATACGATCCATTCTAATTCATTCGTACGATCCATTCTAATTCATTCATACGATCCATTCTAATTCATTCGTACGATCCATTCTAATTCATTCGCACAATCTATTCTAATGCATTCGTACGATCCATTCTAATTCATTCGCACGATCCATTCTAATTCATTCATACGATCCATTCTATTTCATTCGTATGATCCATTCTTACTCATTCGTACGATCCATTCTAATTCATTTGCACGAAGGTATCCATTCTAATTCATTCGTACTATCCATTCTAATACCTTCGTACGATCCATTCTAATTCCTTCGTACGATCCATTCTAATTCATTCGTACGATCCATTCTAATTCATTCGTACGATATTCATTCGTACGATCCATTCTAATTCATTTGCACGATCCATTCTATTTCATTCGTACGATCCATATTCTAATTTATTCGCACGATCCATTCTAATTCATTCGTACGATCCATTCTAACTCATTCGTACGATCCATTCTAATTCATTCGCACGATCCATTCCAATTCATTAGCACGATCCATTCTTACGAATGAGTAAGAATGGATCGTACGAATGAAATAGAATGGATTGTACGAATGAATTAGAATGGATTCATTCGTGCGAATGAATTAGAATGGATCGTACGAATGAATTAGAATGGATCGTACGAATGAATTAGAATGGATAGTGTGAAAGAATTAGAATGGATTGTATGAATGAATTAGAATGGATCGTATGAATGAATTAGAATGGATCGGACGAATGAATTAGAATGGATCGTACGAATGAATTAGAATGGATCGTACGAATGAATTAGAATGGATACATTCGTGTGAATGAATTAGAATGGATCATACGAATGAGTAAGAATGGATCGTACGAATGAAATAGAATGGATTGTACGAATGAATTAGAATAGATCGTACGAATGAATTAGAATAGATTGTATGAATGAATTAGAATGGATACATTCGTGCGAATGAATTAGAATGGATCGTACGAATGAATTAGAATAGATCGTGCGAATGAATTAGAATGGATCGTACGAATGAATTAGAATAGATTGTGCGAATGAATTAGAATGGATCGTATGAATGAATTAGATTATGATCCATTTTATTTCATTCGTATGATTCATTCTAATTCATTCGTAAGATTCATTCTAATTCAATCCATTCTAATTCATTCGTACGATCCATTCTAATTCATTCGTACGATCCATTCTAATTCATTCGTACGATTCATTCTAATTCAATCCATTATAATTCATTCGTACGATCCATTCTTACTCATTCGTACGATCCATGGATCATACGATTGAGTAAGAATGGATTGTACGAATGAAATAGAATAGATCGTACGAATAAATTAGAATGGATCATGCTAATGAATTAGAATGGATCGTACGAATGAATTAGAATGGATACATTCGTGCGAATGAATTAGAATGGATCATACGAATGAGTAAGAATGGATCGTACGAATGAAATAGAATGGATTGTACGAATGAATTAGAATGGACCGTACGAATGAATTAGAGTAGATTGTATGAATGAATTAGAATGGATACATTCGTGCGAATGAATTAGAATGGATCGTACGAATGAATTAGAATGGATCGTGTGAAAGAATTAGAATGGATTGTATGAATGAATTAGAATGGATCGTATGAATGAATTAGAATGGATCGTACGAATGAATTAGAATAGATCGTACGAATGAATTAGAATGGATACATTCGTGCGAATGAATTAGAATGGATCATACGAATGAGTAAGAATGGATCGTACGGATGAAATAGAATGGATTGTACGAATGAATTAGAATGGATCGTACGAATAAATTAGAATAGATTGTATGAATGAATTAGAATGGATACAATCGTGCGAATGAATTAGAATGGATCGTACGAATGAATTAGAATAGATCGTGCGAATGAATTAGAATTGATCGTACGAATGAATTAGAATAGATTGTGCGAATGAATTAGAATGGATCGTATGAATGAATTAGATTATGATCCATTTTATTTCATTCATATGATTCATTCTAATTCATTCGTACGATTCATTCTAATTCAATCCATTCTAATTCATTCGTACGATCCATTCTAATTCATTCGTACGAAGGAATTAGAATGGATCGTACGAATGAATTAGAATGGATCGTACAAAGGAATTCGAATGGATCGTACGAAGGAATTAGAATGGATAGTACGAATAAATTAGAATGGATACCTTCGTGCAAATGAATTAGAATGGATCGTACGAATGAGTAAGAATGGATCGTACGAATGAAATAGAATGGATCGTATGAATGAATTAGAATGGATCGTGCGAATAAATTAGAATGGATCGTACGAATGAATTAGAATAGATTGTGCGAATGAATTAGAAGGGATCGTACGAATGAATTAGAATGGATCGTACGAATGAATTAGAATGGATCGTATGAATGAATTAGAATGGATCGTGAGAATGAATTAGAATGGATCGTACGAATAAAATAGAATGGATTCGCACGAATGTATCCATTCTAATTCATTCGTACGATCCATTCTAATTCATTCGTACAATCCATTCTAATTCGTTCGCACGATCCATTCGCATTCACTCAAACGATCCATTCTAATTCATTCATATGATCCATTCTAATTCATTCGCACGAATGTATCCATTCTTATTCATTCGTACAATCCATTCTAATTCATTTGTACGAATGTATCCACTCTAATTCATTCATACGATCCATTCTAATTCAATTGTACGAATGTATCCACTCTAATTCATTCGTGCGAATGAATTAGAATGGATCGTATGAGTGTGAATGAATTAGAATGGATCGTGCGAATGAATTAGAATGGATCGTATTAATGAATTAGAATGGATCGTATGAATGAAATAGAATAGATCGTACGAATGAATTAGAATGGACCATGCTAATGAATTAGAATTGATCATACGAAGGAATTAGAATGGATCGTACGAATGAATTAGAATGGATCGTACGAATGAATTAGAATGGATCGTACGAAGGAATTAGAATGGATAGTACGAATGAATTAGAATGGATACCTTCGTGCAAATGAATTAGAATGGATCGTACGAATGAATTAGAATGGATACATTCGTGCGAATGAATTAGAATAGATCATATGAATGAATTAGAATGGATCGTTTGAGTGAATGCGAATGGATCGTGCGAATGAATTAGAATGGATTATACGAATTAATTAGAATGGATCGTACGAATGAATTAGAATGGATGCATTCGTGCGAATCCATTCTATTTCATTCGTATGATCCATTCTAATTCATTCACACGATCCATTCTAATTCATTCATTCGATCCATTCTAATTCATTCGTACGATCCATTCGCATTCACTCAAACGATCCATTCTAATTCATTCATATGATCCATTCTAATTCATTCGTATGATCCATTCTAATTCATTCATACGATCTATTCTAATTCATTCGTACAATCCATTCTAATTCATTCGCACGATCCATTCTAATTCATTCATACGATCCATTCTAATTCATTCGTACGATCTATTCTATTTCATTCGTACAATCCATTCTTACTCAATCGTATGATCCATTTTAATCCATTCGCACAATCTATTCTAATTCATTCGTACGATCCATTCTATTTCATTCGTACGATCCATTCTAATTCATACGATCCATTCTATTTCATTCATACGATCCATTTTAATTCATTCGCACGATCCATTCTAATTCATTCATACGATCCATTCTTACTCATTCGTACGATCCATTCTAATTCATTCGCACGATCCATTCTAATTCATCCGTACGATCCATTCTATTTCATTCGTACGATCCATTCTAATTCATTCGCGCAATCTATTCTAATTCATTCGTACGATCCATTCTAATTCATTCGCACGATCCATTCTAATTCATTCATACGATCCATTCTATTTCATTCGTACGATCCATTCTTACTCATTCGTACGATCCATTCTAATTCATTTGCACGAAGTTATCCATTCTAATTCATTCGAACAATCCATTCTAATTCCTTCGTACGATCCATTCTAATTCATTCGTACGATCCATTCTAATTCATTCGTACGATCCATTCTAATTCCTTCGTATGATCCATTCTAATTCATTCGTACGGTATGATTCATTCTAATTCATTCATACGATCCATTCTAATTCATTCATACGATCCATTCTAATTCATTCGCACAATCCATTCTAATTCATTCGCACGATCCATTCTAATTCATTCGCACGATCCATTCTAATTCATTCGCACGATCCATTCTAATTCATTCGCATGATCCATTCTAATTCATTCGTACGATCGATTCTAATTCATTCATACGATCCATTCTAATTCATTCGCACGAATGTATCCATTCTAATTCATTCGTACGATCCATTCTAATTCATTCGCACAATCTATTCTAATTCATTCATACGATCCATTCTAATTTATTCGCACGATCCATTCTATTTCATTCGTACAATCTATTCTAATTCATTCATACGATCCATTCTAATTTATTCGCACAATCATTCGTATGGATCGTGCGAATGAATTAGAATGGATTGTACGAATGAATTAGAATAGATTGTGCGAATGAATTAGAATGGATCGTACGAATGAATTAGAATGGATCGTACGAATGAATTAGAATGGATCGTACGAATGAATTAGATTGGATCGTATTAATGAATTAGAATGGATCGTATGAATGAATTAGAATAGATTGTGCGTATGAATTAGAATGGATCGTACGAATGAATTAGAATGGATCGTATGAATGAATTAAAAATGATCGTGCGAATGAATTAGAATGGATCGTGCGAATGAATTAGAATGGATCGTATGAATGAATTAGATTGGATCGTATGGATCGTGCGAATGAATTAAAATGGATCGTATGAATGAAATAGAATGGATCGTACGAATGAATTAGAATGGATACATTCGTGCGAATGAATTAGAATGGATCGTACGAATGAATTAGAATGGATTGTTTGAATGAATTAGAATGGATCGTACGAATGAATTAGAATGGATACATTCGTGCGAATCCATTCTATTTCATTCGTACGATCCATTCTAATTCATTCGCACGATCCATTCTAATTCATTCATACGATCCATTCTAATTCATTCGTATGAACCATTCTAATTCATTCGTACGATCCATTCTAATTCATTCGTACGATCCATTCTAATTCCTTCGTATGATCCATTCTAATTCATTCGTACGGTATGATTCATTCTAATTCATTCGTACGATTCATTCTAATTCATTCCATTCTAATTCATTCGTACGATCCATTCTAATTCATTCGTACGATCCGTTCTAATTCACTCGTACGATCCATTCTAATTCATTCGTACGATTCATTCTAATTCTAATTCATTCGTACGATCCATGAGTAAGAATGGATCGTACGAATGAAATAGAATGGATCGTATGAATGAATTAGAATGGATCATGCAAATGAATTAGAATGGATCGTACGAATGAATTAGAATAGATTGTGCGAATGAATTAGAATGGATCGTACGAATGAATTATAATCGATCGTACGAATGAATTAGAATGGATCATGCGAATGAATTAGAATGGATCGTGCGAATGAATTAGAATGGATCGTACAAATGAAATAGAATGGATTGTACGAATGAGATAGAATGGATCGTACGAATGAATTAGAATGGATACATTCATGCGAATGAATTAGAATGGATCGTACGAAGGAATTAGAATGGATCGTACGAATGAATTAGAATATGGATCGTACGAAGGAATTAGAATGGATCGTACGAATGAATTAGAATGGATCGTACGAATGAATTAGAATGGATCGTATGAATGAATTAGAATGGATCATACGAATGAATTAGAATGGATCGTATGAATGAATTAGAATGGATCGTATGAATGAATTAGAATGGATCGTGCGAATAAATTAGAATGGATCGTATGAATGAATTAGAATAGATTGTGCGAATGATATAGAATGGATTGTACGAATGAGATAGAATGGATCGTATGAATGAATTAGAATGGATACATTCATGCTAATGAATTAGAAAGGATCATACGAATGAATTAGAATGGATTCATTCATGCGAATGAATTAGAATGGATCGTACGAATGAGTAAGAATGGATCGTACGAATGAATTAGAATGGATTTAATTAGAATGAATCGTACGAATGAATTAGAATGGATCGTACGAATAAATTAGAATGGATCGTACGAATGAATTAGAATGGTTCGAATTAGAATGGTTCGTGCAAATGAATTAGAATATGGATCGTACGAATGAATTAGAATGGATCGTGCGAATCAATTAGAATGGATTGTACGAATGAATTAGAATAGATTGTGCGAATGAATTAGAATGGATCGTACGAATGAATTAGAATGGATCATACGAATGAATTAGAATGGATCATATGAATGAATTAGAATGGATCGTTTGAGTGAATGCGAATGGATCGTGCGAATGAATTAGAATGGTTTGTACGAATGAATTATAATGGATCGTACGAATGAATTAGAATGGATACATTCGTGCGAATCCATTCTATTTCATTCGTACGATCCATTCTAATTCATTCGCACGATCCATTCTAATTCATTGATACGATCCATTCTAATTCATTCGTACGATCCATTCTAATTCATTCGTACGATCCATTCTAATTCATTCGTACGATCCATTCTAATTCATTCGCACAATCTATTCTAATTCATTCGTACGATCCATTCTAATTCATTCGCACGATCCATTCTAATTCATTCATACGATCCATTCTATTTCATTCGTACGATCCATTCTAATTCATTCGTACGATCCATTCTAATTCATTCGTACAATTCATTCTAATTCAATCCATTCTAATTCATTCGTACGATCCATTCTTACTCATTCGTACGATCCATTCTAATTCATTCGCACGAATGAATCCATTCTAATTCATTCGTATGATCCATTCTAATTCATTCGCATGAATGAATCCATTCTAATTCATTCGTACGATCCATTCTAATTCATTCATATGATCCATTCTAATTCATTGTATGATCCATTCTAATTCACTCGCACGAATGTATCCATTCTAATTCATTCGTACGATCATTCTAATTCATTCGCACAATCTATTCTAATTCATTCATACGATCTATTCTAATTTATTCGCACGATCCATTCTAATTCATTCATACGATCCATTCTAATTCGTAGAATGGATCGTACGAATGAATTAGAATGGATACATTCGTGCGAATGAATTAGAATGGATTGTACGAATAAATTAGAATGGATCGTACGAATGAATTAGAATATGGATCGTACGAAGGAATTAGAATGGATCGTACGAATGAATTAGAATGGATACATTCGTGCGAAAGAATTAGAATAGATCGTATGAATGAATTAGAATGGATCGTACGAAGGAATTAGAATAGATCACACGAAGAAATTAGAATGGATCGTACGAATGAATTAGAATGGATCGTATGAATGAATTAGAATGGATCGTGCGAATGAATTAAAATGGATCGTACGAAGGAATTAGAATGGATCATGCGAATGAATTAGAATAGATCATACGAATGAATTAGAATGGATCGTACGAATGAATTAGAATGGATACATTCGTGCAAAAGAATTAGAATGGATTGTATGAATGAATTAGAATGGATCGTTTGAGTGAATGCGAATGGATCGTGCGAATGAATTAGAATGGATTGTAAGAATGAATTTGAATGGATCGTACGAATGAATTAGAATGGATACATTCGTGCGAATCCATTCGAATGAATTAGAATGGATCATATGAATGAATTAGAATGGATCGTATGAATGAATTAGAATGGATCGTGCGAATGAATTAGAATGGATCATACGAAGGAATTAGAATGGATCATACGAATGGATTGTACGAATGAAATAGAATAGATCGTACGAATGAATTAGAATGGATCGTATGAATGAATTAGAATGGATCGTACGAATGAATTAGAATAGATTGTGCGAATGAATAAGAATAAATCGTACGAATGAATTAGAATGGATCGTACGAATGAATTAGAATGGATCGTATGAATGAATTAGAATGGATCGTGCGAATTCATTCGCACAATCTATTCTAATTCATTCGAACGATCCATTCTAATTCATTCGTACGATCCATTCTAATTCATTCGTACGATCTATTCTATTTCATTCGTACAATCCATTCTTACTCAATCGTATGATCTATTCTAATCCATTCGCACAATCTATTCTAATTCATTCGTACGATCCATTCTATTTCATTTGCACGAAGGTATCCATTCTAATTCATACAATCCATTCTAATTCATTCATACGATCCAATCTAATTCATTCATATGATCCATTCTAATTCATTCGCACGAATGTATCCATTCTAATTCATTCGCACGTTCCATTCTAATTCATTCATACAATCCATTCTAATTCATTCGTACGATCCATTCTAATTCATTTGTACGAATGTATCCACTCTAATTCATTCAATGTATCCACTCTAATTCATTCATAGGATCCATTCTAATTCCTTCGTACGATCCATTCTATTTCATTCGTATGGTCAATTCTATTTCATTCATATAATCCATTCTAATTCATTCGCACGATCCATTCTAATTCATTCATACGATCCATTCTAATTCATTCGTATGATCCATTCTAATTCATTCGTTCGATCCATTCTAATTTATTCGCACGATCCATTCTAATTCATTCATACGATCCATTCTTACTCATTCGTACGATCCATTCTAATTCATTCGCACGATCCATTCTAAATCATTCATACGATCCATTCTTACTCATTCGTACGATCCATTCTAATTCATTCACACGATCCATTCTAATTCATCCGTACGATCCATTCTGTTTCATTCGTACGATCCATTCTTACTCATTCGTACGATCCATTTTAATTCATTCGCACGAATGTATCCATTCTAATTCATTCGTACGATCCATTCTAATTCATTCATACGATCCATTCTAATTCTACGATCCATTCTTACTCATTCGTATTATCCATTTTAATTCATTCACACGAATGTATCAACTCTAATTCATTCGTATGATCCATTCTAATTCATTCGCACGAATGTATCCATTCTAATTCATTCGTACGATCCATTCTAATTCATTCGCACGATCCATTCTAATTCATTCATACAATCCATTCTAATTCTTTTGCACGAATGTATCCATTCTAATTCATTCGTTCGATCCATTCTAATTCATTCGTACGATCCATTCTAATTCATTCGCACGATCCATTCTAATTCATTCATACGATCCATTCTAATTCATTCGTACGATCCCTTCTAATTCATTCGTACGATCCATTCTAATTCATTCGCACAATCTAGTCTAAATCATTCGCACGATCCATTCTAATTCATTCGCACGATCCATTCTAATTCATTCATACGATCCATTCTATTTCATTCGTACGATCCATTCTTACTCATTCGTACGATCCATTCTTACTCATTCGTACGATCGATTCTAATTCATTCGCACGATCAATTCTAATTCATTAATACGATCCAATCTAATTCATTCATACGATCTATTCTAATTCATTCGCACGAATATATCCTTTCTAATTCATTCGTACGATCCATTCTAATTTATTCGCACAATCTATTCTAATTCATTAGTATGATCCATTCTAATTCATTCGTACAATCCATTCTAATTCATTAGCACGATCCAAATTCATTTATCCGTACGATCCATTCTTATCGCACGATCCATTCTAATTCATTCGCACGATCAATTCTTCATTCTAATTCCTTCGTACGATCCATTCTAATTCCTTCGTATCCATTCTAATTCACTCATACAATCCATTCTAATCCATTCATACGATCCATTCTAATTCATTCGCATGAATGTATCCATTCTAATTCATTCGTACGATCCATTCTAATTCATTCGCACAATCTATTCTAATTCATTCATACGATCCATCCTAATTCATTCGCACAAATGTATCCATTCTAATTCATTCGTACAATCCATTCTATTTCATTCGTACGATCCATTCTTACTCATTCGTACGATCCATTCGTATCTATTCTAATTCATTCGTACGATCCATTCTAATTCATTAATACGATCCAATCTAATTCATTCATACGATCCATTCTAATTCATTCGTACGATCCATTCTAATTCATTCGCACGATCCATTCTAATTCATTCGCACGATCCATTCTAATTCATTCATACGATCCATTCTAATTCATTCGTACGATCCATTCTAATTCATTCGTACGATCCATTCTAATTCATTCGCACGAATGTATCCATTCTAATTCATTCGTATGATCCATTCTAATTCATTCACACGATCCATTCTAATTCATTCATACAATCCATTCTATTTCTTTTGCACGAATGTATCTATTCTAATTCATTCATACGATCCATTCTTTTTCATTCGTACGATCCATTCTAATTCATTCGTACAATCCATTCTAATTCATTCGCACGATCTATTCGAATTCATTCGCACGAATGTATGCACTCTAATTCATTCATACGATCCATTCTAATTCCTTCGTACGATCCATTCTATTTCATTCGTATGATCCATTCTATTTCATTCATATAATCCATTCTAATTCATTCGCACGATCCATTCTAATTCATTCATACGATCCATTCTAATTCATTCGTATGATCCATTCTAATTCATTTGTTCGATCCATTCTAATTTATTCGCACGATCCATTCTAATTCATTCATACGATCCATTCTTACTCATTCGTACGATCCATTCTAATTCATTCACACGATCCATTCTAATTCATCCGTACGATCCATTCTATTTCATTCGTACGATCCATTCTTACTCATTCGTACGATCCGTTCTAATTCATTCGCACAAATGTATCCATTCTAATTCATTCGTACGATCCATTCTAATTCCTTCGTACAAACCATTCTAATTCCTGCGTACGATCCATTCTAATTCCTTTGTACGAATGAGTAAGAATGTATCGTACGAATGAGTAAGAATGGATCGTACGAATGAAATAGAATGGATTGTACGAATGAATTAGAATGGATACATTCGTGCGAATGAATTAGGATGGATCGGATGAATGAATTAGAATAGATTGTGCGAATGAATTAGAATGGATCGTACGAATGAATTAGAATGGATACATTCATGCGAATGAATTAGAATGGATCGTATGAATGAATTAGAATGGATCGTACGAATGAATTAGAATGGATACATTCGTGGGAATGATTTAGAATGGATCGTACGAATGAATTAGAATAGATTGTGCGAAGGAATTAGAATGGATCGTATGAATTAGAATTGATCGTACGAATGAATTAGAATGGATCATACGAAGGATTTAGAATGGATCGTATGAATGAATTAGAATGGATCGTACGAATGAATTAGAATGGATACATTCATGCGAATGAATTAGAATGGATCATACGAAGGAATTTGAATGGATCGTACGAATGAATTAGAATGGATCGTACGAATGAATTAGAATGGATACATTCGTGCGAATGAATTAGAATGGATCATACGAAGGAATTAGAATGGATCGTACGAATGAATTAGAATGGATCGTACGAATGAATTAGAATGGATCGTACGAATGAATTAGATTGGATACATTCGTGCGAATGAATTAGAATGGATCATACGAATGAATTAGAGTTGATACATTCGTGTGAATGAATTAAAATGGATAATACGAATGAGTAAGAATGGATCGTAGAATTAGAATGGATCGTATGAATGAATTAGAATGGATACATACGAATGAATTAGAATGGATCGTATCAATGAATTAGAATGGATCGTTCGAATGAATTAGAATTGATCGTACGAATGAATTAGAATGGATCGTATGAATGAGTTAGAATGGATCGTAGTAATGAATTAGAATGGATCCTACGAATGAATTAGAATAGATTGTGCGAATGAATTAGAATGGATCTGGATCGTGTATCCATTCTAATTCATTCGTACGACCCATTCTAATTCTTTCGCACGATCCATTCTAATTCATTCGTACGATCTATTCTATTTCATTCATACAATCAATTCTAATTCATTCATACGATCCAATCTAATTCATTCATACGATCCATTCTAATTCATTCGTACGATCTATTCTATTTCATTCATACGATCCATTCTAATTCGTTTGTACGATCCTTTCTAATTCCTTCGTACGATCCATTCTATTTCATTCGTATGACCCATTCTAATTCATAAGTACCATCCATTCTAATTCATTCAAACGATCCATTCTAATTCATTCCTACGATCCATTCTAATTCATTCGCACGATCCATTCTAATTCATTCATACGATCCAATCTAATTTATTCATACGATCCATTCTAATTCATTCGCACAAATGTATCCATTCTAATTCATTCGCACGATCCATTCTAATTCATTCATACGATCCATTCTATTTCATTCGTACGATCCATTCTTACTCATTCGTACGATCCATTCTAATTCATTCGTACGATCCATTCTAATTCCTTCGTATGATCCATTCTAATTCATTCGTACGGTATGATTCATTCTAATTCAATCCATTCTAATTCATTCGTATGATCCATTCTAATTCATTCGTACGATCCATTCTAATTCATTCGTACGATTCATTCTAATTCAACCCATTCTAATTCATTCCTACGATCCATTCTTACTCATTCGTACGATCCATTCTAATTCATTCGCACGAATGAATCCATTCTAATTCATTCGTATGATCCATTCTAATTCATTCGCATGAATGTATCCATTCTAATTCATTCGTACGATATATTCTATCTCATTCGTACAATCCATTCTATATCATTCGTACGATCCATTCTAATTCATTCGCACGATCCATTCTAATTCATTCGCATGATCCATTCTAATTCATTCGTACGATCGATTCTAATTCATTCGCACGAATGTATCCATTCTAATTCATTCACACGAATGTATCCATTCTAATTCATTCGTACAATCCATTCTATTTCATTCGTACGATCCATTCTTACTCATTCGTACGATCCATTCGTATCCATTCTAATTCATTCGTACGATCTATTCTAATTCATTCGTACGATCCATTCTAATTCATTAATACGATCCAATCTAATTCTTTCGCACGAATGTATCCATTCTAATTCATTCGTACGATCCATTCTAATTCATTCGTACTATCCATTCTAATTCATTCGTACGATCTATATTCTAATTCATTCGCACGATCCATTCTAATTCATTCGCATAATCTATTCTAAATCATTCGTACGATCCATTCTAATTCATTCACACGATCCATTCTAATTCATTCATACGATCCATTCTATTTCATTCGTACGATCCATTCTTACTCATTCGTACGATCCATTCTAATTCAATTGCACGAAGGTATCCATTCTAATTCATTCATACTATCCATTCTAATCCCTTCGTACGAACCATTCTAATTCCTTCGTACGATCCATTCTAATTCCTTCGCACGATCCACACTAATTTATTCGCACAATCTATTCTAATTCATTCGTATGATCCACTCTAATTCATTCGCACGATCCATTCTAATTCAATCATACGATCCATTCTATTTCATTCGTACGATCCATTCTTACTCGTTCGTACGATCCATTCTAATTCATTTGCACGAAGGTATCCATTCTAATTCATTCGCACGATCGTACGAATGGATACATTCGTGCGAATGAATTAGCATGGATCGTATGAATGAATTAGATTGGATCGTATGCATGAATTAGAATGGATCGTGCGAATGAATTAGAATGGATCGTACGAATGAATTAGAATGGATCGTACGAGTGAATTAAATTGGATCGTACGAATGAATTAGAATGGATCGTACAAAGGAATTAGAATGGATCGTACGAAGGAATTAGAATGGATAGTACGCATGAATTAGAATGGATAGTACGAATGAATTAGAATGGATACCTTCGGGCAAATGAATTAGAATGGATCGTACGAATGAGTAAGAATGGATCGTACGAATGAAATAGAATGGATCGTACTAATGAATTAGAATAGATCGTACGAATGGATTAGAATGGATCATACGATTGAGTAAGAAAGGATTGTACGAATGAAATAGAATAGATCGTACGAATGAATTAGAATGGATCGTATGAATGAATTAGAATGGATCGTTCGAATGAATTAGAATAGATTGTGCGAATGAATTAGAATGGATCGTACGAATGAATTAGAATGGATCGTGCGAATAAGTTGGAATGGATCTTAGAATGGATCGTACGAATGAAATAGAATGGATCGTACGAATGAATTAGAATAGATTGTGCGAATGGATTAGAATGGATCATACGATTGAGTAAGAAAGGATTGTACGAATGAAATAGAATAGATCGTACGAATGAATTAGAATGGATCGTATGAATGAATTAGAATGGATCGTTCGAATGAATTAGAATAGATTGTGCGAATGAATTAGAATGGATCGTACGAATGAATTAGAATGGATCGTGCGAATAAATTAGAATGGATCGTATGAATGAATTAGAATGGATCGTGCGAATGAATTAGAATATGGATCGTACGAAGGAATTAGAATGGATCGTACGAATGAATTTGAATGTATCCTTTCTAATTCATTCGTACGATCTATTCTAATTCATTCGTACGATCCATTCTAATTCATTCGCACGATCCATTCTAATTCATTCGCACGATCCATTCTAATTCATTCATACAATCCATTCTAATTCTTTTGCACGAATGTATTCATTCTAATTCATTCGTACGATCCATTCTAATTCATTCGTACGATCCATTCTAATTCATTCGCACAATCCATTCTAATTCATTTACACTCATACGATCCATTCTAATTCATTCGCACGAATGAATCCTTTCTAATTCATTCGTACGATCCATTCTAATTCATTCGCACACTCTATTCTAATTCATTCGAACGATCCATTCTAAGTCATTCGTACGATCCATTCTAATTCATTCGTACGATCCATTCTAATTCAATCTATTCTAATTCATTCGTACGATCCATTCTTACTCATTCGTACGATCCAAATTCATTTATCCGTACGATCTACTCTATTTCATTCGTACGATCCATTCTTATCGCACGATCCATTCTAATTCATTCGTACGATCCATTCTCCATTCTAATGGATCGTACGAATGAATTAGAATGGATCGTATGAATGAATTAGATTGGATCGTATGAATGAATTAGAATGGATTGTACGAATGAAATAGAATAGATCGTACGAATGAATTAGAATGAAATAGAATGGATCGTATGAATGAATTAGAATGGATCGTGCGAATGAATTAAAATGGATCGTACGAATGAATTAGAATGGATCGTAGTAATGAATTAGAATGGATCCTACGAATGAATTAGAATAGATTGTGCGAATGAATTAGAATGGATCTGGATCGTGTATCCATTCTAATTCATTCGTACGACCCATTCTAATTCATTCGCACGATCCATTCTAATTCATTCGTACGATCTATTCTAATCCATTCTCCAATCTAATGGATCGTACGAATGAATTAGAAAGGATCGTATGAATGAATTAGATTGGATCGTATGAATGAATTAGAATGGATTGTACGAATGAAATAGAATAGATCGTACGAATGAATTAGAATGGATCATACGAATGAATTAGAATGGATCGTATGAATGAATTAGATTGGATCGTATGAATGAATTAGAATGGATTGTACGAATGAAATAGAATAGATCGTACGAATGAATTAGAATGGATCCTACAAATGAATTAGAATAGATTGTGCGAGTGAATTAGAATGTATCATACGAATGAATTAGAATGGATTCATTCGTGCGAATGAATTAGAATGGATCGTACGAATGAGTAAGAATGGATCGTATGAATGAATTAGAATGGATTGATTTAGAATGAATCGTACGAATGAATTAGAATGGATCGTACGAATGAATTAGAATGGATTGAATTAGAATGAATCGTACGAATGAATTAGAATGAATCATACCGTACTAATGAATTAGAATGGATCATACGAAGGAATTAGAATGGATCGTGCGAATAAATTAGAATGGATCGTATGAATGAATTAGAATAGATTGTGCGAATGAATTAGAATGGATCGTACGAATGAATTAGTATGGATACATTCGTGCGAATGAATTAGAATGGATCGTATGAATGAATTAGAATCGATCGTACAAATGAATTAGAATGGATCGTACGAAGGAATTAGAATGGATAGTACGAATGAATTAGAATGGATACCTTCGTGCAAATGAATTAGAATGGATCGTACGAATGAGTAAGAATGGATCGTACGAATGAAATAGAATGGATCGTATGAATGAATTAGAATGGATCATGCGAATGAATTAGAATGGATCGTTCGAATGAATTAGAATAGATTGTGCGAATGAATTAGAATGAATCATACGAATGAATTAGAATGGATCGTGCGTATAAATTAGAATGGATCGTATGAATGAATTAGAATGGATCGTGTGAATGAATTAGAATATGGATCGTACGAAGGAATTAGAATGGATCGTACGAATGAATTCGAATGTATCCTTTCTAATTCATTCGTACGATCCATTCTAATTCTTTCGTATGATTCATTCTAATTCATTCGTACGATCCATTTTAATTCATTCGCACGATCCATTCTAATTCATTCGTACGATCCAATCTAATTCATTCGTACTATCCATTCTAATTCCTTCGTACGATCCATTCTAATTCCTTCGTACGATCCATTCTAATTCATTCGTACGATCCATTCTAATTCCGTCGTATGATCCATTCTAATTCATTCGTACGGTATGATTCATTCTAATTCATTCGTACGATTCATTCTAATTCAATCCATTCTAATTCATTCGTACGATCCATTCTAATTCATTCGTACGATCCATTCTAATTCATTCGTACGATCCATTCTAATTCAATCCATTCTAATTCATTTGTACGATCCTATCTTACTCATTCGTACGATCCATTCTAATTCATTCGCACGAATGAATCCATTCTAATTCATTCGTACTATCCATTCTAATTCCTTCGTACGATCCATTCTAATTCATTCGTACGATACATTCTAATTCCTTCGTATGATCCATTCTAATTCATTCGTATGGTATGATTCATTCTTATTCATTCGTACGATTCATTCTAATTCAATCCATTCTAATTCATTCGTACGATCCATTCTAATTTCTTCGTATGATCTATTCTAATTCCTTCGTACGATCCATTCTATTTCATTCGTACGATCCATTCTAATTCATTCGTACGATCCATTCTAATTCATTCGTACGATCCATTCTAATCCATTCGTACGATTCATTCTAATTTAATCCATTCTAATTCATTCGTACGATCCATTCTTACTCATTCGTACGATCCATTCTAATTCATTCGCACGATCCATTCTAATTCATTCGTACGATCTATTCTATTTCATTCGTACAATCCATTCTAATTCATTCATACGATCCAATCTAATTCATTCATACGATCCATTCTAATTCAATTGTACGATCTATTCTATTTTATTCATACGATCCATTCTAATTCGTTTGTACGATCCTTTCTAATTCCTTCGTACGATCCATTCTATTTTATTCGTATGACCCATTCTAATTCATAAGTACGATCCATTCTAATTCATTCAAACGATCCACTCTAATTCATTCATACGATCCATTCTAATTCATTCGCACGAATGTATCCATTCCAATTCATTCGTACGATCCAATCTATTTCATTCGTACGATCCATTCTAATTTATTCGTACGATTCATTCTAATTCAATCCATTCTAATTCATTCGTACGATCCATTCTAATTCATTCGCACGATCCATTCTAATTCATTCGTACGATCCATTCTAATTCATTCGTACGATCCATTCTAATTCATTCGTATGATCCATTCTAATTCATTCGCATAATCTATTCTAATTCATTCGTACGATCCATTCTAATTCATTCGCACGATCCATTCTAATTCATTCATACGATCCATTCTATTTCATTCGTACGATCCATTCTTACTCATTCATACAATCCATTCTATTTCTTTTGCACGAATGTATCCATTCTAATTAGAATGGATCGTATTAATGAATTAGAATGGATCGTGCGAATGAATTAGAATGGATTAGAATGGATCGTACGAAGGAATTAGAATGGATCATACGAAGGAATTAGAATAGATCATACGAAGAAATTAGAATGGATCGTACGAATGAATTAGAATGGATCATATGAATGAATTAGAATAGATCATGCGAATGAATTAAAATGGATCGTATGAATGAATTAGAATGGATCATGCTAATGAATTAGAATGGATCATGCTAATGAATTAGAATGGATCGTACGAATGAATTAGATTGGATCGTACGAATGAAATAGAATGGATCGTGCGAATGAATTAGAATGGATCGTACGAATGAATTAGAATGGATCGTACGAAGGAATTAGAATGGATCGTACGAATGAATTAGAAAGGATACATTCGAATTCATTCGTACTATCCATTCTAATTCCTTCGTACGATCCATATTCTAATTCATTCGCACGATCCATTCAAATTCATTCATACGATCCATTCTAATTTATTCGCACGATCCATTCTAATTCATTCGCACAATCTATTCTAATTCATTCATACGATCCATTCTAATTTATTCGCATGATCCATTCTAATTCATTCATACGATCCATTCTAATTCATTTGTACGAATGTATCCATTATAATTCATTCGTACGATCCATTCTAATTCATTTGTACGAATGTATCCACTCTAATTCATTCATACGATCCATTCTAATTCATTCGCACGAATAAATCCATTCTAATTCATTCGTACAATCCATTCTATTTCATTCGTACGATCCATTCTTACTCATTCGTAAGATCCATTCTAATTCATTGGCACGAATGTATCTATTCTAATTCATTCGTACGATCCATTCTAATTCATTCGAGCGATCCATTCTAATTCATTCATACGATCCATTCTATTTCATTCATACGATCCATTCTAATTCATTCGCACGATCCATTCTAATTCATTCATACGATCCATTCTAATTCATTCGTATGTATCCATTCTAATTCATTCATACGATCCATTCTAATTCTACGATCCATTCTTACTCATTCGTATTATCCATTTTAATTCATTCACACGAATGTATCAACTCTAATTCATTCGTATGATCCATTCTAATTCATTCGCACGAATGTATCCATTCTAATTCATTCGTACGATCCATTCTAATTCATTTGTACGATCCATTCTAATTCATTCGTACGATCCATTCTAATTCATTCGCACGAATGTATCCATTCTAATTCATTCGTACGATCCATTCTAATTCATTCGCACGATCCATTCTAATTCATTCAAACGATCCATTCTATTTCATTCGTACGATCCATTCTTACTCATTCGTACGATCCATTCTAATTCATTCGTACAATCTATACGTTCCATTCTAATTCATTTGCACGATCCATTCTATTTCATTCATACAATCCATTCTTACTCAATCGTACGAATGAATTAGAGTAGATTGTGCGAATGAATTAGAATGGATCGTACGAATGAATTAGAATGGATCGTACAAATGAGTAAGAATGGATCGTACGAATGAATTAGAATGGATTGAATTAGAATGAATCGTACGAATGAATTAGAATGGATCATACGAACGAATTAGAATGGATCGTACGAATGAATTAGAATGGATCGTGCGAATGAATTAGAATAGATCGTACGAATGAATTAGAATGGATCGTACGAATGAATTAGAATGGATCGTGCGAATGAATTAGAATTGATCGTACGAATGAATTAGAATAGATTGTGCGAATGAATTAAAATGATTCATATAAATGAATTAGAATGGATCGTATGAATGAATTAGAATGGATCGTGCGAATGAATTAAAATGGATCGTATGAAAGAAATAGAATGGATCGTATGAATTAGAATGGATCGTACGAATGAAATAGAATGGATCATACGAATGAATTAGAATAGATTGTGCGAATGGATTAGAATGGATCATACAATTGAGTAAGAAAGGATTGTACGAATGAAATAGAATAGATCGTACTAATGAATTAGAATGGATCGTATGAATGAATTAGAATGGATCGTTCGAATGAATTAGAATAGATTGTGCGAATGAATTAGAATGGATCGTACGAATGAATTAGAATGGATCGTGCGAATAAATTAGAATGGATCTTAGAATGGATTGTACGAATGAAATAGAATGGATCGTACGAATGAATTAGAATAGATTGTGCGAATGGATTAGAATGGATCATACGATTGAGTAAGAAAGGATTGTACGAATGAAATAGAATAGATCGTACGAATGAATTAGAATGGATCGTATGAATGAATTAGAATGGATCGTTCGAATAAATTAGAATGGATCGTACGAATGAATTAGAATGGATCGTGCGAATAAATTAGAATGGATCGTACGAATGAATTAGAATGGATCGTACAAAGGAATTAGAATGGATCGTACGAAGGAATTAGAATGGATAGTACGAATGAATTAGAATGGATAGTACGAATGAATTAGAATGGATACCTTCGTGCAAATGAATTAGAATGGATCGTACGAATGAGTAAGAATGGATCGTACGAATGAAATAGAATGGATCGTACTAATGAATTAGAATGGATCGTACGAATGGATTAGAATGGATCATACGATTGAGTAAGAAAGGATTGTACGAATGAAATAGAATAGATCGTACGAATGAATTAGAATGGATCATATGAATGAATTAGAATGGATCGTTCGAATGAATTAGAATAGATTGTGCGAATGAATTAGAATGGATCGTACGAATGAATTAGAATGGATCGTGCGAATAAATTAGAATGGATCTTAGAATGGATCGTACGAATGAAATAGAATGGATCGTACGAATGAATTACAATAGATTGTGCGAAAGGATTAGAATGGATCATACGATTGAGTAAGAAAGGATTGTACGAATGAAATAGAATAGATCGTACGAATGAATTAGAATGGATCGTATGAATGAATTAGAATGGATCGTTCGAATGAATTAGAATAGATTGTGCGAATGAATTAGAATGGATCGTACGAATGAATTAGAATGGATCGTGCGAATAAATTAGAATGGATCGTATGAATGAATTAGAATGGATCATGCGAATGAATTAGAATATGGATCGTACGAAGGAATTAGAATGGATCGTACGAATGAATTCGAATGTATCCTTTCTAATTCATTCGTACGATCAATTCTAATTCATTCGTACGATCCATTCTAATTCATTCGTACGATCCATTCTAATTCATTCACACAATCCATTCTAATTCATTCGCACGATCCATTCTAATTCATTCATACAATCCATTCGAATTCTTTTGCACGAATGTATCCATTCTAATTCATTCGTACGATCCATTCTAATTCATTCGTACGATCCATTCTAATTCATTCGCACAATCCATTCTAATTCATTCACACTCATACGATCCATTCTAATTCATTCGCACGAATGTGTCCTTGCTAATTCATTCGTACGATCCATTCTAATTCATTCGTACAATCTATTCTAATTCATTCGAACGATCCATTCTAAGTCATTCGTACGATCCATTCTAATTTATTCGTCCGATCCATTCTAATTCAATCCATTCTAATTCATTCGTACGATCCATTCTTACTCATTCGTACGATCCAAATTCATTTATCCGTACGATCTATTCTATTTCATTCGTACGATCTATTCTTATCGCACGATCCATTCTACTTCATTCGCACGATCCATTCTCCATTCTAATGGATCGTACGAATGAATTAGAATGGATCGTACGAATAAAATAGATTGGATCGTATGAATGAATTAGAATGGATTGTACGAATGAAATAGAATAGATCGTACGAATGAATTAGAATGAAATAGAATGGATCGTATGAATGAATTAGAATGGATCGTGCGAATGAATTAGAATGGATCGTACGAATGAATTAGAATGGATAAGAGTAATGAATTAGAATGGATCCTATGAATGAATTAGAATAGATTATGCGAATGAATTAGAATGGATCTGGATCATGTATCCATTCTAATTCATTCGTACGACCCATTCTAATTCATTCGCACGATCCATTCTAATTCCTTCGTACGATCTATTCTAATCCATTCTCCATTCTAATGGATCGTACGAATGAATTAGAATGGATCGTATGAATGAATTAGATTGGATCATATGAATGAATTAGAATGGATTGTACGAATGAAATAGAATAGATCGTACGAATTAATTAGAATGGATCGTACGAATGAATTAGAATGGATCGTATGAATAAATTAGATTGGATCGTATGAATGAATTAGAATGGATTGTACGAATGAAATAGAATAGATCGTACGAATGAATTAGAATGGATCCTACGAATGAATTAGAATAGAGTGTGCGAATGAATTAGAATGGATCTGGATCGTGTATCCATTCTAATTCATTCGTACGACCCATTCTAATTCATTCGCACGATCCATTCTAATTCATTCGTACGATCTATTCTATTTCATTCGTACAATCCATTCTAATTCATGCATACGATCCAATCTAATTCATTCATACGATCCATTCTAATTCATTCGAACGATCCATTCTAATTCATTCGTACGATCTATTCTATTTCATTCGTACAATCCATTCTAATTCATTCATACGATCCAATCTAATTCATTCATACGATCCATTCTAATTCATTCGTACGATCCATTAGAATGGAGAATGGATTAGAATAGATCGTACGAATGAATTAGAATGGATCGTGCGAATGAATTAGAATGGGTCGTACGAATGAATTAGAATGGATACACGATCCAGATCCATTCTAATTCATTCGCACAATCTATTCTAATTCATTCGTAGGATCCATTCTAATTCATTACTACGATCCATTCTAATTCATTCGTACGATCCATTCTAATTCATTCATATGATCCATTCTAATTTTACTATCCATTCTTACTCATTCGTATTATTCATTTTAATTCATTCACACGAATGTATCAACTCTAATTCATTCGTATGATCCATTCTAATTCATTCGCACGAATGTATCCATTCTAATTCATTCGTACGATCCATTCTAATTCATTCGTACGATCCATTCTAATTCATTCGTACGATCCATTCTAATTCCTTCGTATGATCCATTCTGATTCATTCGCACGAATGTATCCATTCTAATTCATTCGTACGATCCATTCTAATTCATTCGCACGATCCATTCTAATTCATTCATATGATCCATTCTATTTCATTCGTACGATCCATTCTTACTCATTCATACGATCCATTCTAGTTCATTCGTACGATCCATTCTAATTCATTAGCACGATCCAAATTCATTTATCTGTACGATCCATTCTTATCGCACGATCCATTCTAATTCATTCGCACGATCCATTCTCCATTCTAATTCCTTCGTACGATCCATTCTAATTCCTTCGTATCCATTCTAGTTCACTCATACGATCCATTCTAATTCATTCATACGATCCATTCTAATTCATTCGCACAATCTATTCTAATTCATTCATACGATCCATTCTAATTTATTCGCACGATCCATTCTAATTCATTCGTATGATCCATTCTAATTCATTCATATGATCCATTCTAATTCATTCGCACGATCCATTCTAATTCATTCGTATGATCCATTCTAATTCATTCGTATGATCCAATCTAATACATTCGTACGATCCATTCTAATTCATTCGCACGATCCATTCTAATTCATTCATACGATCCATTCTAATTCATTCGCACGAATGTATCCATTCTAATTCATTCGTACGATCCATTCTAATTCATTCGCACGATCCATTCTAATTCATTCATACGATCCATTATATTTCATTCGTACGATCCATTCTTACTCATTCGTACGATCCATTCTAATTCATTTGCACGAAGGTATCCATTCTAATTCATTCGTACTATCCATTCTAATTCCTTCGTACGATCCATTCTAATTCCTTAGAATGGATCATACGAATGAATTAGAATGGATCGTACGAATGAATTAGAATGGATTGAATTAGAATGAATCGTACGAATGAATTAGAATGGATCATACGAAGGAATTAGAATGGATCGTACGAATGAATTAGAATGGATCGTACGAATGAATTAGAATGGATCGTACGAAGGAATTAGAATGGATCGTACGAAGGAATTAGAATGGATAGTACGAATGAATTAGAATGGATACCTTCGTGCAAATGAATTAGAATGGACGTATGAATGAGTAAGAATGGATCGTACGAATGAAATAGAATGGATCGTATGAATGAATTAGAATGGATCGTGCGAATGAATTAGAATGGATCGTACGAATGAATTAGAATGGATACATTCGTACAAAAGAATTAGAATGGATTGTATGAATGAATTAGAATGGATCGTTTGAGTGAATGCGAATGGATCGTGCGAATGAATTAGAATGGATTGTACGAATGAATTAGAATAGATTGTGCGAATGAATTAGAATGGATCGTACTAATGAAATAGAATGGATCGTACGGATAAATTAGAATGGATTGTGCGAATGGATTAGAATGGATCATACGATTGAGTAAGAATGGATTGTACGAATGAAATAGAATGGATCGTACGAATGAAATAGAATGGATTGTACGAATGAATTAGAATGGATACATTCGTGCGAATGAATTAGGATGGATCATATGAATGAATTAGAATAGATTGTGCGAATGAATTAGAATGGATCGTACGAATGAATTAGAATGGATACATTCATGCGAATGAATTAGAATGGATCGTATGAATGAATTAGAATGGTTCGTATGAGTGAATTAGAATGGATACGAAGGAATTAGAATGGATCGTACGAATGAATTAGAATGGATACATTCGTGCGAATGAATTAGAATGGATCGTATGAATGAATTAGAATCGATCGTACGAATGAATTAGAATGGATCATGCGAATGAATTAGAATGGATCGTGCGAATGAATTAGAATGGATCGTAGAGTGAAATAGAATGGATTGTACGAATGAGATAGAATGGATCGTACGAATGAATTAGAATGGATAATTCATGTGAATGAATTAGAATGGATCATACGAATGAATTAGAATGGATTCATTCGTGCGAATGAATTAGAATGGATCGTACGAATGAGTAAGAATGGATCGTACGAATAAATTAGAATGGATTGAATTAGAATAGATTGTGCGAATGAATTGGAATGGATCGTACGAATGAATTAGAATGGATACATTCGTGCAAAAGAATTAGAATGGATTGTATGAATGAATTAGAATGGATCATGCGAATGAATTAGAATGGATCGTGCGAATGAATTAGAATGGATCGTACGAATGAATTAGAATGGATCGTATGAATGAATTAGAATGGATCGTACGAATTAATTAGAAAGGATACATTCGAATTCATTCGTACGATCCATTCTAATTCATTCGTACGATCTATATTCTAATTCATTCGCACGATCCATTCTAATTCATTCATACGATCCATTCTAATTTATTTGCACGATCCATTCTAATTCATTCGTACGATCCATTCTAATTCATTCGCACAATCTATTCTAATTCACACAAACGATCCATTCTAATTCATTCATATGATCCATTCTAATTCATTCGCACGAATGTATCCATTCTATTTCATTCGTACGATCCATTCTAATTCATTTAAACGAATGTATCCACTCTAATTCATTCATACGATCCATTCTAATTCATTCGCACGAATGTATCAATGGATCGTACGAATGAATTAGAATGGATTGAATTAGAATGAATCGTACGAATGAATTAGAATGGATCGTGCGAATGAATTAGAATGGATTGTACGAATGAATTAGAATGGATCGTATGAATGAATTAGATTGGATCGTATGAATGAATTAGAATGGATCGTGCGAATGAATTAGAATGGATCGTACGAATGAATTAGAATGGATAGTTTGAATGAATTAGAATGGATCGTACTTATGAATTAGAATGGGTCATACGAATGAAATAGAATGGATCGTACGAAGAAATTAGAAAGGATCGTACAAACGAATTAGAATGGATCGTATGATTGAAATAGAATAGATCATACGAATGAATTAGAATGGATCGTATGAATGAATTAGATTGGATCGTATGAATGAATTAGAATGGATTGTACGAAAGAAATAGATTAGATCATACGAATGAATTAGAATGGATCGTGCGAATGAATTAGAATGGGTCGTACGAATGAATTAGAATGGATACACGATCCAGATCCTTTCTAATTCATTCGCACAATCTATTCTAATTCATTCGTAGGATCCATTCTAATTCATTACTACGATCCATTCTAATTCATTCATACGATCCATTCTAATTCATTCGTACGATCCATTCTAATTCATTCGCACGATCCATTCTAATTCATTCATACGATCCATTCTAATTCATTCGTACGATCTATTCTATTTCATTCGTACAATCCATTCTTACTCAATCGTATGATCCATTCTAATCCATTAGCACAATCTATTCTAATTCATTCGTACGATCCATTCTATTTCATTCGTACGATCCATTCTAATTCATACGATCCATTCTATTTCATTCATACGATCCATTTTAATTCATTCGCACGATCCATTCTAATTCATTCATACGATCCATTCTTACTCATTCGTACGATCCATTCTAATTCATTCGCACGATCCATTCTAATTCATCCGTACGATCCATTCTATTTCATTCGTACGATCCATTCTAATTCATTCGCACAATCTATTCTAATTCATTCGTATGATCCATTCTAATTCATTCGCACGATCCATTCTAATTCATTCATATAATCCATTCTATTTCATTCGTACGATCCATTCTTACTCATTCGTACGATCCATTCTAATTCATTTGCACGAAGGTATCCATTCTAATTCATTCGTACTATCCATTCTAATTCCTTCGTACGATCCATTCTAATTCATTCGTACGATCCATTCTAATTCATTCGTACGATCCATTCTAATTCATTCGTACGATCCATTCTAATTCATTCGTACGGTATGATTCATTCTAATTCATTCGTACGATTCATTCTAATTCAATCCATTTTAATTCATTCGTACGATCCATTCTAATTCATTCGTACAATCCATTCTAATTCATTCGTACGATTCATTCTAATTCAATCCATTCTAATTCATTCGTACGATCCATTCTTACTCATTCGTACGATCCATTCTAATTCATTCGCACGAATAAATCCATTCTAATTCATTCGTATAATCTATTCTAATTCATTCGCATGAATGTATCCATTCTAATTCATTCGTATGATCCATTCTATCTCATTCGTACAATCCATTCTATTTCATTCGTACGATCCATTCTAATTCATTCGCACGATCCATTCTAATTCATTCGCATGATCCATTCTAATTCATTCGTACGATCGATTCTAATTCATTCATACGATCCATTCTAATTCATTCGCACGAATGTATCCATTCTACTTCATTCGTACGATCCATTCTAATTCATTCGCACAATCTATTCAAATTCATTTATACGATCCATTCTAATTTATTCGCACGATCCATTCTAATTCATTCATACGATCCATTCTAATTCATTCATATGATCCATTATAATTCATTCGCACGATCCATTCTTACTCATTCGTACGATCCATTCTAATTCATTCGCACTATCCATTCTAATTCATTAATACGATCCATTCTAATTCATTCGCACGATCCATTCTAATTCATTCACACTCATACGATCAATTCTAATTCATTCGCACGAATGTATCCTTTCTAATTCATTCGTACGATCCATTCTTATTCATTCGCACAATCTATTTTAATTCATTCGAACGATCCATTCTAATTCATTCGTGCGATCCATTCTAATTCATTCGTACGATCCATTCTAATTCATTCGCACGATCCATTCTAATTCATTCGCACGATCCATTCTAATTCATTCGTACGATCCATTCTAATTCAGTTATACGATCCAATCTAATTCATTCATACGATCCATTCTAATTCTTTCGCACGAATGTATCCATTCTAATTCATTCGTACGATCCATTCTAATTCATTAGCACGAAAAAACACGATCCACTCACATACGAATAAATTAGAATGAATTAGAATGGATCGTATGAATGAATTAGAATGGATCGTGCGAATGAATTAGAATGGATCGTGCGAATGAATTAGAATATGGATCGTACGAAAGAATTAGAATGGATCGTACGAATGAATTCGAATGTATCCTTTCTAATTCATTCGTACGATCCATTCTAATTCCTTCGTACGATCCATTCTAATTCATTCGTATGATCCATTCTAATTCATTCGCACGATCCATTCTAATTCATTCGTACGATCCATTCTATTTCATTCATACGATCCATTCTAATTCATTCATACGATCTATTCTAATTCTTTCGCACGAATGTATCCATTCTAATTCATTCGCACGATCCATTCTAATTCATTCATACGATCCATTCTAATTCTTTTGCACGAATGTATCCATTCTAATTCATTCGTTCGATCCATTCTAATTCATTCGTACGATCCATTTTAATTCATTCGCACGATCCATTCTAATTCATGCATACGATCCAATCTAATTCATTCATACGATCCATTCTAATTCATTTGCACGAATGAATCCATTCTAATTCATTTGCACGAATGAATCCATTCTAATGATCCAGAATGGATACATGATCCAGATCCATTCTAATTCATTCGCACAATCTGTTCTAATTCATTCGTAGGATCCATTCTAATTCATTACTACGATCCATTCTAATTCATTCATACGATCCATTCTAATTCATTCGTACGATCCATTCTAATTCATTCGCACGATCCATTCTAATTCATTCATACGATCCATTCTAATTCATTCGTACGATCTATTCTATTTCATTCGTACAATCTATTCTTACTCAATCGTATGATCCATTCTAATCCATTCGCACAATCTATTCTAATTCATTCGTACGATCCATTCTATTTCATTCGTACGATCCATTCTAATTCATACGATCCATTCTATTTCATTCATTCGATCCATTTTAATTCATTCGCACGATCCATTCTAATTCATTCATACGATCCATTCTTACTCATTCGTACGATCCATTCTAATTCATTCGCACGATCCATTCTAATTCATCCGTTCGATCCATTCTATTTCATTCGTACGATCCATTCTAATTCATTCGCACAATCTATTCTAATTCATTCGTACGATCCATTCTAATTCATTCGCACGATCCATTCTAATTCATTCATACGATCCATTCTATTTCATTCGTACGATCCATTTTTACTCATTCGTACGATCCATTCTAATTCATTTGCACGAAGGTATCCATTCAAATTCATTCGTACTATCTATTCTAATTCCTTCGTACGATCCATTATAATTCCTTCGTACGATCCATTCTAATTCATTCGTACGATCCATTCTAATTCATTCGTACGATCCATTCTAATTCCTTCGTATGATCCATTCTAATTCATTCGTACGGTATGATTCATTCTAATTCATTCGTACGATTCATTCTAATTCAATCCATTCTAATTCATTCGTACGATCCATTCTAATTCATTCTTACGATCCATTCTAATTCATTCGTACGATTCATTCTAATTCAATTCATTCTAATTCATTCGTACGATCCATTCTTACTCATTCGTACGATCCATTCTAATTCATTCGCACGAATGAATCCATTCTAATTCATTCGTATGATCCATTCTAATTCATTCGCATGAATGTATCCATTCTAATTCATTCGTACGATCCATTCTATCTCATTCGTACAATCCATTCTATTTCATTCGTATGATCCATTCTAATTCATTCGCACGATCCATTCTAATTCATTCGCATGATCCATTCTAATTTATTCGTACGGTCGATTCTAATTCATTCATACGATCCATTCTAGTTCATTCGCACGAATGTATCCATTCTAATTCATTCGTACGATCCATTCTAATTCATTCGCACAATCTATTCTAATTCATTCATACGATCCATTCTAATTTATTCGCACGATCCATTCTAATTCATTCATACGATCCATTCTAATTCATTCATATGATCCATTCTAATTCATTCGCACGATCCATTCTTACTCATTCGTACGATCCATTCTAATTCATTCGCACGATCCATTCTAATTCATTAATACGATCCATTCTAATTCATTCGCACGATCCATTCTAATTCATTCACACTCATACGATCCATTCTAATTCATTTGCACGAATGTATCCTTTCTAATTCATTCGTACGATCTACTCTAATTCATTCGCACAATCTATTCTAATTCATTCGAACGATCCATTCTAATTCATTCGTACGATCCATTCTAATTCATTCGTACGATCCATTCTAATTCATTCGCACGATCCATTCTAATTCATTCGCACGATCCATTCTAATTCATTAGCACGATCTATTCTAATTCATTCGTACGATCCATTCTAATTCATTTATACGATCCAATCTAATTAATTCATACGATCCATTCTAATTCTTTCGCACGAATGTATCCATTCTAATTCATTTGTACGATCCATTCTAATTCATTAGCATGAAAAAACACGATCCACTCACATACGAATAAATTAGAATGAATTAGAATGGATTGTGTGAATGAATTAGAATGGATCGTATGAATGAATTAGAATGGATCGTGCGAATGAATTAGAATGGATCGTACAAAGGAATTAGAATGGATCGTACGAATGAATTCGAATGTATCCTTTCTAATTCATTCGAACGATCCATTCTAATTCACTCGTACGATCCATTCTAATTCAGTCGTACGATCCATTCTAATTCATTCGCACGATCCATTCTAATTCATTCGTATGATCCATTCTATTTCATTCATACGATCCATTCTAATTCATTCATACGATCTATTCTAATTCTTTCGCACGAATGTATCCATTCTAATTCATTCGTACGATCCATTCTAATTCATTCGAACGATCCATTCTAATTCATTCATACAATCCATTCTAATTCTTTTGCACGAATGTATCCATTCTAATTCATTCGTTCGATCCATTCTAATTCATTCGTACGATCCATTCTAATTCATTCGCACGATCCATTCTAATTCATGCATACTATCCAATCTAATTCATTCATACGATCCATTCTAATTCATTCGCACGAATGTATCCATTCTAATTCATTCGTACATGTATGAATGAATTAGAATGGATCGTACGAATGAATTAGAGTTGATACATTCATGCGAATGAATTAGAATGGATCGTACGAATGAATTAGATTGGATCGTATGAATGAATTATAATGGATCATGCGAATGAATTAGAATTGATCATACGAATGAAGTAGAATGGATCGTACGAATGAATTAGAATGGATACATTCGTGCAAAAGAATTAGAATGGATTGTATGAATGATTTAGAATGGATCGTGCGAATGAATTAGAATGGATACATTCGTGCGAATAAATTAGAATGGATCGTATGAATGAATTAGATTGGATCGTATGAATGAATTAGAATGGATCCATTCGTGCAAAAGAATTAGAATGGATCGTACGAATGAATTAGAATGGATACATTCGTGCGAAAGAATTAGAATAGATCGTATGAATGAATTAGAATGGATCGTATGAATGAAATAGAATGGATCGTACGAATGAATTAGAATGGATCGTGCTAATGAATTAGAATGGATCGTACGAATGAATTAGAATAGATCGTACGAATGAATTAGAATGGATCGTGCGAATGAATTAGAATGGATCGTACGAATGAATTAGAATGGATCGTACGAATGAATTAGAATGGATCGTGCGAATGAATTAGAATGGATCGTACGAATGAAATAGAATGGATTCGCACGAATGTATCCATTCTAATTCATTCGCACAATCTATTCTAATTCATTCATACGATCCATCTAATTCATTCGCACGATCCATTCTAATTCATTCATACGATCCATTCTATTTCATTTGTACGATCCATTCTTACTCATTCGTACGATCCATTCTAATTCATTTGCACGAAGGTATCCATTCTAATTCATTCGTACTATCCATTCTAATTCCTTCGTACGATCCACTCTAATTCATTCGTACGATCCATTCTAATTCATTCGTACAATCCATTCTAATTCATTCGCACGATCCATTTGCATTCACTCAAACGATCCATTCTAATTCATTCATATGATCCATTCTAATTCATTCGCACGAATGTATCCATTCTAATTCATTCGTACGATCCATTCTAATTCATTTGTACGAATGTATCCACTCTAATTCATTCATACGATCCATTCTAATTCATTCGCACGAATGTATCCATTCCAATTCATTCGTACGACCCATTCTAATTCATAAGTACGATCCATTCTAATTCATTCAAACGATCCATTCTAATTCATTCGTACAATCCATTCTAATTCATTCGCACGATCCATTCTAATTCATTCATACGATCCAATCTAATTCATTCATACGATCTATTCTAATGAATTAGAAAGGATCGTACGAATGAATTAGAATGGATCGTACGAATGAATTAGATTGGATCGAATTAATGAATTAGAATGGATCGTACGAATAAATTGGAATAGATCGTACGAATGAATTAGAATGGATACATTCGTGCGAATCCATTCTATTTCATTCGTACGATCCATTCTAATTCATTCGCACGATCTATTCTAATTCATTCATACGATCCATTCTAATTCAATCGTATGATCCATTCTAATCCATTCGCACAATCTATTCTAATTCATTCGTATGATCCATTCTATTTCATTCATACGATCCATTCTAATTCATTCGCACGATCGTATGAATGAAATAGAATGGATCGTATAAATTAGAATGGATCGTACGAATGAAATAGAATGGATCGTACGAATGAATTAGAATAGATTATGCGAATGGATTAGAATGGATCATACGATTGAGTAAGAATGGATTGTACGAATGAAATAGAATAGATCGTACGAAAGAATTAGAATGGATCATGCTATTGAATTAGAATTGATGGTACGAATGAATTAGAATAGATTGTGCGAATGAATTAGAATGGATCGTACGAATGAATTGGAATGGATACATTCGTGCGAATGAATTAGAATGGATCGTATGAATGAATTAGAGTGGATACATTCGTACAAATGAATTAGAATGGATCGTACGAATGAATTAGAATGGATACATTCGTGCGAATAAATTAGAATGGATCATATGAATGAATTAGAATGGATCTTTTGAGTGAATGAGAATGGATCGTGCGAATGAATTAGAATGGATTGTACGAATGAATTAGAATGGATCGTACGAATGAATTAGAATGGATACATTCGTGCGAATCCATTCTAATTCATTCGTACGATCCATTCTAATTCATTCGCACAATCTATTCTAATTCATTCATACGATCCATTCTAATTCATTCGCACGATCCATTCTAATTCATTCATACGATCCATTCTAATTTATTCATATGATCCATTCTAATTCATTCGCACGATCCATTCTTACTCATTCGTACGATCCATTCTAATTCATTCGCACGATCCATTCTAATTCATTAATACGATCCATTCTAATTCATTCGCACGATCCATTCTAATTCATTCGCACGAATGTATCCTTTCTAATTCATTCGTACGATCCATTCTAATTCATTCGCATAATCTATTCTAATTCATTCGAACGATCCATTCTAATTCATTCGTACGATCCATTCTAATTCATTCGCACGATCCATTCTAATTCATTCGCACGATCCATTCTAATTCATTAGCATGATCCAGTCTAATTCATTCGTACGATCCATTCTAATTCATTTATACGATCCAATCAAATTCATTCATACGATCCATTCTAATTCTTTCGCACGAATGTATCCATTCTAATTCATTCGTACGATCCATTCTAATTCATTAGCACGAAAAAACACGATCCACTCACATACGAATAAATTAGAATGAATTAGAATGGATTGTGTGAATGAATTAGAATGGATCGTATGAATGAATTAGAATGGATCGTGCGAATGAATTAGAATGGATCGTGCGAATGAATTAGAATATGGATCGTACGAAGGAATTAGAATGGATCGTACGAATGAATTCGAATGTATCCTTTCTAATTCATTCGTACGATCCATTCTAATTCCTTCGTACGATCCATTCTAATTCATTCGTACGATCCATTCTAATTCATTCGCACGATCCATTCTAATTCATTCGTACGATCCATTCTATTTCATTCAAACGATCCATTCTAATTCATTCATACGATCTATTCTAATTCTTTCACACGAATGTATCCAATCTAATTCATTCGTACGATCCATTCTAATTCATTCGCACGATCCATTCTAATTCATTCATACAATCCATTCTAATTCTTTTGCACGAATGTATTCATTCTAATTCATTTGTTCGATCCATTCTAATTCATTCGTACGATCCATTCTAATTCATTCGTACGATCCACTCTTATTCATTCGCACGATCCATTCTAATTCATTCGTACGATCCATTCTATTTCATTCATACGATCCATTCTAATTCATTCATACGATCTATTCTAATTCTTTCGCATGAATGTATCCATTCTAATTCATTCGTACGATCCATTCTAATTCATTTGTACGAATGTATCCACTCTAATTCATTCATACGATCCATTCTAATTCATTCGCACGAATGTATCCATTCCAATTCATTCATACGATCCATTCTAATTCATTCGCACAATCTATTCTAATTCATTCGTACGATCAATTGTAATTCTTTAGCATGATCCATTCTAATTCATTCGTACGATCTACTCTATTTTATTCGTACAATCCATTCTTACTCAATCGTATGATCCATTCTAATCCATTCGCACAATCTATTCTAATTCATTCGTACGATCCATTCTATTTTATTCGTATGATCCATTCTAATTCATATGATCCATTCTATTTCATTCATACGATCTGTTTGGGGGATTTTTCCTGGTCCTTGCGAGCCACCTGTAAGACCAAGAAAAGAGAAACGTGAGAACGGCTGGCTCCCTTAGGAGCGCAGACCCTCCGACGCTCAAGTCAGTTACGGTAGCACAACGGAGAGCTGTTGTATACCAAAGTGGTAGTGAAAGGGATTTTAAACCTGTACTTTGGAGCCTGGGGGTGTGCATTTATAGATATTGGCGACCTATCGGGGTGTGACGTGTGGCAGCTCTTTCCGGCACCTTCTAGACCCCCACGTGCTGGCTCGCGTGGGTCTGACAGTCCTTGGTACTTGAGCTCCTGACATTCTTTGTTGTCTAGCTCGCTTGACGAAGTAGTGGGGGACAGCCGCTGCTGTTCTGTTGCCGCCAGGGGAATCTTCTAGAATTTTCAAGTCTGGGAGGTCTCAAACCGACTCCGATGGGCTTCCGTGGACTGCAATCGTCCACGTAGCTTCAGTGGGTTCTCGACACCTGGTAAGCTTTATGCTGTTCTTACTGGGGGTGACCTCTAGGGGGAAGCGAGAGCGAGCTCGCCTAGCACTGCTCCGTCCTTTCGCCCATATCTATCAAGAGTCGGACCTCGTGGGAGCAACCTCTTCGATAAACAGGGGTCGGGGCGAGCTTGGGTGAGCTCCGGTGGGAGCTTAGGCGAGCTCCTGAGATAGCTTGAGCGAGCTCCTGAGCGAGCTTGGCGAGCTCCTGAGAGAGCTTAGGCGAGCTCCTGAACGAGCTTAGGCAAGCTCCTGAACGAGCTTGACGAACTCCTGAGAGAGCTTAGGCGAGCTCCTGAACGAGCTTTGGCGAGCTCCTGAGCGAGCTCTTTGCCTAGGGCCCCTTCAGCCCAATGTGGATCTCGCTCCCTGTGAGCTACGAAGCGAGCTCCTGAACGAGTTTGGGGGCGAGCTGCACTCAGATACAAGGTGTCCATCCAGCTCACTGTGGGGGCGAGCTCCTGATGGGCTGAGAGGGCGAGCTCCTGAGCGAACTTGGGCGAGCTCCTCTCAATGTGGGGCGAGCTCCTTGCGAGCTGGGGGGGCGAGCTCCTTGCGAGCTGGAGGGCGAGCTCCTTGCGAGCTGGAAAGGGGGCACGCTCGGTCTTCCGAGGGTTTCAACTCCTGGACGGGCTTCTGAGCGAGCTTGGGCGAGCTCCTGAGCGAGCTTTGGGCGAGCTCCTGAGCGAGCTTTGGGCGAGCTCCTGAGCGAGCTTTGGGCGAGCTCCTGAGCGAGCTTGGGCGAGCTCCTTAGCGAGCCTGGGCGAGCATGGGCGAGCTCCTAAGCGAGCTTGGGCGAGCTCTTTGCCTAGGGCCCCTTCAGCCCAAATTGGATCTTGCTCCCTGTCAAGATGATTTAGTGAGCACGGGGGAGAGGGCGAACTCCTGTGCGAGTTTCAGCTACCCCCAACATTATCCCCTCCTGAGGGAGTGATCGAGGAAACTCGACGCTTGCTCAGGAGTCTTAGCGAGCTCTTATCCCTTGTAATGTGCCTGATATCAATGTCTGCTGCAACAGTTTCCTGGCGGGCTAGGGATGGTAGCCACGGGCGGTCTGTGTCGAGAGCTTTGACTGCCAGTATTCCAGAAACGCTGGGCGGGCCGGGAGCGTCAGCCTCGAGCGATCTCCTTCCGGTGCGAGCTTGTCACACGGGTCAGGGTCGGCGTCGGGCGAGCTGCGGGCACCAGCCGTGGGCAGTCTGCGTCGAGAGCTTTGACTGCGAGTATTCCAGAAACGCTGGGCGGGCCGGGAGCGTCAGCCTCGAGCGATCTCCTTCCGGTGCGAGCTTGTCACACGGGTCAGGGTCGGCGTCGGGCGAGCTACGGGAACCTGCCGCGAGCGATCTCATGACTTGGGTATCGCACCAAATCTCCAACGGTCGCTTCTCCTTAAATGCGGCGCGAGGCTCAATGCTGATACAACGAATCTCATCATGAGATCCCGATCGGCGCGAGACACGTGTCTCCTTCTCATTCGCTCTCTTCTGTGTCAGTAAAGGACAGTGTCGGCGCCGGCGCAGCTTTTTCCACGCGTGGCCCACGTGGCGCTTGACAATTGGAAAGAAGCGAGCTGTCGCTTCGTCTGTCGTCACGTCGCCTCGCCGGGCGCGCTCGGGCATTAACTGCGGATCGATTCACCTGTCTCTCACTCGCCTATAAATAGGGGATGGGGGGCGATTTTTACCGTCGCATGAAAACAGCTCTCCCTTCTCTCCAGCTCGCTCTTTCTTCCCTGCTTTCAGCTCGCCTTTGCTTTTCTGCTCTGATGGCCTCCGCTTCCGACGTTGCTGCTGCTGTTGCCGCCGCTGCTGCCGCCGCCCAAGCCTCTGAGCCCGCTGCTGAGAGGGCGGTGGTTTGGCTGCAGAACCCGATCGGGGTGCCCGTCGGGGAGAGTATCCAGGCGGCGATCGATCTCCCTCAGGAGATCCTCGTCACCGAGATGCCACTCTCGGGGAGGCCACCCCAGGGCACAGTGGCTTCCGTCGGGCTGCTGTGGTCTGGGCTGCGGTTCCCCCTGAGTCATCTCGCCGGGGAGCTCCTGGAGTTGATGGGGCTTTGCCCCGCCCAACTCTCAGGAAACTCCTGGGGGATACTCTACGGGCTGTCTCAGCTGGAGACCGCCCTGAAGGCGAGGATCCCTCTGAGCTATTTGCTCAAGAAGTGGCTTCTCAAGCCTGGGCCGGTCTTCAGCACCGTGGGCTGCGGCTATTTCTACCTCGCCGGGCGGCCTGGCGAGGTGCTTCCCTTCTCCACCGTTGAGAGCAAGGACCGCCACTGGAAGGACTATCCTTTCGTGGCGGTCGGCGAGTGGCGCGGGCGGCACAGCGAAGTCCCGGCTCACCCCGGGGTTCCCCCGACGGCGGTCTTCCGGGAGATCTCCTTCTACAAGGCGGGGAAGAAGAAGTGCATCGCTCCCGATCGGGAGCGATCTTTGGACGAGGCGTTCCTCCACTATCTCGGTGGGCGGACTCCGGAGAAGATCACCGCTCCCGACTTTGCCTTCCAGCTGAAGGACGGGAAGACCGGCGCTATTCTACTGAAGCAGAAGACCATCCGGAAGAAGAAGGAGGAGGAGGTCGGCGCTATTCCGCCGATGCAGAATGCCCCTCCTCCCTCCAAAGGGGCCAGCAAGGGGGCAGGGAGCTCCGGAGGCAACCCCCGCAAGAAGGTGGTCCAGAGGCGGGCTTCGCCCATCCGCCTCAACGACCCCGACACCCTGGAGATGCTCCGCCAGGGCGAAGCCTCCGCTCCTCCCCAACCTCCTCGCCCGGACGCCGACCCAGGTCAGCCCCCTGCCCCAACTCCCATTGTCCGCCGCAAGATCCAAATGGTCGAGCCCGACGACCCGAACATCGACCTCCCGCTAACCATGGCGGAAGTCGAATCCGGGATGGCTCAAATTTTAATGGGCTACTTCCCGGGCGATCTGACCGTCCCGCTTCGTATAGCAGTGCTGACGCCGGAGATGGAGGCCCGCGGGAAGAAAAAGGCCAAGCGCGCGGGGCCCGCGCCTTCTAACGTCCAGGCGGAGCAGCGGCGGAAAGCGCTGGAGGAGGCGGGCTTGGACTCGGAGCCCAGTTGGACGGACTCCGCGGAGGAGGCATTATGCTCCGAGGAGGAAGAGCCCGCTCCGCAACCTTCCCGGGCGGAGCCTTCTGCTTCCGCCCAAGTGGAGAAACCCCCGACTCCATCAGCTCCCGCACCAGGGGCGGGATCGAGCGGGCAGGAGCCTCCATCTCTCGCCGACGGGGCAGGGGTCCAGCAGGGCGAATCCGACGCCGTCGCTGCGACCTCCTTGCCGGCGTCGGCTCCAACTCCCGCGGCCTCTACACCGGCGGACGCGCCAGCCCCCGCCCCTCCGGCCTCGCCTCCTGCAGAGGGCCAGGAGGGAGCGGGCTCCCAGCAGGGCTTAGGGGACCTGGTCTACAGGTCCCCTAGCTTTGTAGACATTGGCTCCGACTCCGAGTCCTTCAGCTCGGAGTCGGAGGCCAAGGGGGCCACGGCAGACCCTCCGAGCCCGTCAGGAGCCGGAGCTCGCCCGGGAGAGGGGGTAGCCCCCACTCCTCTCGGCGTGCCCCCTCCTTCCGGGGCACCCGGGGGTCCCAGCGCGGGCTCCTCTGCGGAGGAGGGGAGGGCGCCCCACTATGTGCGGCAGCTGCTGGGCCGCAACGTTTTCGCGCGTGCTCCCTTCGCCTCCATAAGCGAACGCCTTGCCGAGGTACTCACCGTGCATGTCTCCTTACAAATGTTAGTCTCAATTCTTGCTAACTCTTTCACCTTCCTTATGCAGGCGGAGAAGCAGAGCCAGGCGCTGGCTGCGGAGGTCGCTGGGGCCGGGAAGGCGCTGGCCGCCTTGTTCGATGATTCCCTTCGGGGGTCCGAGCGCAAGGTGGTCGAGCACATCCACGAGCTTCAGCGAGCCAAGGGCTCCGAGAAGCTGAGGGCGGAGTCGGAGGCACTGCACCGCAGGGTCAAAACCCTGGCATCAGGCCTCGCTATGGCCGAAGTAGCCAAAGGCCTGTCCGCTACCGCCCTCCTCAAGGCTAAGGCGGAGCGAGACGAGGCTGTGTCCGCCCGGGAGGTCGCGCAGCGGGAGGCGGCTCAACTTCAAGGCGAGGTCGCTGCTCTGAAGACGGAGATCGCTGCCTTGAAGGAGACACACGCCAATGGCCTTCGGGCTCAGCAAGGTCGCCTCCAAGCCCAACTGGACGATCTCCTCAAGAAGGGCGCCCTGGCCGCTGTGGAGAAATACAAGACCGAAAGGTCGAAGAAGCGGCGCCGAGGGGACGATAATGGGGCGGAGACAAGCAAGCCTTGAGCTCGCAGCCTTGTAACCGTTTTTGTAATTTTTTGTCAATCAATGAAATTTTCATCTTTTTGAGCTCGTCCATGCGTTCCTTTCTTTCTCTGTGTCGCTCATGAGTCCGCTTTAGGAGTTTCGCAGCGATCTCGAGAGTGATACCCCGGGCGAGGCAGCTAATTCGATTCAACCTTTTTATTTTAAAGTATATGCAAACGAAAACCTCAGTATGCTCGCAAAACTCAAGTCTCTGAGCCCGGAAAACGTTTAAGCGAAACAAAAGACTTCAAAAACTTCCCTATACTCAGAGACTTAAACCATTTTTATTTTTAAAGGAAACTAATAAGTGCTAGCTGCCCCCTGCCCGGTTAATTTCTCTCGATGATCCTGTTCGGCGGGCTCGCCCTTCGAGGGGTACGCCCATGCCAGGATGCTTCCGTTCATGGCAGGTGAACGCGAAGGATCCTGGTTAGGTTTAGAGTCCACTTGGCAGCAGACTTCCCCGAGAAGCTCAAGGTCGCCCACTGGCTGCCTCTGAGGATCCCAGTCTTGATTTAAGTCCACACAACGGCGGACTGCCCCGGGAAGCTCAAGGTCGCCCACTGGCTGCCTCTGAGGATCCCGATCTTGCTTTAAGTCCGCACAACGGCGGACTGCCCCAGGATGCTCAAGGTCGCCCACTGGCTGCCTCTGAGGATCCCGGTCTTGCTTTAAGTCCGCACAACGGCGGACTGCCCCGGGATGCTCAAGGTCGCCCACTGGCTACCTCTGAGGATCCCGGTCTTGCTTTAAGTCCGCACAACGGCGGACTGCCCCGGGATGCTCAAGGTCGCCCACTAGCTGCCTCTGAGGATCCCGGTCTTGCTTTAAGTCCGCACAACGGCGGACTACTTTGTAGATCAAGCGAGCTCTTGCTACAGCGATCTCCCGAGTGGAATTCTTTGTTTAAAAACCCCATCATTCATTCATAACCTCTTCAGAAGATAATTTACAAAAATTCCCTTAGGCATAAAACTTGCGAAGGTACAAAGCATTCCAAGGTCGCTCTAACAGGTCGCCTTCAGCGGTCATCAACTGGTAAGCCCCCTGGCCTCGCGCTTCGCGTATTATGTAGGGGCCTTCCCAGTTTACCGTGAGCTTTCCTGCATTAGGCTCTTGAGTGTTTGCGAACACCTTTCTCATCACCATGTCCCCGGCTTTGAATGCCCGATGGCGGACTCTTTTGTTGTAAGCACGCTTCATTTCTTGTCTGTACCCGGCGAGGTGTAGATTCGCGTGCTCTCGTCTTTCTTCAAGCTGATCGAGGGAGTCAGTGAGCAGAGCGTCATTATCGACCTCATCTACAGCGAGCTTTCTTTCAGTGGGCAGCTCGGCCTCGACGGGTAGCACAGCTTCACACCCGTAAGTCAGGCTGAAAGGCGATTCGTTGGTCGAGCGACGTGGAGTGGTGCGATAGGCCCATAGCACGCCATCGAGCTCCTGCTCCCACAATCCCTTCTTTCCTTCCAACCTTTTCTTGATGTTGTCTAGGATTACGCGGTTCGTAGCTTCAGCCTGCCCGTTGCTTTGGGGGTACCTTGGGGACGAGAACCTTAGGTCGACCCCATATTCAATACAAAAGCTTCTGATCAAGCGATTGTCGAACTGGCGACCATTGTCGGTGATGAGCACTCGCGGCAGCCCAAAGCGGCAGAAGATGTTCTTCCAGAGGAAGTCCTTTACTTGCTTCTCACCAATCTTAGCTAGCGGGACCGCTTCCACCCACTTGGTGAAGTAGTCCGTTGCTACTAAGATGAATTTTTTCTGTCGGGCTGACACAGGGAAAGGTCCCACAATGTCCAACCCCCATTGCTGGAAAGGCCAGGGGCTCGCCAGAGGGTGCAATTCTTCTGCGGGCATGTGAATTGTCGGGGCGTGCTTCTGGCATTGGATGCACCCCTGGACGAACTTCAAAGCGTCTTGCTCCAGAGTGGGCCACCAGTACCCTTGCCTCCGTACTTTTGCTGTTAGAGACCGCCCACCAGCGTGGTTTCCCAGCTCGCCAGAATGAATGCCATTCAGAACTTCTTCGGTCTCCGAGCTCTCGATGCAGCGAAGGTTTGGCCCGCCAAAAGATCTTCGAAAAAGGCGATCCCAGCGAATGAGATAGCGCCCAGCGCATTTCTCCACTCGCCGGGCTTCCTCTCTACCCTCTGGAAGCTCGTCATTCTGAAGAAAACGAAGAATGGGAGTGATCCACCCGCCAGGAGATACGTCGGCAGAAACTTGGTTAACTGCGGGCTCCGCCAGCTGGAGTCGAGATTGATTTTGGACCTCAATGAGAATCTGGCGAGCTTCCGATGTTCCGAGTAGGGAGGCGGCGTTTGCCAAGGCATCAGCTCGCCTATTATCGGCTCGCGGAATTTGCTCGAAAGAGATTTTTTCGAATTCCGCGGCCTTCCCTTTCACCAGATCCACGTAGCCCGCCATTCGTGCATCCCGAGAGGCGTACTCCCCAATAATTTGGCTAATAACTAGCTGGGAATCACTAAAGACTTTCAAGCGTATGGCGCCTACCTCGTAAGCGAGCTCCAGGCCAGCCAGCAGCGCCTCATATTCTGCTTCATTGTTGGTAGCCGCGAAATCCAGTCGGACTGATTTCTCTAGTAGTACCTCTTGAGCGATCAGTGCGACCCCGATCCCAGCCCCCAAAGCGTTGGAGGATCCATCGACGAACAACTCCCAGTCCGCCACGTCTGGGCGCTCAGTTGGAGGACGCTCGCCTTGGTTGTCCAAGAACCTCGCCTTCCCTGGGTGTGCCTCAGTTGGCTCATCCTCCTGGTACTGGACTGGTTCTTCTATGGGGAAGTCCGCCAAGAAATCGGCAAGAGCCTGCCCTTTGACAGCAACTCGAGGGATATACTCCAAACCATAGGCGGCGAGCTCGGCCGACCACCGATACAGCCTGCCGGCTACTGAAGGTCTGGAGAGCGCACTCTTCAGGGGGTGCTCTGTGATGACTCTGACGGCGTGCGCCGAGAAGTAGGGGTGAAGCTTCCTCGCGGTAAGGACCAAGGCCAATGCGACCTTCTCGATTGGTCGATACCGGAGCTCGGCAGGAAGCATCGTGTGGCTCACAAAGTAGACAGGCCGTTCTACCTTTGCTTCTTCCACTACCAGGACCCCGCTTATTGTATTCTCCGTGACTGCGAGATACACGCCAAGCTCGGCGCCATCTTTTGGTGCCGCTAGGATCGGCGGGCTCGCCAGATAGTCCTTCATCTTCTGAAAGGCGCGCTCGCATTATTCATCCCAACAAATGCTCGCCCCTTTTCGTAGCAGCTCAAAAAGAGGTCGACAATTGTCTGAGGATTTGGATATAAACCGATTGAGCGCGGCGATTCGTCCGCTCAATCTCTGGACTTCCTGCTGGGTCCTTGGTGCGGGCATTTTGACGAGTGCTCGGATTTGCCCAGGGTCAGCCTCGATCCCCCTGTGGGTGACCAGGTACCCGAGGAATTTCCCCGAAGTCACCCCGAATGCGCACTTTGCCGGGTTCAGCTTCATTCGGTACTTTCTCAGTATTTCGAAGGTTTCGCGGAGATCGACGACGTGCCCTCCTCGCTCTCGACTCTTCACCAGAAGGTCGTCAACATAAACCTCGACATTTCTGCCGATCTGATTTTTAAACATCTGAGTGACTAACCTTTGGTAGGTCGCTCCAGCATTCTTGAGTCCGAAGGGCATCCCTCGATAGCAATATAGCTTCTGGTAGCCCGCTCCTGAGTAGAAGGCGGTCTTCTCCTGATCTTCGGGATGGAGGGGTATCTGGTTATACCCTAAGTATCCATCCATGAAAGATAGAGCCCGGAACCCGACAGCTGCGTCGACCAGTGCTCCTATCCGTGGAAGAGGAAAACCGTCCTTCGGGCATGCCTTATTGAGGTCGGAGAAGTCAATGCACACTCTGACCGCTCCGCTCTTCTTGGGCATCGCCACGATATTGGAGATCCACTCGGGGAAGTGCGCCTCGCGTATGAAGCCAGCTCGCTCTAGCTTGTCTATCTCCGCCGCCACTGCGATGGATTTCGCAGCAGGTATGTGCCGAGCTTTCTGCTTGACCGGCGGGAACTCCTTCACGGTGTGCAGACGATGACAGGCGACCTCCGGGTCAATCCCTGGCATGTCCGCGAAGCTCCAGGCGAATACGTCGCGGTATTCCCTGAGCAAGTTGGTTATGGCCAGGACCTCGCCCTTGGTTAACGAGGTCCCGAGACTAACAATTCTCGGCCCTTCTACGCCGCCAATGTCGATCTCTTGCAGTGGTTCGGCAACTGGAAAGCTTCCTTTCCTGGGGGTTGTCAGGCGGCCTTCCTCCAACTTAAAATTCCACGCCGCTCCCACCCGGGGATGGAGCAGGGGACTTAGGCGAGGAGGTTCCCAACGGATTCCCCAGGAGCTCGCTCGTAGCTAGCGGTAATTGCTAGGAGGGTGCGGGCCTTTTGGCCTCGGCGACCTCCATGTCCATGAGGTGAGGAGCATCCTGCTCACATCTGGTTGCGGTTACCTGATCACCCCGAATAACTACGACCCCGCTCGTGGTTGGGAATTTGAGGGCTTGATGGTTGGGTGAAGATACCGCCTTCATTTGTCTTAGCCAAGGTCGCCCAAGGATGGCGTTAAAGGCGGAATTCCCGTCCACTACCGCAAAGCGGACTTGGCGAGCCTCCGGGCCCGTGGTCACCGTCAGGGTTATCTCTCCTGCTACTTTGGCGACCTCGCCTGTGAATCCACTGAGGGAGCTCGTCGAGGGAGACAGATCGGCAAGCCTCAATCCCATTCGCAGGTAGGCCGACAGAAAAAGGATGTCAACAGCGCTCCCCGAATCAACCAGAGCTTGCCTCACCTCGATGTTAGCCATCATCTGGCGAATGACGAGGGGGTCATTGTGGGGCGTGACTACCCCAGTCATGTCGTCTTCCGAAAACCAAAGGAAATCACGGGCTTCCATCCTTGGCGCTCGAAGTAAAGTAGGAGTTAGTGAGACGGAAAATACCTTCTGTGCCCGCTCCATCTCTCTTACTCGCCGGCGGGCTTCATTACTTGACCTCGGGCCGCTCAGCTGCCCGCTAATGGTGTGGCAGATCGCAGGTCCTCCCGGGGGCGGAGGAGGTAAGGCGGACTCAGTGAGTCCTGGGCGATCTCCCTCCCGAGGGGCTCGTTCGGGAATACCTCGAACCTCCTCGGGGGCGAGATGAATTGGGTCAAATGCCCCAACGCGATCAAGTCCTCCAGGTGGTTTTTCAGAGCCCGGCATCTATTAGTGTGATGCCCAGGGCTTCGATGAAAAGCGCACCGCCGCGAGTTGTCGGTAGAGCCGGGCTCTCCGACCTGTAGGGGTGGCGGGTACTGGAAGAAAGGCTCATTCCGTATCTGATGGAAGATTTGTCCCGGCGAGTGAGTCAGCACGGTGAAGTCCCGCTCCCCAGGTCCCGGAGGCAGGCGCCAGTTCGCCGGCCTTCCAGCGACCGTCGCGGGGGCTTCAGCGGGCTGTACTGCAGGAGCTGCGGACTGTCCGGGCAAAGGTACCGTAAGTGGCACCTCCCTCCTCTCCACGGCCTTAACGACAAGAGGTCGCAGTGTCGAAGGAGGTCGCTGCTCCACTGCCTTTCCCTTCCGATCTAGCACCGCATCTTCGAGCTTGATGTGTTGCTGGACCAGGGCGAATAGCTCAACCATTGTGCGAGGGTCCTTGATCACCAAGGCGTCATGAAGCTTGCCCCCCTCGGGAAGGGCGCTTCTGAAAGCACTCACCACGGTACGATCCTGGTCCGCCGCGTCTTCCAGAGCGAGGTAGGTGCTTCGGAATCGCGTTGCGAAGCACCGGAGCATTTCACGAGCTCCCATGGCTAGAGTAAACAGAGATTCGATCCTCTTCGGGGGTTGCCTATTACAGCGATACTGCTCCAGGAATAGCCTAGAGAGAGTTGGAAAGTCGGGGATCACGCCGGACGGCAACTTATGGAACCAATTCAATGCCGATCCGGTCAGACTGCTCGGGAACGCTCGGCACAGGACGTGGTCCTGGTCCCGGAAAAATAGGAGCTTTCTGTAGGCCAACAGATGGTCAACGGGATCTTGCGACCCGTCGAACAGAACAAACTTCGGGGGGGTCCAATGGTGCGGAAAGCCCCCTTGGTGGACCTCGCTGGTGAAAGGCGAGCTTTCTCCGTGGGCAGCGAGATCCTCCAGTAAATCCACGGGTGCACTAGATTGCTGCCAGTGCCCGGGGAGAAATCCCGAAGGCGGCTGCGCAGGTCCTAGGCGGCCGTGTGCACTCCCTCTAGGAAGGTCCAGATCCACCCCGCGGCGACCCTCGGGGGCCACCGATCGGCGGCCTCCTGGCAGCACGCCCGCGGATCCCCTCAGCGTGGCGGTTGGTCTATGGGAGGCCATCACCTCTCGGGGTTCGGAAGGTATAGCCACTACGGGCTCTTTCCCTCGTCGCCGATGGCGCGGGTCGCGATCCCTCTCTTGAGACCTCGCCTCCGACCCGTCAGAGTCGACGCTCCGACTACGGCGGCGAGGGATGGTCGCGCGCGAGGTCGCCTGGTTGCTAGACCGCTGGGTCACAAGCTTCTGTAACCTTGTGAGTGGGGTCTCTTTCGCTCCACGTACGGCCGTCCTCTCAACCGGTGGTTCCGTGCGGGAAGTTCGCCGGGGTGGGACGGTCGTGGGGAGACGCGATGAGACGGGAGGCCGCGCGGGGGATGCGGGCCTCGATGGTCCCGATCGCCGGCTCGCCGCCGGGGCCTGACGCAAGCGAGTCAACTCCTCCATCATTGCCCGCTGGGTGGCCAACATCTCCAACAGGAGCTGGTCACTGGGCGGGACAAGGGGCTGGGGAGTCTCAGCGGGGGGTTCGCTGTGTACAGACCCCATACGAGCCCTCATCCGCCTGCGTCCCCTTGTTGCCGGAGCCATCTTCGGGGTTATGAAAGCCGTCGGCGCACAACCGTGTGGTCGTGGGCGTTCTCGCAGGAACCAGTCGGATCCCACAGACGGCGCCAAATGTTTGGGGGATTTTTCCTGGTCCTTGCGAGCCACCTGTAAGACCAAGAAAAGAGAAACGTGAGAATGGCTGGCTCCCTTTGGAGCGCAGACCCTCCGACGCTCAAGTCAGTTACGGTAGCACAACGGAGAGCTGTTGTATACCAAAGTGGTAGTGAAAGGGATTTCGAACCTGTACTTTGGAGCCTGGGGGTGTGCATTTATAGATATTGGCGACCTATCGGGGTGTGACGTGTGGCAGCTCTTTCCGGCACCTTCTAGACCCCCACGTGCTGGCTCGCGTGGGTCTGACAGTCCTTGGTACTTGAGCTCCTGACATTCTTTGTCGTCTAGCTCGCCTGACGAAGTAGTGGGGGACAGCCGCTGCTGTTCTGTTGCCGCCAGGGAAATCTTCTAGAATGTTCAAGTCTGGGAGGTCTCAAACCGACTCCGATGGGCTTCCGTGGACTGCAATCGTCCACGTAGCTTCAGTGGGTTCTCGACACCTGGTAAGCTTTATGCTGTTCTTACTGGGGGCGACCTCTAGGGGGAAGCGAGAGCGAGCTCGCCTAGCACTGCTCCGTCCTTTCGCCCATATCTATCAAGAGTCGGACCTCGCGGGAGCAACCTCTTCGATAAACAGGGGTCGGGGCGAGCTTGGGTGAGCTCCGGTGGGAGCTTAGGCGAGCTCCTGAGATAGCTTGAGCGAGCTTGGCGAGCTCCTGAGAGAGCTTAGGCGAGCTCCTGAACGAGCTTAGGCGAGCTCCTGAACGAGCTTGACGAACTCCTGAGAGAGCTTAGGCGAGCTCCTGAACGAGCTTTGGCGAGCTCCTGAGCGAGCTCTTTGCCTAGGGCCCCTTCAGCCCAATGTGGATCTCGCTCCCTGTGAGCTACGAAGCGAGCTCCTGAACGAGTTTGGGGGCGAGCTGCACTCAGATACAAGGTGTCCATCCAGCTCCCTGTGGGGGCGAGCTCCTGATGGGCTGAGAGGGCGAGCTCCTGAGCGAACTTGGGCGAGCTCCTCTCAATGTGGGGCGAGCTCCTTGCGAGCTGGGGGGGCGAGCTCCTTGCGAGCTGGAGGGCGAGCTCCTTGCGAGCTGGAAAGGGGGCACGCTCGGTCTTTCGAGGGTTTCAACTCCTGGACGGGCTTCTGAGCGAGCTTGGGCGAGCTCCTGAGCGAGCTTTGGGCGAGCTCCTGAGCGAGCTTGGGCGAGCTCCTTAGCGAGCCTGGGCGAGCATGGGCGAGCTCCTAAGCGAGCTTGGGCGAGCTCTTTGCCTAGGGCCCCTTCAGCCCAAATTGGATCTTGCTCCCTGTCAAGATGATTTAGTGAGCACGAGGGAGAGGGCGAACTCCTGTGCGAGTTTCAGCTGCCCCCAACACGATCCATTTTAATTCATTCGCACGATCCATTCTAATTCATTCATACGATCCATTCTAATTCATTCGTACGATCCATTCTAATTTCTTCGTATGATCTATTCTAATTCCTTCGTACGATCCATTCTAATTCCTTCGTACAATCCATTCAAATTCATTCGCATGAATCTATCCATTCTAATTCATTCGTACGATCCATTCTAATTCATTCGCACGATCCATTCTAATTCATTAATACGATCCAATCTAATTCATTCATACGATCTATTCTAATTCATTCGCACGAATATATTCTTTCTAATTCATTCGTACGATCCATTCTAATTCATTCGCACAATCTATTCTAATTCATTAGTACGATCCATTCTAATTCATTCGTACGATCCATTCTAATTCATTAGCACGATCCAAATTCATTTATCCGTACGATCTATTCTATTTCATTCGTACGATCCATTCTTATCGCACGATCCATTCTAATTCATTCGCACGATCCATTCTCCATTCTAATTCCTTCGTACGTTCCATTCTAATTCCTTCGTATCCATTCTAATTCACTCATACGATCCATTCTAATACATTCATACGAATGAATTAGAATGGATCATACGAATGAATTAGATTGGATCGTATGAATGAATTAGAATGGATCGTGCGAATGAATTAGAATAGATCGTACGAATGAATTAGAATGGATCGTTTGAATGAATTAGAATGGATCGTACTTATGAATTAGAATGGGTCATACGAATGAAATAGAATGGATCATACGAAGGAATTAGAAAGGATCGTACAAACGAATTAGAATGGATCGTATGAATAAAATAGAATAGATCGTACGAATGAATTAGAATGGATCGTATGAATGAATTAGATTGGATCGTATGAATGAATTAGAATGGATTGTATGAATGAAATAGAATAGATCGTATGAATGAATTAGAATGGATCGTGCGAATGAATTAGAATGGGTCGTACGAATGAATTAGAATGGATACACGATCCAGATCCATTCTAATTCATTCGCACAATCTATTCTAATTCATTCGTAGGATCCATTCTAATTCATTACTACGATCTATTCTAATTCATTCATACGATCCATTCTAATTAATTCGTACGATCCATTCTAATTCATTCGCACGATCCATTCTAATTCATTCATACGATCCATTCTAATTCATTCGTATGTATCCATTCTAATTCATTCATACGATCCATTCTAATTCTACGATCCATTCTTACTCATTCGTACTATCCATTTTAATTCATTCACACGAATGTATCAACTCTAATTCATTCGTATGATCCATTCTAATTCATTCGCACGAATGTATCCATTCTAATTCATTAGGATGGATCGTATGAATGAATTAGAATGGATCGTATGAATGAATTAGAATGGATCGTGCGAATGAATTAAAATGGATCGTATGAATGAATTAGAATTAGAATGGATCGTATGAATGAATTAGAATGGATCGTTTGAATGAATTAGAATGGATCGTATTAATGAATTAGAATGGATCGTGCGAATGAATTTGAATGGATCGTACGAATGAATTAGAATAGATTGTGCTAATGAATTAGAATGGAACGTGTGAATGAATTAGAATGGATCGTAGAATGAGTAAGAATGGATCGTTTGAGTGAATGCGAATGGATCGTGCTAATGAATTAGAATTGATCGTACGAATGAATTAGAATGGATCGTGCGAATGAATTAGAATGGATCGTACGAATGAATTAGAATGGATCGAACGAATGAATTAGAATGGATACATTCGTGCAAAAGAATTAGAATGGATTGTACGAATGAAATAGAATAGATCGTACGAATGAATTAGAATGGATCATGCTAATGAATTAGAATAGATCGTACGAATGAATTAGAATAGATTGTCCGAATGAATTAGAATGGATCGTACTAATGAATTGGAATGGATACATTCGTGCAAATGAATTAGAATGGATCGTATGAATGAATTAGAGTGGATACATTCGTACAAATGAATTAGAATGGATCGTACGAATGAATTAGAATGGATACATTCGTGCGGATGAATTAGAATGGATCATATGAATGAATTAGAATGGATCGTTTGAGTGAATGCGAATGGATCGTGCGAATGAATTAGAATGGATTGTACGAATGAATTAGAATGGATCGTACGAATAAATTAGAATGGATTGAATTAGAATGAATTAGAATGGATACATTCGTGCGAAAGAATTAGAATGGATCGTATGAATGAATTAGATTGGATCGTATAAATGAATTAGAATGGATCGTACGAATGAATTAGAATGGATCGTGCTAATGAATTAGAATGGATCGTGCGAATGAATTAGAATGGATCGTGCGAATGAATTAGAATGGATCGTACGAATGAATTAGAATGGATCGTACGAATGAATTAGAATGGATCGTACGAAGGAATTAGAATGGATAGTACGAATGAATTACAATGGATACCTTCGTGCAAATAAATTAGAATGGATCGTACGAATAAGTAAGAATGGATCGTACGAATGAAATAGAATGGATCGTATGAATGAATTAGAGTGGATCGTGCGAATGAATTAGAATGGATACATTCGTGCGAATGAATTAGAATGGATCGTATGAATGAATTAGATTGGATCGTATGAATGAATTAGAATGGATCGTGCGAATGAATTAGAATGGATCGTACGAATGAATTAGAATGGATCATTTGAATGAATTAGAATGGATCGTACTTATGAATTAGAATGGGTCATACAAATGAAATAGAATGGATCGTACGAAGGAATTAGAAAGGATCGTACTTATGAATTAGAATGGGTCATACGAATGAAATAGAATGGATCGTACGAAGGAATTAGAAAGGATCGTACAAACGAATTAGAATAGATCGTATGAATGAAATAGAATAGATCGTACGAATGAATTAGAATGGATCGTATGAATGAATTAGATTGGATCGTATGAATGAATTAGAATGGATTGTACGAATGAAATAGAATAGATCGTACGAATGAATTAGAATGGATCGTGCGAATGAATTTGAATGGGTTGTACGAATGAATTAGAATGGATCGTACGAATGAATTAGAATGGATACATTCGTGCAAGAGAAGTAGAATGGATTGTATGAATGAATTAGAATGGATCGTACGAATGAATTAGACGTACGATCCATTCTAATTCATTCGTACAATCTATTCTAATTCATTCGTACGATCCATTCTAATTTGTTCGTACAATCCATTCTAATTCATTCGCACGAATGTATCCATTCTAATTCATTCATACGATCCATTCTAATTCATTCATAAAATCCATTCTAATTCATTTGTACGATCCATTCTAATTCCTTTGTACGAATGTATCTACTCTAATTCATTCATACGATCCATTCTAATTCATTCGCACGATCCATTCTAATTCATACGTACGATCCATTCTAATTCATTCATATGATCCATTCTAATTCATTCGTACGATCCATTCTAATTCATTCGCACGATCTATTCTAATTCATTCATACAATCCATTCTATTTCATTCGTACGATCCATTCTAATTCATTCGCAAGATCCATTCTTATTCATTCATACGATCCAATCTAATTCATTCATACGATCCATTCAAATTCATTAATACGATCCAATCTAATTCATTCATACGATCCATTCTAATTCCTTGGTACGATCCATTCTAATTCATTCATACGATCCATTCTAATTCATTCGCACGATCCATTCTAATTCATTCGTATGATCCATTCTAATTCATTCGTACGATCCATTCTAATTCATTCGCACGATCCATTCGCATTCACTCAAACGATCCATTCTAATTCATTCATATGATCCATTCTAATTCATTCGCACGAATGTATCCATTCTAATTCATTCGTACGATCCATTCTAATTCATTTGTACGAATGTATCCACTCTAATTCATTCATACGATCCATTCTAATTCATTCGCACGAATGTATCCATTCCAATTCATTCGTATGATCCATTCAAATTCATTTGCACAATCTATTCTAACTCATTCGTACGATCAATTCTAATTCTAAATTAGAATGGATCGTATGAATGAATTAGAATAGATTGTGCGAATGAATTAGAATGGATCGTACGAATGAATTAGAATGGATATATTCATGCGAATGAATTAGAATGGATCGTATCAATGAATTAGAATCGATCGTACGAATGAATTAGAATGGATCATGCGAATGAATTAGAATGAATCGTGCGAATGAATTAGAATGGTTCGTACGAATGAAATAGAATGGATTGTACGAATGAGATAGAATAGATCGTACGAATGAATTAGAATGGATACATTCATGCGAATGAATTAGAATGGATCATACGAATGAATTAGAATGGATTCATTCGTGCGAATGAATTAGAATGGATCGTACGAATGAGTAAGAATGGATCGTACGAATGAATTAGAATGGATTGAATTAGAATGAATCGTACGAATGAATTAGAAAGGATACATTCGTGCGAATGAATTAGAATGGATCGTATGAGTTTGAATGAATTAGAATGGATCGTGCGAATGAATTAGAATGGATCGTATTAATGAATTAGAATGGATCGTGCGAATGAATTAGAATGGATCGTACGAATGAGTAAGAATGGATCGTGCGAATGAATTAGAATGGATCATATGAATGAATTAGAATGGATCGTATGAATGAATTAGAATGGATCGTGCGAATAAATTAGAATGGATCGTATGAATGAATTAGAATAGATCGTGCGAATGAATTAGAATGGATCGTACGATTGAATTAGAATGGATACATTCGTGCGAATGAATTAGAATGGATCGTATGAATGAATTAGAATCGATCGTACGAATGAATTAGAATGGATCATGCGAATGAATTAGAATGGGTCGTGCGAATGAATTAGAATGGATCGTACGAATGAAATAGAATGGATTGTACGAATGAGATAGAATGGATCGTAAGAATGAATTAGAATGTATACATTCATGCGAATGAATTAGAATGGATCATACGAATGAATTAGAATGGATTCATTCGTGCGAATGAATTAGAATGGATCGTACGAATGAGTAAGAATGGATCGTACGAATGAATTAGAATAGATTGAATTAGAATGAATCGTACGAATGAATTAGAATGGATCGTACGAATGAATTAGAATGGATCGTACGAATGAATTAGAATGGATTGAATTAGAATGAATCGTACGAATGTATTAGAATGAATCATACCGTACGAATGAATTAGAATGGATCATACGAAGGAATTAGAATGGATCGTACGAATGAATTAGAATGGATCGTACGAATGAATTAGAATGGATCGTACGAAGGAATTAGAATGGATCGTACGAAGGAATTAGAATGGATACCTTCGTGCAAATGAATTAGAATGGATTGTACGAATGAGTAAGAATGGATCGTACGAATGAAATAGAATGGATCGTATGAATGAATTAGAATGGATCGTGCGAATGAATTAGAATGGATCGTACGAATGAATTAGAATAGATTGTGCGAATGAATTAGAATGGATCGTACGAATGAATTAGAATGGATCGTACGAATGAATTAGAATGGATCGTATGAATGAATTAGAATGGATCGTGCGAATGAATTAGAATGGATCGTACGAATGAAATAGAATGGATTCGCACGAATGTATCCATTCTAATTCATTCGTATGATCCATTCTAATTCATTCGTACAATCCATTCTAATTCATTCGCACGATCCATTCGCATTCACTCAAACGATCCATTCTAATTCATTCATATGATCCATTCTAATTCATTCGCATCATTCGCACGAATGTATCCATTCCAATTCATTCGTAAGATCCATTCTAATTCATTCGCACAATCTATTCTAATTCATTCGTACGATCAATTCTAATTCATTAGCATGATCCATTCTAATTCATTCGTTCGATCTATTCTAATTCATTCGTACGATCCATTCTAAATCCTTCGTATGATCCATTCTAATTCATTCGTACGATCAATTCTAATTCATACGATCCATTCTAATTCATTCGCACATTCTATTCTAATTCATTCGTACGAAGGTATCCATTCCAATTCATTCGTACGATCCATTCTAATTCATTCGCACAATCTATTCTAATTCATTCATACGATCCATTCTAATTCATTCGCATGAATGTATCCATTCTAATTCATTCGTACGATCCATTCTAATTCATTCGCACAATCTATTCTAATTCATTCATACGATCCATCCTAATTCATTCGCACGAATGTATCAATTCTAATTCATTCGTACAATCCATTCTATTTTATTCGTACGATCCATTCTTACTCATTCGTACGATCCATTCGTATCCATTCTAATTCATTCGTACGATCTATTCTAATTCATTTATACGATCTAATCTAATTCATTCATACAATCCATTCTATTTCATTCATACGATCGTACGAATGAAATAGAATGGATCGTACGAATGAATTAGAATAGATTGTGCGAATGGATTAGAATGGATCGTATGAATGAATTAGAATGGATCATGCGAATGAATTAGAATGGATCGTACGAATGAATTAGAATAGATTGTGTGAATGGATTAGAATGGATCGTATGAATGAATTAGAATGGATCGTGCGAATGAATTAGAATGGATCGTACGAATGAATTTGAATATATTGTGCGAATGAATTAGAATGGATCGTACGAATGAATTAGAATGGATCATACGAATGAATTAGAATGGCTCGTATGAATGAATTAGAGTGGATCATATGAATGAATTAGAATGGATCGTGCGAATGAATTAGAATGGATCGTGCGAATGAATTAGAATGGATCGTACGAATGAATTAGAATGGGTCGTACGAATAAATTAGAATGGATACACGATCCAGATCCATTCTAATTCATTTGCACAATCTATTCTAATTCATTCGTAGGATCCATTCTAATTCATTACTACGATCCATTCTAATTCATTCATACGATCCATTCTAATTCATTCGTACGATCCATTCTAATTCATTCGCACGATCCATTCTATTTCATTCATACGATCCATTCTAATTCCTTCGTACGATCCATTCTAATTCCTTCGTACGATCCATTCTAATTCATTCGTACGATCCATTCTAATTCATTCGTACGATCCATTCTAATTCCTTTGTATGATCCATTCTAATTCATTCGTACGGTATGATTCATTCTAATTCATTCGTACGATTCATTCTAATTCAATCCATTCTAATTCATTCGTACAATCCATTCTAATTCATTCGTACGATCCATTCTAATTCATTCGTACGATTCTTTCTAATTCAATCCATTCTAATTCATTCGTACGATCCATTCTTACTCATTCGTACGATCCATTCTAATTCATTCGCACGAATGAATCCATTCTAATTTATTCGTATGATCCATTCTAATTCATTCGCATGAATGTATCCATTCTAATTCATTCGTACGATCCATTCTATCCCATTCGTACAATCCATTCTATTTCATTCGTACGATCCATTCTAATTCATTCGCACGATCCATTCTAATTCATTCGCATGATCCATTCTAATTCATTCGTATGATCGATTCTAATTCATTCGTATGATCCATTCTAATTCATTCGCACAATCTATTCTAATTCATTCGTACGATCCATTCTAATTCATTCGCACGATCCATTCTAATTCATTTATACGATCCATTCTATTTCATTCGTACGATCCATTCTTACTCATTCGTACGATCCATTCTAATTCATTTGCACGAAGGTATCCATTCTAATTCATTCGTACTATCCATTCTAATTCCTTCGTACGATCCATTCTAATTCATTCGTACGATCCATTCTAATTCATTCGTACGATCCATTCTAATTCCTTCGTATGATCCATTCTAATTCATTCGTACGATTCATTCTAATTCAATCCATTCTAATTCATTCGTACGATCCATTCTTACTCATTCGTACGATCCATTCTAATTCATTCATACGATCCAATCTAATTCATTCATACGATCCATTCAAATTCATTAATACGATCCAATCTAATTCATTCATACGATCCATTCTAATTCCTTCGTACGATCCATTCTAATTCATACGATCCATTCTAATTCATTCGTAAGATCCATTCTAATTCATTCATACGATCTATTCTAATTCATTCATACAATCCATTCTAATTCCTTCGTACGATCCATTCTAATTCATTCAAACGATCCATTCTAATTCATTCGTACGACCTATTCTATTTCATTCATACGATCCATTCTAATTCATTAATACGATCCATTCTAATTCATTCGCACGATCCATTCTAATTCATTCACACTCATACGATCCATTCTAATTCATTCGTACGAATGAATTAGAGTGGATACATTCGTACAAATGAATTAGAATGGATCGTATGAATGAATTAGAGTGGATACATTCGTACAAATGAATTAGAATGGATCGTACGAAAGAATTAGAATGGATACATTCGTGCGAATGAATTAGAATGGATCATATGAATGAATTAGAATGAATCGTTTGAGTGAATGCGAATGGATCATGCGAATGAATTAGAATGGATTGTACGAATGAATTAGAATGGATCATACGAATGAATTAGAATGGATACATTCGTGCGAATCCATTCTATTTTATTCGTACGATCCATTCTAATTCATTCGCACGATCCATTCTAATTCATTCATACGATCCATTCTAATTCATTCATACGATCCATTCTAATTCATTCGTACGATCCATTCTAATTCATTCGCACAATCTATTCTAATTCATTCATACGATCCATTCTAATTCATTCGCACGATCCATTCTAATTCATTCATACGATCCATTCTATTTCATTCATACGATCCATTCTTACTCATTCGTACGATCCATTCTAATTCATTTGCACGAAGGTATCCATTCTAATTCATTCGTACTATCCATTCTAATTCCTTCGTACGATCCATTCTAATTCCTTCATACGATCCATTCTAATTCATCGTACGAATGAATTAGAATGGATTGAATTAGATTGAATCGTACGAATGAATTAGAATGAATCATACGAATGAAATAAAATGGATCATAATCTAATTCATTCATACGATCCATTCTAATTCATTCGCACAATCTATTCTAATTCATTCGTACGATCCATTCTAATTCATTCGCACGATCTATTCTAATTCATTCGTACGATCCATTCTAATTCATTCGCACGAATGTATCCATTCTAATTCATTCATACAATCTATTCTAATTCATTCGTACGATCCAATCTAATTCATTCGTACAATCCATTCTATTTCATTCGTACGATCTATTCTTACTCATTCGTATGATCCATTCTAATTCATTCGCACGAATGTATCCATTCTAATTCATTCGTACGATCCATTCTAATTCATTCGTACGATCCATTCTAATTCATTCGTCCGATCCATTCTAATTCATTCATACGATCCATTCTAATTCATTCATACAATCCATTCTAATTCTTTCACATGATCCATTCTAATTCATTCGTACGATCCATTCTAATTCATTCGTACGATCCATTCTAATTCATTCGTATGATCCATTCTAATTCATTCGCACGAATGAATCCATTCTAATTCATTCGTACAATCCATTCTATTTCATTCGTACGATCCATTCTTACTCATTCGTAAGAATGGATCGTGCTAATGAATTAGAATGGATCGTGCGAATGAATTAGAATGGATCGTACGAATGAATTAGAATGGATCGTACGAATGAATTAGAATGGATCGTACGAATGAATATCGTATGAATGAATTAGAATGGATCGTACGAATAAATTAGAATGGATCGTACGAAGGAATTAGAATGGATCGTACGAAGGAATTAGAATGGATAGTACGAATGAATTAGAATGGGTACCTTCGTGCAAATGAATTAGAATGGATCGTACGAATGAGTAAGAATGGATCGTACGAATGAAATAGAATGGATCGTATGAATGAATTAGAATGGATCGTCCGAATGAATAAGAATGGATCGTACGAATGCATTAGAATAGATTGTGCGAATGAATTAGAATGGATCGTACGAATGAATTAGAATGGATCGTACAAATGAATTAGAATGGATCGTACGAATGAATTAGAATGGATCGTACGAATGAATTAGAATGGATCGTACGAATGAATTAGAATGGATCGTATGAATGAATTAGAATGGATCGTGCTAATAAATTAGAATGGATCGTATGAATGAATTAGAATAGATTGTGCGAATGAAATAGAATGGATTGTACGAATGAGATAGAATGGATTGAATTAGAATGAATCGTACGAATGAATTAGAATGAATCATACCGTACGAATGAATTAGAATGGATCGTATGAATGAATTAGAATGGATCGTATGAATGAATTAGAATGGATCGTACGAATGAATTAGATGGATCGTATGAATGAATTAGAATGGATCGTGCGAATGAATTAGAATGGATCGTGCGAATGAATTAGAATGGATCGTACGAATGAATTAGAATGGATCGTATGAATGAATTAGATTGGATCGTATTAATGAATTAGAATGGATCGTACGAATTAATTAGAATAGATCGTACGAATGAATTAGAATGGATATGAATGGATCGTACGAATGAGTAAGAATGGATCGTACGAATGAAATAGAATGGATTGTACGAATGAATTAGAATAGATACATTCGTGCGAATGAATTAGGATGGATCGTATGAATGAATTAGAATGGATCGTACGAATGAATTAGAATGGATACATTCGTGCGAATGAATTAGAATGGATCGTATGAATGAATTAGAATCGATCGTACGAATGAATTAGAATGGATCATGCGAATGAATTAGAATGAATCGTGCGAATGAATTAGAATGGATCGTATGAATGAATTAGAATGGATCGTATGAATGAAATAGAATGGATCGTACGAATGAATTAGAATGGATCGTGCGAATGAATTTGAATGGATCGTACGAATAAATTAGAATGGATCGTACGAAGGAATTAGAATGGATAGTATGAATGAATTAGAATGGATACCTTCGTGCAAATGAAATAGAATGGATCGTACGAATGAATTAGAGTAGATTGTGCGAATGGATTAGAATGGATCATACGATTGAGTAAGAATGGATTGTACAAATGAAATAGAATAGATCGTACGAATGAATTAGAATGGATCGTACGAATGAATTAGATTGGATCGTTCGAATGAATTAGAATAGATTGTGCGAATGAATTAGAATGGATCGTACGAATGAATTAGAATGGATCGTGCGAATAAATTAGAATGGATCGTATGAATGAATTAGAATGGATCGTGCGAATGAATTAGAATATGGATCGTACGAAGGAATTAGAATGGATCGTACGAATGAATTCGAATGTATCCTTTCTAATTCATTCGTACGATCCATTCTAATTCCTTCCTACGATCCATTCTAATTCATTCGTACGATCTATTCTAATTCATTCGCACGATCCAATCTAATTCATTCGTACGATCCAATCTAATTCATTCGTACGATCCATTCTAATTCATTCGCACAATCTATTCTAATCCATTCGTACGATCCATTCTAATTCATTCGCACGATCCATTCTAATTCATTCATACGATCCATTCTATTTCATTCGTACGATCCATTCTTACTCATTCGTACGATCCATTCTAATTCATTTGCACGAAGGTATCCATTCTAATTCATTCGTAGTATCCATTCTAATTCCTTCGTACGATCCATTCTAATTCCTTCGTACGATCCATTCTAATTCATTCGTACGATCCATTCTAATTCATTCGTACGATCCATTCTAATTCCTTCGTATGATCCATTCTAATTCATTCGTACGGTATGATTCATTCTAATTCATTCGTACGATTCATTCTAATTCAATCCATTCTAATTCATTCGTACGATCCATTCTAATTCATTCGTACGATCCATTCTAATTCATTTGTACGATTCATTCTAATTCAATCCATTCTAATTTATTCGTACGATCCATTCTTACTCATTCGTACGATCCATTCTAATTCATTCGCACGAATGAATCCATTCTAATTCATTCGTATGATCCATTCTAATTCATTCGCATGATTGTATCCATTCTAATTCATTCGTACGATCCATTCTCTCTCATTCGCACAATCCATTCTATTTCATTCGTACGATCCATTCTAATTCATTCGCACGATCCATTCTAATTCATTCGCATGATCCATTCTAATTCATTCATACGATCGATTCTAATTCATTCATACGATCCATTCTAATTCATTCGCACGAATGTATCCATTCTAATTCATTCGTACGATCAGTTCTAAATCATTCGCACAATCTATTCTAATTCATTCATACGATCCATTCTAATTTATTCGCACGATCCATTCTAATTCCTTCGTATGATCCATTCTAATTCATTCGTACGGTATGATTCATTCTAATTCATTCGTACGATTCATTCTAATTCAATCCATTCTAATTCATTCGTACGATCCATTCTAATTCATTCGTACGATCCATTCTAATTCATTCGTACGATTCATTCTAATTCAATCCATTCTAATTCATTCGTACGATCCATTCTTACTCATTTGTACGATCCATTCTAATCCATTCGCACGAATGAATCCATTCTAATTCATTCGTATGATCCATTCTAATTCATTCGCATGAATGTATCCATTCTAATTCATTCGTACGATCCATTCTATCTCATTCGTACAATCCATTCTATTTCATTCGTACGATCCATTCTAATTCATTCGTACAATCCATTCTAATTCATTCACATGATCCATTCTAATTCATTCGCATGAATGTATCCATTCTAATTCATTCGTACGATCCATTCTATCTCATTCGTACAATCCATTCTATTTCATTCGTACGATCCATTCTAATTCATTCGTATGATCCATTCTAATTAATTCGCATGAATATATCCACTCTAATTCATTTGTACGATCCATTCTATCTCATTCGTACGATCTATTCTAATTCATTCGCACGAATATATCCTTTCTAATTCATTCGTACGATCCATTCTAATTCATTCGTACGATCCATTCTAATTCATTCGCACGAATATATCCTTTCTAATTCATTAGTACGATCCATTCTAATTCATTCGTACGATCCATTCTAATTCATTAGCACGATCCAAATTCATTTATTCGTACGATCTATTCTATTTCATTCGTACGATCCATTCTTATCGTACGATCCATTCTAATTCAATCCATTCTAATTCATTCGTACGATCCATTCTAATTCATTCGTTCGATCCATTCTAATTCATTCGTACGATTCATTCTAATTCAATCCATTCTAATTCATTCGTACGATCCATTCTTACTCATTCGTACAATCCATTCTAATTCATTCGCACGAATGAATCCATTCTAATTCATTCGTATGATCCATTCTAATTTATTCGCATGAATGTATCCATTCTAATTCATTCGTACGATCCATTCTATCTCATTCGTACAACCCATTCTATTTCATTCGCACAATCTACTCTAATTCATTCGTACGATCCATTCTATTTCATTTGCACGAAGGTATCCATTCTAATTCGTACAATCCATTCTAATTCATTCATACGATCCAATCTAATTCATTCATACGATCCATTCTAATTCATTCGCACGAATGTATCCATTCTAATTCATTCGCACGATCCATTCTAATTCATTCATACAATCCATTCTAATTCATTCATACAATCCATTCTATTTCATTCGTGCGATCCATTCTTACTCATTCGTACGATCCATTCGTATCCATTCTAATTCATTCGTACGATCTATTCTAATTCATTCGTACGATCCATTCTAATTCATTAATACGATCCAATCTAATTCATTCATACGATCCATTCTAATTTATTCGTACGATCCATTCTAACTCATTCGTACGATCCATTCTAATTCATTCGTACGATCCATTCTAATTCATTCGTACGAATGAATTAGAATGGATTGAATTAGAATGAATCGTACGAATGAATTAGAATGGATCGTACGAATGAATTAGAATGGATTGAATTAGAATGAATCGTACGAATGAATTAGAATGAATCATACCGTACGAATGAATTAGAATGGATCATACGACGGAAATAGAATGGATTCTTACTCATTCGTACGATCCATTCTAATTCATTTGCACGAAGGTATCCATTCTAATTCATTCGTACTATCCATTCTAATTCCTTCGTACGATCCATTCTAATTCCTTCGTACGATCCATTCTAATTCCTTCGTACGATCCATTCTAATTCATTCGTACGATCCATTCTAATTCCTTCGTATGATCCATTCTAATTCATTCGTACGGTATGATTCATTCTAATTCATTCGTATGATTCATTCTAATTCAATCCATTCTAATTCATTCGTACGATCCATTCTAATTCATTCGTACGAACCATTCTAATTCAATAGTACGATCCATTCTTACTCATTCGCACGATCCATTCTAATTCAATCCATTCTAATTCATTCGTACGATCCATTCTAATTCATTCGTACGATCCATTCTAATTCATTCGTATGATTCATTCTAATTCAATCCATCCTAATTCATTCATACGATCCATTCTTACTCATTCGTACGATCCATTCTAATTCCTTCGTACGATCCATATTCTAATTCATTCGCATGATCCATTCTAATTCATTCATACGATCCATTCTAATTTATTCGCACGATCCATTCTAATTCATTCGTACGATCCATTCTAATTCATTCGCACAATCTATTCTAATTCATTCGAACGATCCATTCTAATTCATTCATACGATCCATTCTAATTCAATCCATTCTAATTCATTCGTATGATCCATTCTTACACATTCGTACGATCCATTCTAATTCATTCATATGATCCATTCTAATTCATTCGCACGAATGTATCCATTCTAATTCATTCGTACGGATGAATTAGAATGGATCGTGCGAATGAATTAGAATGGATCATACGAATGAGTAAGAATGGATCGTATGAATGAATTACAATGGATCGTATGAAGGAATTAGAATAGATCATACGAAGAAATTAGAATGGATCGTACGAATGAATTAGAATGGATCGTATGAATGAATTATAATGGATCGTGCGAATGAATTAAAATGGATCGTAAGAATGAAATAGAATGGATAGTATGAATTAGAATGGATCGTACGAATGAAATAGAATGGATCGTACGAATGAATTAGAATAGATTGTGTGAATGGATTAGAATGGATCATACGATTGAGTAAGAATGGATTGTACGAATGAAATAGAATAGATCGTACGAATGAATTTGAATGGATCATGCTAATGAATTAGAATTGATCGTACGAATGAATTAGAATAGATTGTGCGAATGAATTAAAATGGATCGTATAAATGAATTAGAATGGATCGTATGAATGAATTAGAATGGATCGTGCGAATGAATTAAAATGGATCGTATGAATGAAATAGAATGGATCGTATGAATTAGAATGGGTCGTACGAATGAAATAGAATGGATCGTACGAATGAATTAGAATAGATTGTGCGAATAGATTAGAATGGATCATACGATTGAGTAAGAAAGGATTGTACGAATGAAATAGAATAGATCGTACGAATGAATTAGAATAGATCGTATGAATGAATTAGAATGGATCGTTCGAATGAATTAGAATAGATTGTGCGAATGAATTAGAATGGATCGTACGAATGAATTAGAATGGATCATGCGAATAAATTAGAATGGATCGTATGAATGAATTAGAATGGATCGTGCGAATGAATTAGAATATGGATCGTATGAAGGAATTAGAATGGATCGTACGAATAAATTCGAATGTATCCTTTATAATTCATTCGTACGATCCATTCTAATTCATTCGTACGATCCATTCTAATTCATTCATATGATCCATTCTAATTCATTCGCACGATCCATTCTAATTCATTCGCACGATCCATTCTAATTCATTCATACGATCCATTCTAATTCATTTATATGATCCATTCTAATTTATTTGCACGAATGTATCGATTCTAACTCATTCGTACGATCCATTCTAATTCATTCGTATGATCTATTCTAATTCATTCGCATGATCCATTATAATTCATTCATACGATCCAATCTAATTCATTCGCACGAATGTATCAACTCCAATTCGTTCGTACGATCCATTCTAATTCATTCATACACGTACGAATGAATTAGAATGGATACATTCATGCGAATGAATTAGAATGGATCGTATGAATGAATTAGATTGGATCGTATGCATGAATTAGAATGGATCGTGCGAATGAATTAGAATGGATCGTACGAATGAATTAGAATGGATCGTACGAATGAATTAGAATGGATACATTCGTGCGAATGAATTAGAACGGATCATATGAATGAATTAGAATGGATCGTTTGAGTGAATGCGAATGGATCGTGCGAATGAGTTAGAATGGATTGTACGAATGAATTAGAATGGATCGTACGAATGAATTAGAATGGATACATTCATGCGAATCCATTCTATTTCATTCGTACGATCCATTCTAATTCATTCACACGATCTATTCTAATTCATTCATACGATCCATTCTAATTCATTCGTACGATCCATTCTAATTCATTCGTACGATCCATTCTAATTCATTCGCACAATCTATTCTAATTCATTCGTACGATCCATTCTAATTCATTCATACGATCCATTCTAATTCATTCGCACGATCCATTCTAATTCATTCGTACGATACATTCGAATTCATTCGCACGATCCAATCTAATTCATTCATACAATCCATTCTAATTCTTTTGCACGAATGTATCCATTCTAATTCATTTGTACGATCCATTCTAATTCATTCGTACGATCCATTCTAATTCATTAATGCGATCCAATCTAATTCATTCATACGATCCATTCTAATTCATTCGCATGATCTAATCTATTTCATTCGTACAATCCATTCTATTTCATTCGTACGATCCATTCTAATTCATTCGCACGATCCATTCTAATTCATTCGTACGATCCATTCTAATTCATTCGTACGATCCATTCTAATTCATTCGTACAATCTATTCTAATCCATTCGTATGATCCATTCTAATTCATTCGCACGATCCATTCTAATTCATTCATACGATCCATTCTATTTCATTCGTACGATCCATTCTTACTCATTTGTACGATCCATTCTAATTCATTTGCACAAAGGTATCCATTCTAATTCATTCGTACTATCCATTCTAATTCCTTCGTACGATCTATTCTAATTCCTTCATACGATCCATTCTAATTCATTCGTACGATCCATTCTAATTCATTCGTACAATCCATTCTAATTCATTCGTACGATCCATTCGCATTCACTCAAACGATCCATTCTAATTCATTCATATGATCCATTCTAATTCATTCGCACGAATGTATCCATTCTAATTCATTCGTACGATCCATTCTAATTCATTTGTATGAATGTATCCACTCTAATTCATTCATACGATCTATTCTAATTCATTCGCACGAATGTATCCATTCCAATTCATTCGTACGATCCATTCTAATTCATTCGCACAATCTATTATAATTCATTCGTACGATCAATTCTAATTCATTAGCATGAATCGTACGAATGAATTAGAATGGATCGTACGAAGGAATTAGAATGGATCGTATGAATGAATTAGAAAGGATACATTCGAATTCATTCGTACGATCCATTATAATTCCTTCGTATGATCCATATTCTAATTCATTCGCACGATCCATTCTAATTCATTCGCACGATCCATTCTAATTCATTCATACGATCCATTCTAATTCATTCACACAATCCATTCTAATTCATTCTAATTTATTCGTATGTGAGTGGATCGTGTTTTTTCGTGCTAATGAACTAGAATGGATCGTACGAATGATATAGAATGGATACATTCGTGCGAAAGAATTAGAATGGATCGTATGAATGAATTAGATTGGATCGTATAAATGAATTAGAATGGATCGTACGAATGAATTAGAATGGATCGTGCTAATGAATTAGAATGGATCGTGCGAATGAATTAGAATGGATCGTGCGAATGAATTAGAATGGATCGTACGAATGAATTAGAATGGATCGTACGAATGAATTAGAATGGATAATTCAAATGAATTAGAATTGATTGTGCGAATGAATTAGAATGGATCGTACGAATGAATTAGAATGGATCGTGCGAATAAATTAGAATGGATCGTATGAATGAATTTGAATGGATCGTGCGAATGAATTAGAATATGGATCGTACGAAGGAATTAGAATGGATCGTACGAATGAATTCGAATGTATCCTTTCTAATTCATTCGTACGATCCATTCTAATTCCTTCGTACGATCCATTCTAATTCATTCGTACGATCCATTCTAATTCATTCGCACGATCCATTCTAATTCATTCGTACAATCCAATCTAATTCATTCGTACGATCCATTCTAATTCATTCGCACAATCTATTCTAATTCATTCGTACGATCCATTCTAATTCATTCGCACGATCCATTCTAATTCATTCATACGATCCATTCTATTTCATTCGTATGATCCATTCTTACTCATTCGTACGATCCATTCTAATTCATTTGCACGAAGGTATCCATTCTAATTCATTCGTACTATCCATTCTAATTCCTTCGTACGATCCATTCTAATTTCTTCGTACGATCCATTCTAATTCATTCGTATGATCCATTCTAATTCATTCGTACGATCCATTCTAATTCCTTCGTATGATCCATTCTAATTCATTCGTACGGTATGATTCATTCTAATTCATTCGTACGATTCATTCTAATTCAATCCATTCTAATTCATTCGTACTATCCATTCTAATTCATTCGTACGATCCATTCTAATTCATTCGTACGATTCATTCTAATTCAATCCATTCTAATTCATTCGTACGATCCATTCTTACTCATTCGTACGATCCATTCTAATTCATTCGCACGAATGAATCCATTCTAATTCATTCGTATGATCCATTCTAATTCATTCGCATGAATGTATCCATTCTAATTCATTCGTACGATCCATTCTATCTCATTCGTACAATCCATTCTATTTCATTCGTACGATCCATTCTAATTCATTCGCACGATCCATTCTAATTCATTCGCATGATTCATTCTAATTCATTTGTACGATCGATTCTAATTCATTCATACGATCCATTCTAATTCATTTGCACGAATGTATCCATTCTAATTCATTCGTACGATCCATTCAAATTTATTCGCACAATCTATTCTGATTCATTCATACGATCCATTCTAATTTATTCGCACGATCCATTCTATTTCCTTCGTATGATCCATTATGATTCATTCGTACGGTATGATTCATTCTAATTCATTCGTACGATTCATTCTAATTCAATCCATTCTAATTCATTCGTACGATCCATTCTAATTCATTCGTACGATCCATTCTAATTCATTCGTACGATTCATTCTAATTCAATCCATTCTAATTCATTCGTACGATCCATTCTTACTCATTCGTATGATCCATTCTAATTCATTCGCACGAATGAATCCATTCTAATTCATTCGTATGATCCATTCTAATTCATTCGCATGAATGTATCCATTCTAATTCATTCGTACGATCCATTCTATCTCATTCATACAATTCATTCTATTTCATTCGTACGATCCATTCTAATTCATTCGCACGATCCATTCTAATTCATTCGCATGATCCATTCTAATTCATTCGCATGAATGTATCCATTCTAATTCATTCGTACGATCCATTCTATCTCATTCGTACAATCCATTCTATTTCATTCGTACGATCCATTCTAATTCATTCGTAAGATCCATTTTAATTCATTCGCATGAATGTATTCATTCTAATTCATTCGTACGATCCATTCTATCTCATTCGTACGATCTATTCTAATTCATTCGCACGAATATATCCTTTCTAATTCATTCGTACGATCCATTCTAATTCATTCGCACAATCTATTCTAATTCATTAGTACGATCCATTCTAATCCATTCGTACGATCCATTCTAATTCATTAGCACGATCCAAATTCATTTATCCGTACGATCTATTCTATTTCATTCGTACGATCCATTCTTATCGTACGATCCATTCTAATTCAATCAATTCTAATTCATTCGTACGATCCATTCTAATTCATTCGTACGATCCATTCTAATTCATTCGTACGATTCATTCTAATTCAATCCATTCTAATTCATTCGTACGATCCATTCTTACTCATTCGTACGATCTATTCTAATTCATTCGCACGAATGAATCCATTCTAATTCATTCGTATGATCCATTCTAATTCATTCGCATGAATGTATCCATTCTAATTCATTCGTACGATCCATTCTATCTCATTCGTACAATCCATTCTATTTCATTCGTACGAATGTATCCCTTCTAATTCTTTCGTACGATCCATTCTAATTCCTTCGTACGATCCATTCTGATTCCTTCGTACGATCCATTCTAATTCATTCCCATGAATGTATCCATTCTAATTCATTCGCACGATCCATTCTAATTCATTCACACTCATACGATCCATTCTAATTCATTCGCACGAATGTATCCTTTCTAATTCATTCGTACGATCCATTCTAATTCATTCGCACGATCTATTCTAATTCATTCAAACGATCCATTCTAATTCATTAGCATGATCCATTCTTATTCATTCGTACGATCTATTCTATTTCATTCGTACAATCTATTCTTACTCAATCGTATGATCCATTCTAATCCATTCGCACAATCTATTCTAATTCATTCGTACGATCCATTCTATTTCATTCGTACGATCCATTCTATTTCATTCATACGATCCATTTTAATTCATTCGCACGATCCATTCTAATTCATTCATACGATCCATTCTAATTCATTCGCACGATCCATTCTCCATTCTAATTCCTTCGTACGATCCATTCTATTTCATTCATACGATCCATTCTAATTCATTCATACGATCAATTCTAATTCTTTCGCACGAATGTATACATTCTAATTCATTCGTACGATCCATTCTAATTCATTCGCACGATCCATTCTAATTCATTAATACGATCCATTCTAATTCATTCGCACAATCCATTCTAATTCATTCGCACGATCCATTCTAATTCTTTCATATGATCCATTCTAATTCATTCGCACGATCCATTCTTACTCATTCGTACGATCCATTCTAATTCATTCGCACAATCCATTCTAATTCTTTTGCACGAATGTATCCATTCTAATTCATTCGTACGATCCATTCTAATTCATTCGTATGATCTATTCTAATTCATTCGCATGATCAATTATAATTCATTCATACGATCCAATCTAATTCATTCGTACGATCCATTCTAATTCATTCGCACGAATGTATCAACTCTAATTCATTCGTACGATCCATTCTAATTCATTCATACATGTACGAATGAATTAGAATGGATACATTCATGCGAATGAATTAGAATGGATCGTATGAATGAATTAGATTGGATCGTATGCATGAATTAGAATGGATCGTACGAATGAATTAGAATGGATCGTACGAATGAATTAGAATGGATCGAACGAATGAAATAGAATGGATACATTCGTGCAAAAGAATTAGAATAGATTGTATGAATGAATTAGAATGGATCGTGCGAATGAATTAGAATGGATCGTACGAATGAATTAGAATGGATACATTCATGCGAAAGAATTAGAATAGATCATATGAATGAATTAGAATGGATCGTATGAATGAAATAGAATGGATCGTACGAAGGAATTAGAATGGAGAATGGATCGTGCGAATGAATTAGAATGGATCGTATGAATGAATTAGAATGGATCGTGCGAATGAATTAAAATGGATCGTATGAATGAAATAGAATGGATCGTAAGAATTAGAATGGATCGTACGAATGAAATAGAATGGATCGTACGAATGAATTAGAATAGATTGTGCGAATGGATTAGAATGGATCATACGATTGAGTAAGAATGGATTGTACGAATGAAATATAATAGATCGTACGAATGAATTAGAATGGATCATGCTAATGAATTAGAATGGATCGTTCGAATAAATTAGAATAGATTGTGCGAATGAATTAGAATGGATCGTACGAATGAATTAGAAAGGATACATTCGTGCGAATGAATTAGAATAGATCGTATGAGTGTGAATGAATTAGAATGGATCGTGCGAATGAATTAGAATGGATCGTACGAATGAATTAGAATGGATCGTACGAATGAAATCGAATGGATTGTACGAATGAGATAGAATGGATCGTACGAATGAATTAGAATGGATACATTCATGCGAATAAATTAGAATGGATCATACGAATGAATTAGAATGGATTCATTTGTGCGAATGAATTAGAATGGATCGTATGAATGAGTAAGAATGGATCGTACGAATGAATTAGAATGGATTGAATTAGAATGAATCGTATGAATGAATTAGAATGGATCGTACGAATGAATTAGAATGGATCGTACGAATGAATTAGAATAGATTGTGCGAATGAATTAGAATGGATCGTACGAATGAATTAGAATGGATCGTACGAGTGAATTAGAATGGATCGTACGAATGAATTAGAATGGATCGTGCGAATGAATTAGAATGGATCGTATGAGTGTGAATGAATTAGAATGGATCGTGCGAATGAATTAGAATGGATCGTATTAATGAATTAGAATGGATCGTGCGAATAAATTAGAATGGATCGTACGAATGAGTAAGAATGGATCGTGCGAATGAATTAGAATGGATTGTACGAATGAATTAGAATGGATCGTACGAATGAATTAGAATGGATACATTCGTGCGAATCCATTCTATTTCATTCGTACGATCTATTCTAATTCATTCGCACGATCCATTCTAATTCATTCATACGATCCATTCTAATTCATTCGTACGATCCATTCTAATTCATTCGTACGATCCATTCTAATTCATTCTCACAATCTATTCTAATTTATTCGTACGATCCATTCTAATTCATTCGCACGATCCATTCTAATTCATTCATACGATCCATTCTATTTCATTCGTACGATCCATTCTTACTCATTCGTACGATCCATTCTAATTCATTTGCACGAAGGTATCCATTCTAATTCATTCGTACTATCCATTCTAATTCCTTCGTACGATCCATTCTAATTCCTTCGTACGATCCATTCTAATTCATTCGCACGATCCATTCTAATTCATTCATACGATCCATTCTATTTCATTCATACGATCCATTCTTACGTACGATCCATTCTAATTCCTTCGTATGATCCATTCTAATTCATTCGTACGGTATGATTCATTCTAATTCATTCGTACGATTCATTCTAATATTTCAATCCAATCTAATTCCTTCGTACGATCCATTCTAATTCATTCGTACGATCCATTCTAATTCATTCGCACGATCCATTCTAATTCATTCGTACGATCCATTCTATTTCATTCATACGATCCATTCTAATTCATTCATACGATCTATTCTAATTTTTTCGCACGAATGTATCCATTCCAATTCATTCGTACGATCCATTCTAATTCATTCGCACGATCCATTCTAATTCATTCATACAATCCATTCTAATTCTTTTACACGAATGTATCCATTCTAATTCATTCGCACGATCCATTCTAATTCATTCATACAATCCATTCTAATTCTTTTGCACGAATGTATCCATTCTAATTCATTCGTACGATCTATTCTAATTCATTTGCACGAAGGTATCCATTCTAATTCATTCGTACTATCCATTCTAATTCCTTCGTACGATCCATTCTAATTCCTTCGTATGATCCATTCTAATTCATTCGTACGATCCAATCTAATTCCTTCGTATGATCCATTATAATTCATTCATACGGTATGATTCATTCTAATTCATTCATACGATTCATTCTAATTCAATCCATTCTAATTCATTCGTACGATCCATTCTAATTCATTCGTACGATCCATTCTAATTCATTCGTACGATTCATTCTAATTCAATCCATTCTAATTCATTCGTACGATCCATTCTTACTCATTCGTACGATCTATTCTAATTCATTCGCACGAATGAATCCATTCTAATTCATTCGTATGATCCATCCTAATTCATTCGCATGAATGTATCCATTCTAATTCATTCGTACGATCCATTCTATCTCATTCATACAATCCATTCTATTTAATTCGTACGATCCATTCTAATTCATTCGCACGATCCATTCTAATTCATTCGCATGATCCATTCTAATTCATTCGTACGATCGATTCTAATTCATTCATACGATCCATTCTAATTCATTCGCACGAATGTATCCATTCTATTTCATTCGTACGATCCATTCTAATTCATTCGTACAATCCATTCTAATTCATTCATATGTTCCAATCTAATTCATTCATACGATCCATTCTAATTCATTCGCACAATCTATTCTAATTCATTCATACGATCCATTCTAATTCATTAGGATGGATCGTATGAATGAATTAGAATGGATCGTATGAATGAATTAGAATGGATCGTGCAAATGAATTAGAATGGATCGTGCGAATGAATTAGAATGGATCGTACGAATGAATTAGAATGGATTGAATTAGAATGAATCGTACGAATGAATTAGAATGGATCGTACGAATGAAATAGAATGGATCATATGAATGAATTGGAATGGATACATTCGTGCGAATGAATTAGAATGGATCGTATGAATGAATTAGAGTGGATCGTTTGAATGAATTAGAATGGATCGTACTTATGAATTAGAATGGGTCATACGAATGAAATAGAATGGATCGTACGAAGGAATTAGAAAGGATCGTACAAACAAATTAGAATGGATCGTATGAATGAAATAGAACAGATCGTACGAATGAATTAGAATGGATCGTATTAATGAATTAGATTGGATCGTATGAATGAATTAGAATGGATTGTACGAATGAAATAGAATAGATCGTACGAATGAATTAGAATGGATCGTGCGAATGAATTAGAATGGATCGTACGAATGAGTAAGAATGGATCGTACGAATGAATTAGAATGGATTGAATTAGAATGAATCGTACGAATGAATTAGAATGGATCGTACGAATGAATTAGAATGGATCGTACGAATGAATTAGAATGGATCGTACGAGTGAAATAGAATGGATCGTACGAAGGAATTAGAATAGATCATACGAAGAAATTAGAATGGATCGTACGAATGAACTAGAATGGATTGAATTAGAATGAATCGTACGAATGAATTAGAATGAATCATACCGTACGAATGAATTAGAATGGATGATACGAAGGAATTAGAATGGATCGTACGAATGAATTAGAATGGATCGTACGAAGGAATTAGAGTGGATCGTACGAAGGAATTAGAATGGATAGTACGAATGAATTAGAATGGATCGTACGAATGAAATAGAATGGATTCGCACGAATGTATCCATTCTAATTCATTCATACGATCCATTCTAATTCATTCGTACAATCCATTCTAATTCATTCGCACGATCCATTCTTACTCATTCGTACGATCCATTCTAATTCATTCGCACGATCCATTCTAATTCATTAATACGAATGAATTAGAATGGATCGTACGAATGAATTAGAATTAGAATGGATCGTACAAATGAATTAGAATGGATCGTACGAATGAAATAGAATGGATTCGCACGAATGTATCCATTCTAATTCATTCGTACGATCCATTCTAATTCATTCGTACAATCCATTCTAATTCATTCGTACGATCCATTCTTACTCATTCGTACGATCCATTCTAATTCATTCGCACGATCCATTCTAATTCATCCGTACGATCCATTCTATTTCATTCATACGATCAATTCTAATTCATTCGCACAATCTATTCTAATTCATTCGTACGATCCATTCTAATTCCTTCGTATGATCCATTCTAATTCATTCGTACGGTATGATTCATTCTAATTCATTCGTACGATTCATTCTAATTCAATCCATTCAAATTCATTCGCACAATCTATTCTAATTCATTCGTATGATCCTTTCTAATTCATTCGCACGATCCATTCTAATTCATTCATATGATCCATTCTATTACATTCGTACGATCTATTCTATTTCATTCATATGATCCATTATAATGAATTAGAATGGATTGAATTAGAATGAATCGTACGAATGAATTAGAAAGGATACATTCGTGCGAATGAATTAGAATGGATCGTATGAGTGTGAATGAATTAGAATGGATCGTGCGAATGAATTAGAATGGATCGTATTAATGAATTAGAATGGATCGTGCGAATGAATTAGAATGGATCTAGATCGTGTATCCATTCTAATTCATTCGTACGACCCATTCTAATTCATTCGTACGATCCATTCTAATTCATTCGAACGATCCATTCTAATTTATTCATACGATCAATTCTAATTCATTCGTACGATCTATTCTATTTCATTCGTACAATCCTTTCTTACTCAATCGTATGATCCATTCTAATCCATTCGCACAATCTATTCTAATTCATTCGTACGATCAATTCTATTTTATTCGTACGATCCATTCTAAGATCCTTTCTAATTTATTCGCACGATCCATTCTAATTCATTCGTACGATCCATTCTAATTCATTCGCACAATCTATTCTAATTCATTCGAACGATCCATTCTAATTCATTCATACGATCCATTCTAATTCATTCGTACGATCTATTCTATTTCATTCGTACAATCCTTTCTTACTCAATCGTATGATCCATTCTAATCCATTCGCACAATCTATTCTAATTCATTCGTACGATCCATTCTATTTCATTCGTACGATTCATTCTAATTCATACGATCCATTCTATTTCATTCATACGATCCATTTTAATTCATTCGCACGATCCATTCTAATTCATTCACACGATCCATTCTAATTCATTTATACGAATCATTTTAATTCATTCGCACAATCGATTCTAATTCATTCGTACTATCCATTCTAATTCCTTCGTACGATCCATTCTAATTCATTCGCACGATCCATTCTAATTCATTCGTATGATCCATTCTAATTCATTCGTACGATCCATTCTAATTCCTTCGTATGATCCATTCTAATTCATTCGTACGGTATGATTCATTCTAATTCATTCGTACGATTCATTCTAATTCAATCCATTCTAATTCATTCGTACGATCCATTCTAATTCATTCGTACGATCTATTCTAATTCATTCGTACGATTCATTCTAATTCAATCCATTCTAATTCATTCGTACGATCCATTCTTACACATTCGTACGATCCATTCTAATTCATTCGCACGAATGAATCCATTCTAATTCATTCGTATGATCCATTCTAATTCATTCGCATGAATGTATCCATTCTAATTCATTCGTACGATCCATTCTATCTCATTCGTACAATCCATTCTATTTCATTCGTACGATCCATTCTAATTCATTCGCACGATCCATTCTAATTCATTCGCATGATTCATTCTAATTCATTCGTACGATCGATTCTAATTCATTCATACGATCCATTCTAATTCATTTGCACGAATGTATCCATTCTAATTCATTCGTACGATCCATTCAAATTTATTCGCACAATCTATTCTAATTCATTCATACGATCCATTCTAATTTATTCGCACAATCCATTCTAATTCCTTCATATGATCCATTCTAATTCATTCGTACGGTATGATTCATTCTAATTCATTCGTACGATTCATTCTAATTCAATCCATTCTAATTCATTCGTACGATCCATTCTAATTCATTCATACGATCCATTCTAATTCATTCGTACGATTCATTCTAATTCAATCCATTCTAATTCATTCGTACGATCCATTCTTACTCATTCGTACGATCCATTCTAATTCATTCGCACGAATGAATCCATTCTAATTCATTCGTATGATCCATTCTAATTCATTCGCATGAATGTATCCATTCTAATTCATTCGTACGATCCATTCTATCTCATTCGTACAATTCATTCTATTTCATTCGTACGATCCACTCTAATTCATTCGCACGATCTATTCTAATTCATTCGCATGATCCATTCTAATTCATTCGCATGAATGTATCCATTCTAATTCATTCGTACGATCCATTCTATCTCATTCGTACAATCCATTCTATTTCATTCGTACGATCCATTCTAATTCATTCGTATGATCCATTCTAATTCATTCGCATGAATGTATCCATTCTAATTCATTCGTACGATCCATTCTATCTCATTCGTACGATCTATTCTAATTCATTCGCACGAATATATCCTTTCTAATTCATTCGTACGATCCATTCTAATTCATTCGCACAATCTATTCTAATTCATTAGTACGATCCATTCTAATCCATTCGTACGATCCATTCTAATTCATTAGCACGATCCAAATTCATTTATCCGTACGATCTATTCTATTTCATTCGTACGATCCATTCTTATCGTACGATCCATTCTAATTCAATCCATTCTAATTCATTCGTACGATCCATTCTAATTCATTCGTACGATCCATTCTAATTCATTCGTACGATTCATTCTAATTCAATCCATTCTAATTCATTCGTACGATCCATTCTTACTCATTCGTACGATCTATTCTAATTCATTCGCACGAATGAATCCATTCTAATTCATTCGTATGATCCATTCTAATTCATTCGCATGAATGTATCCATTCTAATTCATTCGTACGATCCATTCTATCTCATTCGTACAATCCATTCTATTTCATTCGTACGAATGTATCCCTTCTAATTCATTCGTACGATCCATTCTAATTCCTTCGTACGATCCATTCTAATTCCTTCGTACGATCCATTCTAATTCATTCCCATGAATGTATCCATTCTAATTCATTCGCACGATCCATTCTAATTCATTCACACTCATACGATCCATTCTAATTCATTCGCACGAATGTATCCTTTCTAATTCATTCGTACGATCCATTCTAATTCATTCGCACGATCTATTCTAATTCATTCAAACGATCCATTCTAATTCATTAGCATGATCCATTCTTATTCATTCGTACGATCTATTCTATTTCATTCGTACAATCTATTCTTACTCTATCGTATGATCCATTCTAATCCATTCGCACAATCTATTCTAATTCATTCGTACGATCCATTCTATTTCATTCGTACGATCCATTCTATTTCATTCATACGATCCATTTTAAGTCATTCGCACGATCCATTCTAATTCATTCATACGATCCATTCTAATTCATTCGCACGATCCATTCTCCATTCTAATTCCTTCGTACGATTCATTCTATTTCATTCATACGATCCATTCTAATTCATTCATACGATCAATTCTAATTCTTTCGCACGAATGTATACATTCTAATTCATTCGTACGATCCATTCTAATTCATTCGCACGATCCATTCTAATTCATTAATACGATCCATTCTAATTCATTCGCACGATCCATTCTAATTCATTCGCACGATCCATTCTAATTCTTTCATATGATCCATTCTAATTCATTCGCACGATCCATTCTTACTCATTCGTACGATCCATTCTAATTCATTCGCACAATCCATTCTAATTCTTTTGCACGAATGTATCCATTCTAATTCATTCGTACGATCCATTCTAATTCATTCGTATGATCTATTCTAATTCATTTGCATGATCCATTATAATTCATTCATACGATCCAATCTAATTCATTCGTACGATCCATTCTAATTCATTCGCACGAATGTATCAACTCTAATTCATTCGTATGATCCATTCTAATTCATTCATACATGTACGAATGAATTAGAATGGATACATTCGTGCGAATGAATTAGAATGGATCGTATGAATGAATTAGATTGGATCGTATGCATGAATTAGAATGGATCGTGCGAATGAATTAGAATGGATCGTACGAATGAATTAGAATGGATCGAACGAATGAAATAGAATGGATACATTCGTGCAAAAGAATTAGAATGGATTGTATGAATGAATTAGAATGGATCGTGCGAATGAATTAGAATGGATCGTACGAATGAATTAGAATGGATACATTCGTGCGAAAGAATTAGAATAAATCATATGAATGAATTAGAATGGATCGTATGAATGAAATAGAATGGATCGTACGAAGGAATTAGAATGGAGAATGGATCGTGGGAATGAATTAGAATGGATCGTATGAATGAATTAGAATGGATCGTGCGAATGAATTAAAATGGATCGTATGAATGAAATAGAATGGATCGTAAGAATTAGAATGGATCGTACGAATGAAATAGAATGGATCGTACGAATGAATTAGAATAGATTGTGCGAATGGATTAGAATGGATCATACGATTGAGTAAGAATGGATTGTACGAATGAAATAGAATAGATCGTACGAATGAATTAGAATGGATCATGCTAATGAATTAGAATGGATCGTTCGAATGAATTAGAATAGATTGTGCGAATGAATTAGAATGGATCGTACGAATGAATTAGAAAGGATACATTCGTGCGAATGAATTAGAATGGATCGTATGAGTGTGAATGAATTAGAATGGATCGTGCGAATGAATTAGAATGGATCGTGCGAATGAATTAGAATGGATCGTACGAATGAAATCGAATGGATTGTACGAATGAGATAGAATGGATCGTACGAATGAATTAGAATGGATACATTCATGCGAATGAATTAGAATGGATCATACGAATGAATTAGAATGGATTTATTTGTGCGAATGAATTAGAATAGATCGTATGAATGAGTAAGAATGGATCGTACGAATGAATTAGAATGGATTGAATTAGAATGAATCGTAGGAATGAATTAGAATGGATCGTACGAATGAATTAGAATGGATCGTACGAATGAATTAGAATAGATTGTGCGAATGAATTAGAATGGATCGTACGAATGAATTAGAATGGATCGTACGAATGAATTAGAATGGATCGTGCGAATGAATTAGAATGGATCGTATGAGTGTGAATGAATTAGAATGGATCGTGCGTATGAATTAGAATGGATCGTATTAATGAATTAGAATGGATCGTGCGAATAAATTAGAATGGATCGTACGAATGAGTAAGAATGGATCATGCGAATGAATTAGAATGGATTGTACGAATGAATTAGAATAGATCGTACGAATGAATTAGAATGGATACATTCGTGCGAATCCATTCTATTTCATTCGTACGATCTATTCTAATTCATTCGCACGATCCATTCTAATTCATTCATACGATCCATTCTAATTCATTCGTACGATCTATTCTAATTCATTCGTACGATCCATTCTAATTCATTCTCACAATCTATTCTAATTTATTCGTACGATCCATTCTAATTCATTCGCACGATCCATTCTAATTCATTCATACGATCCATTCTATTTCATTCGTACGATCCATTCTTACTCATTCGTACGATCCATTCTAATTCATTTGCACGAAGGTATCCATTCTAATTCATTCGTACTATCCATTCTAATTCCTTCGTACGATCCATTCTAATTCCTTCGTACGATCCATTCTAATTCATTCGCACGATCCATTCTAATTCATTCATACGATCTATTCTATTTCATTCATACGATCCATTCTTACGTACGATCCATTCTAATTCCTTCGTATGATCCATTCTAATTCATTCGTAAGGTATGATTCATTCTAATTCATTCGTACGATTCATTCTTATATTTCAATCCATTCTAATTCCTTCGTACGATCCATTCTAATTCATTCGTACGATCCATTCTAATTCATTCGCACGATCCATTCTAATTCATTCGTACGATCCATTCTATTTCATTCATACGATCCATTCTAATTCATTCATACGATCTATTCTAATTCTTTCGCACGAATGTATCCATTCTAATTCATTCGTACGATCCATTCTAATTCATTCGCACGATCCATTCTAATTCATTCATACAATCCATTCTAATTCTTTTGCACGAATGTATCCATTCTAATTCATTCGCACGATCCATTCTAATTCATTCATACAATCCATTCTAATTCTTTTGCACGAATGTATCCATTCTAATTCATTCGTACGATCCATTCTAATTCATTTGCACGAAGGTATCCATTCTAATTCATTCGTACTATCCATTCTAATTCCTTCGTACGATCCATTCTAATTCCTTCGTACGATCCATTCTAATTCATTCGTACGATCCATTCTAATTCCTTCGTATGATCCATTATAATTCATTCATACGGTATGATTCATTCTAATTCATTCATACGATTCATTCTAATTCAATCCATTCTAATTCATTCGTACGATCCATTCTAATTCATTCGTACGATCCATTTTAATTCATTCGTACGATTCATTCTAATTCAATCCATTCTAATTCATTCGTACGATCCATTCTTACTCATTCGTACGATCTATTCTAATTCATTCGCACGAATGAATCCATTCTAATTCATTCGTATGATCCATCCTAATTCATTCGCATGAATGTATCCATTCTAATTCATTCGTACGATCCATTCTATCTCATTCGTACAATCCATTCTATTTCATTCGTACGATCCATTCTAATTCATTCGCACGATCCATTCTAATTCATTCGCATGATCCATTCTAATTCATTCGTACGATCGATTCTAATTCATTCATACGATCCATTCTAATTCATTCGCACGAATGTATCCATTCTAATTCATTCGTACGATCCATTCTAATTCATTCATATGTTCCAATCTAATTCATTCATACGATCCATTCTAATTCATTCGCACAATCTATTCTAATTCATTCATACGATCCATTCTAATTCATTAGGATGGATCGTATGAATGAATTAGAATGGATCGTATGAATGAATTAGAATGGATCGTGCGAATGAATTAGAATGGATCGTGCGAATGAATTAGAATGGATCGTACGAATGAATTAGAATGGATTGAATTAGAATGAATCGTACGAATGAATTAGAATGGATCATACGAATGAAATAGAATGGATCATATGAATGAATTGGAATGGATACATTCGTGCGAATGAATTAGAATGGATCGTATGAATGAATTAGAGTGGATCATTTGAATGAATTAGAATGGATCGTACTTATGAATTAGAATGGGTCATACGAATGAAATAGAATGGATCGTACGAAGGAATTAGAAAGGATCGTACAAACAAATTAGAATGGATCGTATGAATGAAATAGAACAGATCGTACGAATGAATTAGAATGGATCGTATTAATGAATTAGATTGGATCGTATGAATGAATTATAATGGATTGTACGAATGAAATAGAATAGATCGTACGAATGAATTAGAATGGATCGTGCGAATGAATTAGAATGGATCGTACGAATGAGTAAGAATGGATCATACGAATGAATTAGAATGGATTGAATTAGAATGAATCGTACGAATGAATTAGAATGGATCGTACGAATGAATTAGAATGGATCGTACGAATGAATTAGAATGGATCGTACGAATGAAATAGAATGGATCGTACGAAGGAATTAGAATAGATCATACAAAGAAATTAGAATGGATCGTACGAATGAACTAGAATGGATTGAATTAGAATGAATCGTACGAATGAATTAGAATGAATCATACCGTACGAATGAATTAGAATGGATGATACGAAGGAATTAGAATGGATCGTACGAATGAATTAGAATGGATCGTACGAAGGAATTAGAATGGATCGTACGAAGGAATTAGAATGGATAGTACGAATGAATTAGAATGGATCGTACGAATGAAATAGAATGGATTCGCACGAATGTATCCATTCTAATTCATTCGTACGATCCATTCTAATTCATTCGTACAATCCATTCTAATTCATTCGCACGATCCATTCTTACTCATTCGTACGATCCATTCTAATTCATTCGCACGATCCATTCTAATTCATTAATACGAATGAATTAGAATGGATCGTACGAATGAATTAGAATTAGAATGGATCGTACAAATGAATTAGAATGGATCGTACGAATGAAATAGAATGGATTCGCACGAATGTATCCATTCTAATTCATTCGTACGATCCATTCTAATTTATTCGTACAATCCATTCTAATTCATTCGTACGATCCATTCTTACTCATTCGTACGATCCATTCTAATTCATTCGCACGATCCATTCTAATTCATCCGTACGATCCATTCTATTTCATTCATACGATCAATTCTAATTCATTCGCACAATCTATTCTAATTCATTCGTACGATCCATTCTAATTCCTTCGTATGATCCATTCTAATTCATTCGTACGGCATGATTCATTCTAATTCATTCGTACGATTCATTCTAATTCAATCCATTCTAATTCATTCGCACAATCTATTCTAATTCATTCATATGATCCTTTCTAATTCATTCGCACGATCCATTCTAATTCATTCATATGATCCATTCTATTTCATTCGTACGATCTATTCTATTTCATTCATACGATCCATTATAATGAATTAGAATGGATTGAATTAGAATGAATCGTACGAATGAATTAGAAAGGATACATTCGTGCGAATGCATTAGAATGGATCGTATGAGTGTGAATGAATTAGAATGGATCGTGCGAATGAATTAGAATGGATCGTATTAATGAATTAGAATAAATCGTGCGAATGAATTAGAATGGATCTAGATCGTGTATCCATTCTAATTCATTCGTACGACCCATTCTAATTCATTCGTACGATCCATTCTAATTCATTCGAACGATCCATTCTAATTCATTCATACGATCAATTCTAATTCATTCGTACGATCTATTCTATTTCATTCGTACAATCCTTTCTTACTCAATCGTATGATCCATTCTAATCCATTCGCACAATCTATTCTAATTCATTCGTACGATCAATTCTATTTTATTCGTACGATCCATTCTAAGATACTTTCTAATTTATTCGCACGATCCATTCTAATTCATTCGTACGATCCATTCTAATTCATTCGCACAATCTATTCTAATTCATTCGAACGATCCATTCTAATTCATTCATACGATCCATTCTAATTCATTCGTACGATCTATTCTATTTCATTCGTACAATCCTTTCTTACTCAATCGTATGATCCATTCTAATCCATTCGCACAATCTATTCTAATTCATTCGTACGATCCATTCTATTTCATTCGTACGATCCATTCTAATTCATACGATCCATTCTATTTCATTCATACGATCCATTTTAATTCATTCGCACGATCCATTCTAATTCATTCATACGATCCATTCTAATTCATTTATACGAATCATTTTAATTCATTCGCACAATCTATTCTAATTCATTCGTACGATCCATTCTAATTCATTCGTACGATCCATTCTAATTCATTCGCACGATCCATTCTAATTCATTCGCACTATCCATTCTAATTCATTCATACTAATGAATTAGAATGGATAGTACGAATGAATTAGAATGGATACCTTCATGCAAATGAATTAGAATGGATCGTACGAATGAGTAAGAATGGATCGTACGAATGAAATAGAATGGATCGTATGAATGAATTAGAATGGATCGTGCGAATGAATTAGAATGGATCGTGCGAATGAATTAGAATAGATTGTGCGAATGAATTAGAATGGATTATGCGAAGGAATTAGAATGGATCGTACGAAGGAATTAGAATGGATCGTACGAAGGAATTAGAATGGATCGTACGAATGAATTAGAATGGATCGTACGAATGAATTAGAATGGATCGTGCGAATGAATTAGAATGGATCGTACGAATGAATTTGAATGGATACATTCGTGCGAATGAATTAGAATGGATCGTATGAATGAATTAGATTGTACGAAGGAATTAGAATGGATCATACGAATGAAATAAAATGGATCATAATCTAATTCATTCATACGATCCATTCTAATTCATTCGCACAATCTATTCTAATTCATTCGTACGATCCATTCTAATTCATTCGCACGATCTATTCTAATTCATTCGTACGATCCATTCTAATTCATTCGCATGAATGTATCCATTCTAATTCATTCATATAATCTATTCTAATTCATTCGTACGATCCATTCTAATTCATTCGTACAATCTATTCTAATTCATTCGTACGATCCATTCTTACTCATTCGTACGATCCATTCTATTTCATTCGTACAAATGAATTTGAATGGATTGTACGAATGAATTAGAATTAGAATGGATCGTACGAATGAATTAGATTGGATCGTACGAATGAATTAGAATGGATTGAATTAGAATGAATCGTACGAATGAATTAGAATGAATCATACCGTACGAATGAATTAGAATGGATCATACGAAGGAATTAGAATGGATCGTACGAATGAATTAGAATGGATCGTACGAATGAATTAGAATGGATCGTGCGAATGAATTAGAATGGATCGTACGAATGAATTAGAATGGATCGATTGAATGAATTAGAATGGATCGTACTTATGAATTAGAATGGGTCATTTGAGTGAATGTGAATGGATCGTGCAAATGAATTAGAATAGATTGTACGAATGAATTAGAATGGATCGTATGAATGAATTAGATTGGATCGTATGAATGAATTAGAATGGATCGTGCGAATGAATTATAATGGATCGTACGAATGAATTAGAATGGATCGTATGAATGAATTAGAATGGATCGTACTTATGAATTAGAATGGGTCATACGAATGAAATAGAATGGATCGTACGAAGGAATTAGAAAGGATAATACAAACGAATTAGAATGGATCGTATGAATGAAATAGAATAGATCGTACGAATGAATTAGAATGGATCGTATGAATGAATTAGATTGGATCGTATGAATGAATTAGAATGGATTGTACGAATGAAATATATTAGATCGTACGAATGAATTAGAATGGATCGTGCGAATGAATTAGAATGGGTCGTACGAATGAATTAGAATGGATACACGATCCAGATCCATTCAAATTCATTCGCACAATCTATTCTAATTCATTCGTAGGATCCATTCGAATTCATTACTACGATCCATTCTAATTCATTCATACGATCCATTCTACTTCATTCGTACGATCCATTCTAATTCATTCGCACGATCCATTCTAATTCATTCGCACGAATGTATCCATTCTAATTCATTCGTACGATCCATTCTAATTCATTTGTACGAATGTATCCACTCTAATTCATTCATACGATCCATTCTAATTCATTCGCACGAATGTATCCATTCCAATTCATTCGTACGTTCCATTCTAATTCATTCGCACAATCTATTCTAATTCATTCGTACGATCAATTCTAGTTCATTAGCATGATCCATTCTAATTGTACGAATGAATTAGAATGGATTGTACGAATGAGATAGAATAGATCGTACGAATGAATGAGAATGGATCGTACGAATGAATTAGAATGGATCGTACGAATGAGTAGAATGGATCGTACGAATGAATTAGAATAAATTGAATTAGAATGAATCGTACGAATGAATTAGAATGGATCGTACGAATGAATTAGAATGGATCGTACGAAGGAATTAGAATGGATCGTATGAATGAATTAGAATCGATCGTACGAATGAATTAGAATGGATCATGCGAATGAATTAGAATGGATCGTGCGAATGAATTAGAATGGATCGTACGAATGAATTAGAATGGATCGTACGAATGAGTAAGAATGGATCGTACGAATGAATTAGAATGGATTGAATTAGAATGAATCGTACAAATGAATTAGAATGGATCGTACGAATGAATTAGAATGGATCGTATGAATGAATTAGAATGGATTGAATTAGAATGCATCGTACGAATGAATTAGAATGAATCATACCGTACGAATGAATTAGAATGGATCATACGAAGGAATTAGAATGGATCGTACGAATGAATTAGAATGGGGCGTACCGTACGAATGAATTAGAATGGATCATACGAAGGAATTAGAATGGATCATACCAATGAATTAGAATGGATCGTACGAATGAATTAGAATGGATCGTAGGAATGAATTAGAATGGATACATTCGTGCGAATGAATTAGAATGGATACATTCGTGCGAATGAATTAGAATGGATCATATGAATGAATTAGAATGGATCGTTTGAGTGAATGCGAATGGATCGTGCGAATGAATTAGAATGGATTGTACGAATGAATTAGAATGGATCGAACGAATGAATTAGAATGGATACATTCGTGCAAAAGAATTAGAATGGATTGTATGAATGAATTAGAATGGATTAGACGAATGAATTAGAATCGATACCGTACGAATGAATTAGAATGGATCGAACGAATGAATTAGAATGGATACATTCGTGCAAAAGAATTAGAATGGATTGTATGAATGAATTAGAATGTATCGTGCGAATGAATTAGAATGGATCGTACGAATGAATTAGAATGGATACATTCGTGCGAAAGAATTAGAATAGATCGTATGAATGAATAAGAATGGATCGTATAAATGAAATAGAATGGATCGTACGAATGAATTAGAATGGATCGTGCGAATGAATTAGAATGGATCTTACGAATGAATTAGAATGGATCGCAGTAATGAATTAGAATGGATCATGCGAATGAATTAGAATATGGATCGTACGAAGGAATTAGAATGGATCGTACGAATGAATTAGAATGTATCCTTTCTAATTCATTCGTATGATCCATTCTAATTCCTTCGTACGATCCATTCTAATTCATTCGCACGATCCATTATAATTCATTCGTACGATCCATTCTATTTCGTTCATACGATCCATTCTAATTCATTCATACGATCTTTTCTAATTCTTTCGCACGAATGTATCCATTCTAATTCATTCGTACGATCCATTCTAATTCATTCGCACGATCCATTCTAATTCATTCATACAATCCATTCTAATTCTTTTACACGAATGTATCCATTCTAATTCATTCGTTCGATCCATTCTAATTCATTCGTACGATCCATTCTAATTCATTCGCACGATCCATTCTAATTCATGCATACGATCCAATCTAATTCATTCATATGATCCATTCTAATTCATTCGCACGAATGTATCCATTCTAATTCATTCGTACATGTATGAATGAATTAGAATGGATCGTACGAATGAATTAGAGTTGATACATTCGTGCGAATGAATTAGAATGGATCGTACGAATGAATTAGATTGGATCGTATGAATGAATTATAATGGATCATGCGAATGAATTAGAATAGATCATACGAATGAATTAGAATGGATCGTACGAATGAATTAGAATGGATACATTCGTGCAAAAGAATTAGAATGGATTGTATGAATGAATTAGAATGGATCGTGCGAATGAATTAGAATGGATACATTCGTGCGAATGAATTAGAATGGATCGTATGAATGAATTAGATTGGATCGTATGAATGAATTAGAATGGATCGTGCGAATGAATTAGAATGGATCGTACGAATGAATTAGAATGGATCGTACGAATGAATTAGAATGGATCGTACGAAGGAATTAGAATTGATCGTACGAATGAATTAGAATAGATTGTGCGAATGAATTAGAATGGATCGTACGAATGAATTGGAATAGATACATTCGTGCGAATGAATTAGAATGGATTGTATGAATGAATTAGAGTGGATATATTCGTACAAATGAATTAGAATGGATCGTGCGAATGAATTAGAATGGATCGTGCGAATGAATTAGAATGGATCGTACGAATGAATTAGAATAGATTGTGCGAATGAATTAGAATGGATTATGCGAAGGAATTAGAATGGATCGTACGAAGGAATTAGAATGGATCGTACGAAGGAATTAGAATGGATCGTACGAATGATATAGAATGGATCGTACGAATGAATTAGAATTGATCGTGCGAATGAATTAGAATGGATCGTACGAATGAATTTGAATGGATACATTCGTGCGAATGAATTAGAATGGATCGTATGAATGAATTAGATTGTACGAAGGAATTAGAATGGATCATACGAATGAAATAAAATGGATCATAATCTAATTCATTCATACGATCCATTCTAATTCATTCGCACAATCTATTCTAATTCATTCGTACGATCCATTCTAATTCATTCGCACGATTTATTCCAATTCATTCGTACGATCCATTCTAATTCATTTGCATGAATGTATCCATTCTAATTCATTCATGTAATCTATTCTAATTCATTCGTACGATCCATTCTAATTCATTCGTACAATCTATTCTAATTCATTCGTACGATCCATTCTTACTCATTCGTACGATCCATTCTATTTCATTCGTACAAATGAATTTGAATGGATTGTACGAATGAATTAGAATTAGAATGGATCGTACGAATGAATTAGATTGGATCGTACGAATGAATTAGAATGGATTGAATTAGAATGAATCGTACGAATGAATTAGAATGAATCATACCGTACGAATGAATTAGAATGGATCATACGAAGGAATTAGAATGGATCGTACGAATGAATTAGAATGGATCGTACGAATGAATTAGAATGGATCGTGCGAATGAATTAGAATGGATCGTACGAATGAATTAGAATGGATCGATTGAATGAATTAGAATGGATCGTACTTATGAATTAGAATGGGTCGTTTGAGTGAATGCGAATGGATCGTGCGAATGAATTAGAATAGATTGTACGAATGAATTAGAATGGATCGTATGAATGAATTAGATTGGATCGTATGAATGAATTAGAATGGATCGTGCGAATGAATTAGAATGGATCGTACGAATGAATTAGAATGGATCGTTTGAATGAATTAGAATGGATCGTACTTATGAATTAGAATGGGTCATACGAATGAAATAGAATGGATCGTACGAAGGAATTAGAAAGGATCATACAAACGAATTAGAATGGATCGTATGAATGAAATAGAATAGATCGTACGAATGAATTAGAATGGATCGTATGAATGAATTAGATTGGATCGTATGAATGAATTAGAATGGATTGTACGAATGAAATATATTAGATCGTACGAATGAATTAGAATGGATCGTGCGAATGAATTAGAATGGGTCGTACGAATGAATTAGAATGGATACACGATCCAGATCCATTCAAATTCATTCGCACAATCTATTCTAATTCATTCGTAGGATCCATTCGAATTCATTACTATGATCCATTCTAATTCATTCATACGATCCATTCTACTTCATTCGTACGATCCATTCTAATTCATTCGCACGATCCATTCTAATTCATTCGCACGAATGTATCCATTCTAATTCATTCGTACGATCCATTCTAATTCATTTCTACGAATGTATCCACTCTAATTCATTCATACGATCCATTCTAATTCATTCGCACGAATGTATCCATTCCAATTCATTCGTACGTTCCATTCTAATTCATTCGCACAATCTATTCTAATTCATTCGTACGATCAATTCTAGTTCATTAGCATGATCCATTCTAATTGTACGAATGAATTAGAATGGATTGTACGAATGAGATAGAATAGATCGTACGAATGAATGAGAATGGATCGTACGAATGAATTAGAATGGATCGTACGAATGAGTAAGAATGGATCGTACGAATGAATTAGAATAAATTGAATTAGAATGAATCGTACGAATGAATTAGAATGGATCGTACGAATGAATTAGAATGGATCGTACGAAGGAATTAGAATGGATCGTATGAATGAATTAGAATCGATCGTACGAATGAATTAGAATGGATCATGCGAATGAATTAGAATGGATCGTGCGAATGAATTAGAATGGATCGTACAAATGAATTAGAATGGATCGTACGAATGAGTAAGAATGGATCGTACGAATGAATTAGAATGGATTGAATTAGAATGAATCGTACAAATGAATTAGAATGGATCGTACGAATGAATTAGAATGGATCGTACGAATGAATTAGAATGGATTGAATTAGAATGCATCGTACGAATGAATTAGAATGAATCATACCGTACGAATGAATTAGAATGGATCATACGAAGGAATTAGAATGGATCGTACGAATGAATTAGAATGGGGCGTACCGTACGAATGAATTAGAATGGATCATACGAAGGAATTAGAATGGATCATACCAATGAATTAGAATGGATCGTACGAATGAATTAGAATGGATCGTACGAATGAATTAGAATGGATACATTCGTGCGAATGAATTAGAATGGATACATTCGTGCGAATGAATTAGAATGGATCATATGAATGAATTAGAATGGATCGTTTGAGTGAATGCGAATGGATCGTGCGAATGAATTAGAATGGATTGTACGAATGAATTAGAATGAATCGAACGAATGAATTAGAATGGATACATTCGTGCAAAAGAATTAGAATGGATTGTATGAATGAATTAGAATGGATTAGACGAATGAATTAGAATCGATACCGTACGAATGAATTAGAATGGATCGAACGAATGAATTAGAATGGATACATTCGTGCAAAAGAATTAGAATGGATTGTATGAATGAATTAGAATGTATCGTGCGAATGAATTAGAATGGATCGTACGAATGAATTAGAATGGATACATTCGTGCGAAAGAATTAGAATAGATCGTATGAATGAATAAGAATGGATCGTATAAATGAAATAGAATGGATCGTACGAATGAATTAGAATGGATCGTGCGAATGAATTAGAATGGATCTTACGAATGAATTAGAATGGATCGCAGTAATGAATTAGAATGGATCATGCGAATGAATTAGAATATGGATCGTACGAAGGAATTAGAATGGATCGTACGAATGAATTAGAATGTATCCTTTCTAATTCATTCGTATGATCCATTCTAATTCCTTCGTACGATCCATTCTAATTCATTCGCACGATCCATTATAATTCATTCGTACGATCCATTCTATTTCGTTCATACGATCCATTCTAATTCATTCATACGATCTTTTCTAATTCTTTCGCACGAATGTATCCATTCTAATTCATTCGTACGATCCATTCTAATTCATTCGCACGATCCATTCTAATTCATTCATACAATCCATTCTAATTCTTTTACACGAATGTATCCATTCTAATTCATTCGTTCGATCCATTCTAATTCATTCGTACGATCCATTCTAATTCATTCGCACGATCCATTCTAATTCATGCATACGATCCAATCTAATTCATTCATACGATCCATTCTAATTCATTCGCACGAATGTATCCATTCTAATTCATTCGTACATGTATGAATGAATTAGAATGGATCGTACGAATGAATTAGAGTTGATACATTCGTGCGAATGAATTAGAATGGATCGTACGAATGAATTAGATTGGATCGTATGAATGAATTATAATGGATCATGCGAATGAATTAGAATAGATCATACGAATGAATTAGAATGGATCGTACGAATGAATTAGAATGGATACATTCGTGCAAAAGAATTAGAATGGATTGTATGAATGAATTAGAATGGATCGTGCGAATGAATTAGAATGGATACATTCGTGCGAATGAATTAGAATGGATCGTATGAATGAATTAGATTGGATCGTATGAATGAATTAGAATGGATCGTGCGAATGAATTAGAATGGATCGTACGAATGAATTAGAATGGATCGTACGAATGAATTAGAATGGATCGTACGAAGGAATTAGAATTGATCGTACGAATGAATTAGAATAGATTGTGCGAATGAATTAGAATGGATCGTACGAATGAATTGGTATAGATACATTCGTGCGAATGAATTAGAATGGATCGTATGAATGAATTAGAGTGGATACATTCGTACAAATGAATTAGAATGGATCGTACGAATGAATTAGAATGGATACATTCGTGCGAATGAATTAGAATGGATCATACGAATGAATTAGAATGGATTCATTCGTGCGAATGAATTAGAATGGATCGTACGAATGAGTAAGAATGTATCGTACGAATAAATTAGAATGGATTGAATTAGAATGAATCGTACGAATAAATTAGAATGGATCGTACGAATGAATTAGAATGGATCATACGAATGAATTAGAATGGATTGAATTAGAATGGATCATACGAATGAATTAGAATAGATTGTACAAATGAATTAGAATGGATCGTACGAATGAATTAGAATGGATCGTACGAATGAATTAGAATGGATCGTACGAATGAATTAGAATGGATACATTCGTGCAAAAGAATTAGAATTGATCGTACGAATGAATTAGAATAGATTGTGCGAATGAATTAGAATGGATCGTACGAATAAATTGGAATGGATACATTCGTGTGAATGACTTAGAATGGATCGTATGAAAGAATTAGAGTGGATACATTCGTACAAATGAATTAGAATGGATCGTACGAATGAGTTAGAATGGATACATTCGTACGAATGAAATAGAATGGATCGTATGAATGAATTAGAATGGATCGTGCGAATGAATTAGAATGGATCGTACGAATGAATTAGAATAGATTGTGCGAATGAATTAGAATGGATCGTACGAATGAATTAGAATGGATCGTACAAATGAATTAGAATGGATCGTATGAATAAATTAGAATGGATCGTGCGAATGAATTAGAATGGATCGTACGAATGAAATATAATGGATTCGCACGAATGTATCCATTCTAATTCATTCGTACGATCCATTCTAATTCATTCGTACAATCCATTCTAATTCATTCGCACGATCCATTCGCATTCACTCAAACGATCCATTATAATTCATTCATATGATCCATTCTAATTCATTCGCACGAATGTATCCATTCTAATTCATTCGTACGATCCATTCTAATTCATTTGTACGAATGTATCCACTCTAATTCATTCATACGATCCATTCTAATTCATTCGCACGAATGTATCCATTCCAATTCATTCGTACGATCCATTCTAATTCATTCGTACAATCCATTCTAATTCATTCGCATGATCCATTCTTACTCATTCGTACGATCCATTCTAATTCATTCGCACGATCCATTCTAATTCATTAATACGAATGAATTAGAATGGATCGTACGAATGAATTAGAATTAGAATGGATCGTACAAATGAATTAGAATGGATCGTACGAATGAAATAGAATGGATTCGCACGAATGTATCCATTCTAATTCATTCGTAAGAATCCATTCTAATTCATTCGTACAATCCATTCTAATTCATTCGTACGATCCATTCTTACTCATTCGTACGATCCATTCTAATTCATTCGCACGATCCATTCTAATTCATCCATACGATCCATTCTATTTCATTCGTACGATCCATTCTAATTCATTCGCACAATCTATTCTAATTCATTCGTACGATCCATTCTAATTCCTTCGTATGATCCATTCTAATTCATTCGTACGGTTTGATTCATTCTAATTCATTCGTACGATTCATTCTAATTCAATCCATTCTAATTCATTCGCACAATCTATTCTAATTCATTCGTACGATCCATTCTAATTCATTCGCACGATCCATTCAAATTCATTTATACGATCCATTCTATTTCATTCATACGATCCATTCTTACTCATTCGTACGATCCATTCTAATTCATTTGCAAGAAGGTATCCATTCTAATTCATTCGTACTTTCCATTCTAATTCATTCGCACGATCCATTCTAATTAATTCATACGATCCATTCTATTTCATTCGTACGATCCATTCTTACTCATTCGTATGATCTATTCTAATTCATTTGCACGAAGGTATCCATTCTAATTCATTCGTACTATCCATTCTAATTCCTTCGTACGATCCATTCTAATTCCTTCGTACGAATGAGTAAGAATGGATAGTACGAATGAATTAGAATGGATCGTACGAATGAATTAGCATTGATCGTGCTAATGAATTAGAATGGAACGTACGAATGAATTAGAATGGATCGTAGAATGGATCGTATGAATGAATTAGATTGGAATGAATTAGAATGGATCGTGCGAATGAATTAGAATGGATCGTATGAATGAATTAGAATGGATCGTACGAATGAATTAGAATAGATTGTGCGAATGAATTAGAATGGATCGTACGAATGAATTAGAATGGATCGTGCTAATGAATTAGAATGGACCGTACGAATGAATTAGAATGGATAAATTCATGCAAATGAATTAGAATGAATCGTACGAATGAATTATAATGGATCGTACGAATGAATTAGAATGGATCGTATGAATGAATTAGAATGGATCGTATGAATGAAATAGAATGGATCGTACAAATGAATTTGAATAGATCGTGCGAATGAATTAGAATGGATCGTACGAATGAATTAGAATGGATCGTACGAAGGAATTAGAATGGATAGTACGAATGAATTAGAATGGATACCTTCGTGCAAATGAAATAGAATGGATCGTACGAATGAATTAGAATAGATTGTGCGAATGGATTAGAATGGATCATACGATTGAGTAAGAATGGATTGTACGAATGAAATAGAATAGATCGTACGAATGAATTATAATGGATCATGCTAATGAATTAGAATTGATCGTACGAACGAATTAGAATAGATTATGCGAATGAATTAGAATGGATCGTACGAATGAATTGGAATGGATACATTCGTGCGAATGAATTAGAATGGATCGTATGAATGAATTAGAGTTGATACATTCGTACAAATGAATTAGAATGGATCATACGAATGAATTAGAATGGATACATTCGTGCGAAAGAATTAGAATGGATTATATGAATGAATTAGAATGGATCGTTTGAGTGAATGCGAATGGATCGTGCGAATGAATTAGAATGGATTGTACGAATGAATTAGAATGGATCGTACGAATGAATTAGAATGGATACATTCATGCGAATCCATTCTATTTCTTTCGTACGATCCATTCTAATTCATTCGCACGATCCATTCTAATTCATTCATACGATCCATTCTAATTCATTCGTACGATCCATTCTAATTCATTCGTACGATCCATTCTAATTCATTCGCACAATCTATTCTAATTCATTCGTACGATCCATTCTAATTCATTCGCACGATCCATTCTAATTCATTCATATGATCCATTCTATTTCATTCGTACGATCCATTCTTACTCATTCGTACGATCCATTCTATTTCATTTGCACGAAGGTATCCATTCTAATTCATTCGTACTATCCATTATAATTCCTTCGTACGATCCATTCTAATTCCTCCGTACGATCCATTCTAATTCATTCATACGATCCATTCTAATTCATTCATACGATCCATTCTAATTCCTTCGTATGATCTATTCTAATTCATTCGTACGGTATGATTCATTCTAATTCATTCGTACGATTTATTCTAATTCAATCCATTCTAATTCATTCGTACGATCCATTCTAATTCATTCGTACGATCCATTCTAATTCATTCGTATGATTCATTCTAATTCAATCCATTCTAATTCATTCGTACGATCCATTCTTACTCATTCGTACGATCCATTCTAATTCATTCGCACGAATGAATCCATTCTAATTCATTCGTATGATCCATTCTAATTCATTCGCATGAATGTATCCATTCTAATTCATTCGTACGATCCATTCTATCTCATTCGTACAATCCATTCTATTTCATTTGTACGATCCATTCTAATTCATTCGCACGATCCATTCTAATTCATTCGCATGATCCATTCTAATTCATTCGTACGATCGATTCTAATTCATTCATACGATCCATTCTAATTCATTCGCACGAATGTATCCATTCTAATTCATTCGTACGATCCATTCTAATTCATTCGCACAATCTATTCTAATTCATTCATACGATCCATTCTAATTTTTTCGCACGATCCATTCTAATTCATTCATACGATCCATTCAAATTCATTCATATGATCCATTCGTGCGAATGAATTAGAATGGATCATACGAATGAATTAGAATGGATCGTACGAATGAATTAGAATGGATCGTACGAAGGAATTAGAATGGATCGTACGAAGGAATTAGAATGGATTGTACGAATGAATTAGAATGGATACCTTCGTGCAAATGAATTAGAATGGATTGTACGAATGAGTAAGAATGGATCGTACGAATGAAATAGAATGGATCGTATGAATGAATTAGAATGGATCGTGCGAATGAATTAGAATGGATCGTACGAATGAATTAGAATAGATTGTGCGAATGAATTAGAATGGATCGTACGAATGAATTAGAATGGATCATACGAATGAATTAGAATGGATCGTATGAATGAATTAGAATGGATCGTGCGAATGAATTAGAATGGATCATACGAATGAAATAGAATGGATTCGCACGAATGTATCCATTCTAATTCATTCGTACAATCCATTCTAATTCATTCGTACAATCCATTCTAATTCATTCGCACGATCCATTCGCATTCACTCAAACGATCCATTCTAATTCATTCATATGATCCATTCTAATTCATTCGCACGAATGTATCCATTCTAATTCATTCGTACGATCCATTCTAATTCATTTGTACGAATGTATCCACTCTAATTCATTCATACGATCCATTCTAATTCATTCGCACGAATGTATCCATTCCAATTCATTCGTACGATCCATTCTAATTCATTCACACAATCTATTCTAATTCATTCGTACGATCAATTCTAATTCATTAGCATGATCCATTCTAATTCATTCGTACGATCTATTCTATTTCATTCGTACAATCCATTCTTACTCAATCGTATGATCCATTCTAATCCATTCGCACAATCTATTCTAATTCATTAGTACGATCCATTCTTTTTCATTCGTACGATCCATTCTAATTCATACGATCCATTCTATTTCATTCATACGATCCATTTTAATTCATTCGCACGATCCATTCTAATTCATTTGCACGAAGGTATCCATTCTAATTCATTCGTATGATCCATTCTAATTCATTCGCATGAATGTATCCATTCTAATTCATTCGTACGATCCATTCTATCTCATTCGTACAATCCATTCTATTTCATTCGTACGATCCATAGAATTCATTCGCACGATCCATTCTAATTCATTCGCATGATCCATTCTAATTCATTCGTACGATCGATTCTAATTCATTCATACGATCCATTCTAATTCATTCGCACGAATGTATCCATTCTAATTCATTCGTACGATCCATTCTAATTCATTCGTACAATCTATTCTATTTCATTCGTACAATCCATTCTAATTCATTCATATGATCCAATATAATTCATTCAAACGATCCATTCTAAATCATTCGTACGATCTATTCTATTTCATTCATACGATCCATTTTAATTCATTCGTACGATCCATTCTAATTCATTCGTACGATCCATTCTAATTCATTCATACAATCCATTCGTACGAATAAATTAGAAAGGATACATTCGAATTCATTCGTACGATCCATTCTAATTCCTTCGTACGATCCATATTCTAATTCATTCGTACGATCCATTCTAATTCATTCGCACGAATATATCCATTCTAATTCATTCATACGATGCATTCTAATTCATTCGCACGGAATGGATCGTACGAATGAATTAGAATGGATACATTCGTGCGAATGAATTCGAATGGATCGTACGAACGAGTTAGAATGGATAAATTCGTGCGAATGAATTAGAATGGATTGTATGAATGAATTAGATTGGATCGTATAAATGAAGTAGAATGGATCGTACGTATGAATTAGAATGGATCGTATGAATGAATTAGAATAGATTGTGCGAATGAATTAGAATGGATCGTACGAATGAATTAGAATGGATACATTCGTGCGAATGAATTAGAATGGATCGTATGAATGAATTAGAATCGATCGTACGAATGAATTAGAATGGATCATGCGAATGAATTAGAATGGATCGTGCGAATGAATTAGAATGGATCGTACGAATGAAATAGAATGGATTGTACGAATGAGATAGAATGGATCGTACGAATGAATTAGAATGGATACATTCATGCGAATGAATTAGAATGGATCATACGAATGAATTAGAATGGATTCATTCGTGCGAATGAATTAGAATGGATCGTACGAATGAGTAAGAATGGATCGTACAAATGAATTAGAATGGATTGAATTAGAATGAATCGTACGAATGAATTAGAATGGATCGTACGAATGAATTAGAATGGATCGTATTAATGAATTAGAATGGATCGTGCGAATGAATTAGAATGGATCGTACGAATGAGTAAGAATGGATCGTGCAAATGAATTAGAATGGATCATAAGAATGAATTAGAATGGATCGTATAAATGAATTAGAATGGATCGTGCGAATGAATTAGAATGGATACATTCGTGCGAATGAATTAGAATGGATCGTATGAATGAATTAGATTGGATCGTATGAATGAATTAGAATGGATCGTGCGAATGAATTAGAATGGATCGTACGAATGAATTAGAATGGATCGTACGAATGAATTAGAATGGATCGTATGAATTAGAATGGATCGTACGAAGGAATTAGAATGGATCGTATGAATGAATTAGATTGGATCGTATTAATGAATTTGAATGGATCGTATGAATGAATTAGATTGGATCGTATGAATTAATTAGAATGGATCTTGCGAATGAATTAGAATGGATCGTACGAATGAATTAGAATGGATTAGAATAGATCATGCGAATGAATTAGAATGGATCGTACGAATGAATTAGAATGGATCATATGAATGAATTAGAATGGATCGAACGTATGAATTAGAATTGATCGTGCGAATGAATTAGAATGGATCGTATGAATGAATTAGAGTTGATACATTCGTACGAAGGAATTAGAATGGATCGTACGAATGAATTAGAATGGATTATATGAATGAATTAGAATGGATCGTACGAATGAATTAGAATGGATACATTAGTGCGAATGAATTAGAATGGATTGTACGAATAAATTAGAATGGATCGTACGAATGAATTAGAATAGATTGTACGAATGAATTAGAATGGATCGTACGTCTAATTCATTCGTACGATCCATTCTAATTCATTCATACAATCCATTCTATTTCTTTTGCACGAATGTATCCATTCTAATTCATTCGTACGATCCATTCTAATTCCTTCGTACGATCCATTCTAATTCCTTCGTACGATCCATTCTAATTCATTCCCATGAATGTATCCATTCTAATTGATACGTACGATCCATTCTATTTCATTCGTATGATCCATTCTTACTCATTCTTACGATCCAATCTAATTCATTCATACGATCCATTCTACGATCCATTCTAATTCATTCGTACATTCCATTCTAATTTATTAGCACGATCAATGCTAATTCATTCGTACGATCCATTCTAATTCATTCGTACAATCCATTTTATTTCATTCGTACGATCCATTCTTACTCATTTGTATAATCCATTCTAATTCAATCGCACGAATGTATCCATTCTAATTCATTCGTACAATCCATTCTTACTCATTCGTAATGAATTAGAATGTATACATTCGTGCAAAAGAATTAGAATGGATTGTATGAATGAATTAGAATGGATCGTGCAAATGAATTAGAATGGATCGTGCGAATGAATTAGAATGGATCGTACGAATGAATTAGAATAGATTGTGCGAATGAATTAAAATGGATCGTACGAATGAATTAGAATGGATACATTCGTGCGAATGAATTAGAATGAATCGTACGAAGGAATTAGAATGGATTGTACGAATGAATTAGAATGGATACATTCGTGCAAAAGAAGTAGAATGGATTGTATGAATGAATTAGAATGGATCATGCAAATGAATTAGAATGGATCGTGCGAATGAATTAGAATGGATAGTACGAATGAATTAGAATGGATCGTACGAATGAATTAGAATGGATCGTACGAATGAATTGGAATGGATACATTCGTGCGAATGAATTAGAATGGATCGTATGAATGAATTAGAGTGGATACATTCGTACAAATGAATTAGAATGGATCGTACGAATGAATTAGAATGGATACATTCGTGCGAATGAATTAGAATGGATCATATGAATGAATTAGAATGGATTGTTTGAGTGAATGCGAATGGATCGTGCGAATGAATTAGAATGGATTGTACGAATGAATTAGAATGGATCGTACGAATGAATTAGAATGGATACATTCGTGCGAATCCATTCTATTTCATTCGTACGATCCATTCTAATTCATTCGCACGATCCATTCTAATTCAATCCATTCTAATTTATTCGTACGATCTATTCTTACTCATTCGTACGATCCATTCTAATTCATTCGCACGAATGAATCCATTCTAATTCATTCGTATGATCCATTCTAATTCATTCGCATGAATGTTTCCATTCTAATTCATTCGTACGATCTATTCTATCTCATTCGTATAATTAGAATATGGAATGTACGAATGAATTAGAATGGATCGTAGAATGGATCGTACGAATGAATTAGAATGGATCGTACGAATGAATTAGAATAGATCGTACGAATGAATTAGAATGGATCGTATGAATGAATTAGAATGGATCGTGCGAATGAATTAGAATGGATCGTACGAATGAAATAGAATGGATTCGCACGAATGTATCCATTCTAATTCATTCGTACGATCCATTCTAATTCATTCGTACAATCCATTCTAATTCATTCACACGATCCATTCGCATTCACTCAAACGACCCATTCTAATTCATAAGTACAATCCATTCTAATTCATTCAAACGATCCATTCTAATTCATTCGTACGATCCATTCTAATTCATTCGCACGATCCATTCTAATTCATTCATACGATCTAATCTAATTCATTCATACGATCTATTCTAATGAATTAGAATGGATCGTACGAATGAATTAGAATGGATCGTATGAATGAATTAGATTGGATCGTATTAATGAATTAGAATGGATCGTACGAATGAATTAGAATAGATCGTACGAATGAATTAGAATGGATACATTCGTGCGAATCCATTCTATTTCATTCGTACGATCCATTCTAATTCATTCGCACGATCCATTCTAATTCATTCGTACGATCCATTCTAATTCATTCGCACAATCTATTCTAATTCATTCGTACGATCCATTCTAATTCATTCGCACGATCCATTCTAATTCATTCATACGATCCATTCTATTTCATTCGTACGATCCATTCTTACTCATTCGTACGATCCATTCTAATTCATTTGCACGAAGGTATCCATTCTAATTCATTCGTACTATCCATTCTAATTCCTTCGTACGATCCATTCTAATTCCTTCGTACGATCCATTCTAATTCATTTGTACGATCCATTCTAATTCATTCGTACGATCCATTCTAATTCCTTCGTATGATCCATTCTAATTCATTCGTACGGTATGATTTATTCTAATTCATTCGTTTGATTCATTCTAATTCAATCCATTCTAATTCATTCGTACGATCCATTCTAAATCATTCGTACGATCCATTCTAATTCAATTGTACGAATGTATCCACTCTAATTCATTCATACGATCCATTCTAATTCATTCGCACGAATGTATCCATTCCAATTCATTCGTACGATCCATTCTAATTCATTCGCACAATCTATTCTAATTCATTCGTATGATCAATTCTAATTCATTAGCATGATCCATTCTAATTCATTCGTACGATCTATTCTATTTCATTCGTACAATCCATTCTTACTCAATCGTATGATCCATTCTAATCCATTCGCACAATCTATTCTAATTCATTCGTATGATCCATTCTATTTCTTTCGTACGATCCATTCTAATTCATACGATCCATTCTATTTCATTCATACGATCCATTTTAATTCATTCGCACGATCCATTCTAATTCATTCATACGATCCATTCTAATTCATTCGTATGATCTATTCTAATTCCTTCGTACGATCCATTCTAATTCCTTCGTACGATCCATTCAAATTTATTCGCACGAATCTATCCATTCTAATTCATTCGTACGATCCATTCTAATTCATTCGCACGATCCATTCTAATTCATTAATACGATCCAATCTAATTCATTCATACGATCTATTCTAATTCATTCGCACGAATATATCCTTTCTAATTCATTCGTACGATCCATTCTAATTCATTCGCACAATCTATTCTAATTCATTAGTACGATCCATTCTAATTCATTCGTACGATCCATTCTAATTCATTAGCACGATCCAAATTCATTTATCCGTACGATCTATTCTATTTCATTCGTACGATCCATTCTTATCGCACGATCCATTCTAATTCATTCGCACGATCCATTCTCCATTCTAATTCCTTCGTACGATCCATTCTAATTCCTTCGTATCCATTCTAATTCACTCATACGAATGAATTAGAATGGATCGTACGAATGAAATAGAATGGATCGTACGAATGAATTAGAATGGATCGTACGAATGAAATAGAATAGATTGTGCGAATGATTTAGAATGGATCGTACGAATGAAATAGAATGGATCGTATGAATGAATTAGAATGGATCGTGCGAATAAATTAGAATGGATCGTATGAATGAATTAGAATAGATCGTACGAATGAAATAGAATGGATCGATCGAATGAAATTGAATGGATCGATCGAATGAAATAGAATAGATCGTATGAATGAATTAGAATGGATCGTGCGAATAAATTAGAATGGATCGTATGAATGAATTAGAATAGATTGTGTGAATGAATTAGAATGGATCGTACGAATGAATTAGAATGGATACATTCGTGCGAATGAATTAGAATGGATCGTATGAATGAATTAGAATCGATCGTATGAATGATTTAGAATGGATCATGCGAATGAATTAGAATGGATCGTGCGAATGAATTAGAATGGATCGTACGAATGAAATAGAATGGATTGTACGAATGAGATAGAATGGATCGTACGAATGAATTAGAATGGATTGAATTAGAATAAATCGTATGAATGAATTAGAATGGATCGTACGAATGAATTAGAATGGATCGTACGAATGAATTAGAATGGATTGAATTAGAATGAATCGTACGAATGAATTAGAATGAATCATACCGTACGAATGAATTTGAAAGGATCATACGAAGGAATTAGAATGGATCGTACAAATGAATTAGAATGGATCGTACGAATGAATTAGAATGGATCGTACGAAGGAATTAGAATGGATCGTACGAAGGAATTAGAATGGATAGTATGAATGAATTAGAATGGATACCTTCGTGCAAATGAATTAGAATGGATCGTACGAATGAGTAAGAATGGATCGTACGAATGAAATAGAATGGATCGTATGAATGAATTAGAATGGATCGTGCGAATGAATTAGAATGGATCGTACGAATGAATTAGAATAGATTGTGCGAATGAATTAGAATGGATCGTACGAATGAATTAGAATGGATCGTACGAATGAATTAGAATGGATCGTACGAATGAATTAGAATGAATCGTTCGAATGAATTAGAATAGATTGTGCGAATGAATTAGAATGGATCGTACGAATGAATTAGAAAGGATACATTCGTGCGAATGAATTAGAATGGATCGTATGAGTGTGAATGAATTAGAATGGATCGTGCGAATGAATTAGAATGGATCGTATTAATGAATTAGAATGGATCGTGCGAATGAATTAGAATGGATCGTACGAATGAGTAAGAATGGATCGTGCGAATGAATTCGAATGGATCATATGAATGAATTAGAATGGATCGTATGAATGAATTAGAATGGATCGTACGAATAAATTAGAATGGATCGTATGAATGAATTAGAATAGATTGTGCGAATGAATTATAATGGATCGTACGAATGAATTAGAATGGATACATTCGTGCGAATGAATTAGAATGGATCGTATGAATGAATTAGAATCGATCGTACGAATGAATTAGAATGGATCATGCGAACGAATTAGAATGGATCGTGCGAATGAATTAGAATGGATCGTACGAATGAAATAGAATGGATTGTACGAATGAGATAGAATGGATCGTACGAATGAATTAGAATGGATACATTCATGCGAATGAATTAGAATGGATTATATGAATGAATTAGAATGGATCGTATGAATGAATTAGAATGGATACATTCATGCGAATGAATTAGAATGGATTATATGAATGAATTAGAATGGATCGTATGAATGAATTAGAATGGATAATGCGAATAAATTAGAATGGATCGTATGAATGAATTAGAATAGATTGTGCGAATGAATTAGAATGGATCGTACGAATGAAATAGAATGGATTGTACGAAAGAATTAGAATGGATACATTCATGCGAATGAATTAGGATGGATCGTATGAATGAATTAGAATGGATCGTGCGAATGAATTAGAATGGATTGAATTAGAATGAATCGTACGAATGAATTAGAATGAATCATACCGTACGAATGAATTAGAATGGATCATATGAAGGAATTAGAATGGATCGTACGAATGAATTAGAATGGATCGTACGAATGAATTAGAATAGATCGTACGAAGGAATTAGAATGGATCGTACGAAGGAATTAGAATGGATAGTACGAATGAATTAGAATGGATACCTTCGTGCAAATGAATTAGAATGGATCGTACGAATGAAATAGAATGGATCGTATGAATGAATTAGAATGGATCGTGCGAATGAATTAGAATGGATCGTACGAATGAATTAGAATAGATTGTGCGAATGAATTAGAATGGATCGTACGAATGAATTAGAATGGATCGTACGAATGAATTAGAATGGATCGTACGAATGAATTAGAATGGATCGTGCAAATGAATTAGAATGGATCGTACGAATGAATTAGAATGGATACATTCGAATTAGAATGGATCGTGCGAATGAATTAGAATAGATTGTGCAAATGAATTAGAATGGATCGTATGAATGAAATAGAATGGATCGTACGAATGAATTAGAATGGATCGTGCGAATGAATTAGAATGGATCGTACGAATGAATTAGAATGGATCGTACGAAGGAATTAGAATGGATCGTACGAATGAATTAGAAAGGATACATTCGAATTCATTCGTACGATCCATTCTAATTCCTTCGTACGATCCATATTCTAATTCATTCGCACGATCCATTCTAATTCATTCGCACGATCCATTCTAATTCATTCATACGATCCATTCTAATTCATTCACACAATCCATTCTAATTCATTCTAATTTATTCGTATGTGAGTGGATCGTGTTTTTTCTTGCTAATGAATTAGAATGGATCGTACGAATGAATTAGAATGGATACATTCGTGCGAAAGAATTAGAATGGATCGTATGAATGAATTAGATTGGATCGTATAAATAAATTAGAATGGATCGTGCTAATGAATTAGAATGGATCGTGCGAATGAATTAGAATGGATCATGCGAATGAATTAGAATGGATCGTACGAATGAATTAGAATGGATCGTTCGAATGAATTAGAATAGATTGTGCGAATGAATTAGAATGGATCGTACGAATGAATTAGAAAGGATACATTCGTGCGAATGAATTAGAATGGATCGTATGAGTGTGAATGAATTAGAATGGATCATATTAATGAATTAGAATGGATCGTGCGAATGAATTAGAATGGATCGTACGAATGAGTAAGAATGGATCGTGCGAATGAATTAGAATGGATCGTATGAATGAATTAGAATGGATCGTGCGAATAAATTAGAATGGATCGTATGAATGAATTAGAATAGATTGTGCGAATGAATTAGAATGGATCGTACGAATGAATTAGAATGGATACATTCGTGCGAATGAATTAGAATGGATCGTATGAATGAATTAGAATAGATCGTACGAATGAATTAGAATGGATCATATGAATGAATTAGAATGGATCGTGCGAATGAATTAGAATGGATCGTACGAATGAAATAGAATGGATTGTACGAATGAGATAGAATGGATCGTACGAATGAATTAGAATGGATACATTCATGCGAATGAATTAGAATGGATCATACGAATGAATTAGAATGGATTCATTCGTGCGAATGAATTAGAATGAATCGTACGAATGAGTAAGAATGGATCGTAGGGAATGGATTGAATTAGAATGAATCGTACGAATGAATTAGAATGGATCGTACGAAAGAATTAGAATGGATCGTTCGAATGAATTAGAATAGATTGAATTAGAATGAATCGTACGAATGAATTAGAATGAATCATACCGTACGAATGAATTAGAATGGATCATACGAAGGAATTAGAATGGATCGTACGAATGAATTAGAATAGATCGTACGAATGAATTAGAATGGATCGTACGAAAGAATTAGAATGGATCGTACGAAGGAATTAGAATGGATAGTACGAATGAATTAGAATGGATACCTTCGTGCAAATGAATTAGAATGGATCGTACGAATGAGTAAGAATGGATCGTACGAATGAAATAGAATGGATTGTATGAATGAATTAGAATGGATCGTGCGAATGAATTAGAATGGATCGTACGAATGAATTAGAATGGATCGTACGAATGAATTAGAATGGATCGTACGAATGAATTAGAATGGATCGTGTGAATGAATTAGAATGGATCGTACGAATGAAATAGAATGGATTCGCACGAAGGAATTAG